>JAGWCC010000405.1:0-451480 GCA_022651775.1 Drusus annulatus
CATCCAAACGCCATAGATTTAAAATTTAAATGTTCGTTTTGTGCGACGCGCAGACTGGTTTTATTTTAGATATTATTATTTATTGTGGTGATGGTACTGACGTAACTGACGACTAATGTCTCGGGGCTTCAGGTGCGGTTGTCACCACTTTTTAAAAAGACTACCTAGGGAAAGGTCACAATTTATATGTGGACAATTGGTACACTAGTCCAATATTGTTTAAATTCTTGCACGATCACCGAACCAACGCATGTGGAAAACAGTACGCAAAAATCGCAAAAATATGCCAAAATTTAAAAAAATGAAGAGAGGGGAGATTACCTCGCAGTGTTCTGGTTCACTGATGGGATTAAAATGGCACGATAAACGAGAAATTCACATATTAACCACACTTCACGATGATGCAGTTTCTCCGACAGGAAAAAATAATTTGAGAACTGGTGAAGCGATTTTGAAACCAACATGTATCCAAGACTACAACAAAAACATGGGTGTAGTTAAATTTCCTAAGAAAATCTGTTAAGTGGTATAAAAAACTTTCCTTCCATTTGATTGATTTATATCTACTAAATTCGTATATAATGCACAATAATATAAGTTCAAAAAATTTTAGATTTCCTGATTACCAATTATGTGTGATAAGACAATTATTAGAAAAATATCGTATTACATCGCGCCTTGAAGTTGGTCCGCGTACATCACAAGACTTGCCATTGCGTTAATCTGCCAAAATGCTAGCTAAACATATGCCAAAACTAATACCAGCAACGGAAAAAAATCAAAAACCGTATAAAAACTGTTAAGTTAAAAAGTTAAATTAGAATATTAACCTAATCTAAATGATAGTTTACTATACACACATTAAATACGTACGTAATAAAGATTTAATTGGAATTTATCACTTTAATTAAGTATTTTAATTATTTAAAATTCACGAAATGCGAACACGGCGCACGTAAAATTCGATCTACGCATTGTCCTTTATTTCGACAGGAAAACGAGACTAGCGCCATCCTGTGGCCGATGACAGAATTGCGTCACAGAGAATCTCGATAGCAAGATTTAGGATCGACCCGTTTAAAAATATTTTTTAAATAATTAAGCAAAATAATTCTAAGAAATTTTGATAGGTGCCGGTAGAGGACAGATTTGAGTAGAGTAATAAAATTATTTCAGAAGTGTCAATGCTATATTAACAAACATATGACGGTTGACATTTGGTAGTACGGTGCCGTCTCAAACGTTGAGACGCTAGCGCACGGGGCTTGTATTTTGCCGTCTACTATGTTGAGACGCTAGCCCGGAATGAGTTAAAATTACACTAAAATTACCGTTGTTGTGTAAAGGTTAATAAATAAACTCTAAATAAATTTAAAGTGACTAGTTTCGACGTAATTTCGATTTTTAAGAAAATATTTTAATCTTTAAATATCAGTAATGCAGTGCCACAGCCCGAGAATGCCATTCTTTGATGACCATTGGCCACATGTTTCGTCCCTTCGACCGCCGGCCCGGTAACCGGCAGGGGGGCGGGGGAGTGCCGATCTCGACCGACTGTTCCCGAACCCGAGCGATGTTTTCAACAAATGTTTTTTTTTTTTTTTTACTGAGAGAGGCGGCCTTTTTTTGTCAATTCAATACAATCATCATTACAATATTTTTATTTGTTCGTTAGTTTTTCTTTTTGCCTGCGCATATAACCTGTTAGATATGTCGTGGCGCTTTGCAGCTGCCTGACGTGTTTTAGTCTTTCTTGTTATTTTTCGCCAAATAAGTAGGATATTACACAAATTACTTCTTTAAAATTCCTGTACTGTATGACAAATTCAGAAAGTCCATTCTTTTAATTTCGCTCCCATGCCCTAAATAAAAAAAAATAAATAAAACAAAAAAAAAAATAAATTTAATTAAATAATAATCATAATTTTAAGTTAATAATTGTGTCTATCTGATGGGACCTGCCAGGTAAGTATGTTCCTGTATATTTTCTTATTTAAACTAGGAATTAATATGTAATAATAGAAAGTAAGATCTGTACAGCGCCCTTGAGGTGATTTTTCACAAAAACGGCGCTATACAAATCGTCCAAATATTATTATTATTATTACTCGGTTCTGGGCACCAAACACGGCTAAAGCCATTTCAAGCAACGTTTCGATTCTGAACGGTGGTCTTCCACCAGAGCGATAATTAGAGTATCTATCACTCTGGAACGTGCCGAAAATTTACTATTTATTATTTTATCTTAATTGAATATGAAATAACACGTGCCGGGATTTGAACCCGCGACCTCTAGATTCGTAGTCGAGCGTCTTAACCACTCGTCAACGGAGGCCGTCAATACCTAAATAGTTGGGATATTAATTGAATCTTTCAGAATCTGAAAACGATGATCCTAAATCGGTGTTGAATTAAGTAGAGAACAACTACAGTATTATCGATTTTTTCGTTCATGCATCTATTTATATTTTCAGTGGCTAGCAATGTTAGCATCACTCATTTGTGCCTCTCATAAAAAAAAAATCAAACAAATCTCCATAGTTATTACACACAATTGATGCGCAAATATACATTTAATCCAAAGAGTTATTAACTTACTTGTAGAGTTCAGCATACACAAGTCCAAAATGCTTTCGTCCCAAGAATGCATCTTTGAGGTTTCCGAATAAAAAGTCTGGCTTGATGAAGGGTATCCCTCGCTTCTTCCAATAATTATCATTGGCGGTGAAATATAAATACATAGACCCAAACAGGCTGCAAACAATTAAAATGATCTCCACTAGCATACTGATTGGGAAGACGAAAAATACTGGGCCAACTTTAAAAATTGTTTTCGCAATTTTTGTTGATTACAAAGTGCGATAGTTGCATAAAGCACACAACACGTCGGTCAAGCTCTGGCCGTCGATGGACGAACAGTGTTTCACATATATTGTCCGTTACAATTGTTTTTATTACGTTTATCGCATCGTAAGAAGATTAAAACGACGCAAATTCCACCATGACACAGCGACATTTTGGTGGAAGGAATGTTATTGTGCTTGGAGACGTCAATCTGTACTACGCGCGAGGTACCAAGACTTAGAGTAACAATATAAAGAGACCGTACTAATTTGTGACAAATCGTTGACAAACTCGCAAAATATAGCTCTCTCTTTATGCTCGGTTCTATACGCATATGAGAAAAAGAGACAAACAATTGTTGAAACCAATACACGATTTGGGGCGGGCTAAATACTATGTCCGCGATATTTGATCTGTACGCACTTCATTCACGTTTGGAGTGTCAGGCGAACGGACTGTCAAAAGTGCGTAAATAGTTAAAAACTTGAGTTATTTTTTGTCCGATATCTAGCAAAACATCATGGCCATATGTGCTATACTTGGTTGCTTCAATCGAAGTACAAAAGGACCAAAAACAAACAGTTTTCACACGTATGTACCATAAAAATCGTCTTTTTTAGTTAGATCTCAAATATTTAACATTCTAACCTACAAAACAACTAGTAACTTACACCAATATGTAATTAATCTTTGGACTATTCGTTCCAATATAATAAACTTCCGTTTGAAATGAGTTTTAGTGGATTCGTAATATTTTTAACTTTAGAGATATTTACTAGCTGTCACATAAGAAACCATTACCTGAAAGTATCCCGGTCTCTTTCTTTCTCATGATACTAACGCTAAATTGTTGGCAAACAGATAAAGACAGAATAGTGTTTATCTCTTAGTTATATTTATAATTTCGGTTACGTCCTCAGATTCAGGGCTATGCCAAAATTGGAATATTATTATTTATTTAATTATTTTTAGATTTCCAAAGGATGAAAAAGACGAGAAAAATCTAATTCATTTTTCTTTGATTTAACAAATATGTTAATATGAATTCATACGTTTCATCTGGATTTTTATACCCTTAGCTTCTAGTTAATTGTTTTTTTAAATCTATTGATGTGCACATGCACTATTGTACCCATTTCTGAACCTGTTCTCTGATGATTTATGATAACGATATGCATCTAGATAGTTTTAATTTTGTATACATATTATATATTATTTTCTCCTTGTTAGTTAGAATTATTAGCTTAATTAATTAAGTATGAAGCGCACTTGACGTGAAATATCACAAAACTGTGCTATATAAGTTCACTGTTATTATTATCTGCATTCGAAATTTCCTTACAAAATAACGCGGGACGGAAAACATCCCTACAATACTTAAAAGCGGTGTCATGTTTTGTGAATTTTTTGTGTCTCTTTCTCTCTCATGGTGTACGACGTAAAAACGCAGAGAAAGTGATTTATCGCAAATTTATATAGGTAAAAAAATTGATCTCTCTCCATATATTCTTACTCCAAGGTTAAGAAAATGATTTAACATCTGTTATCACCGTACATTTTTTTATTTTACTTTTTGTTTGTAAACTATTTTGTTGATGGAACTGAAGTTCATTTTATAATATGTATTATAAAATGTTCTGTACTAATAATTTAATTCGTTTATATTTTTATCTATAAATAAGATTTTAATAATCTTATTGATTAATGTATATTTGAATAAACAAAAAAATATACAACATTCATTCTTTTAATGATTTACAACTACCTACTCACAACAAAATACCTAATTTACTTAATTTGTGACAACCCTGTTAGTGATTTTACTCCGAGTTTAGGCCACACCCTTTGGTCATTGCTTGGTCAAAAAGTGCGGACAAAATTTCGCAAAGTTAGGTCTCTTGATATTGTTACTCTAAGTACCAAGAATATTGAAAAATACCCGTTTTTTATGCTTAACCCTTATGCCGCCAGAATGTAAACACTAGCGATGGGAAAAGCTTCACAGATTTGTGAATGCTTCACGAATTGATGCTTCTTCAAAATGAACCCTTCACGATGAACCCTTCAATTGAAGTAACATATTAATCACAGCATTCCTCGTCGAGGGGAGGGGGGGGGGTTAAATAATAATATTTTCGGGGCAGCTCTCCCAACCACATAAATTGATGTATGTATGTGCATTATTCTATGGCAAAAATTATAGCTTGTAGAAAAACAATGATGAATTGTCTATTATTGGTTTCTCTTCTATGGTTTACGGATGACAGCTGTCAAAATCGTTTGAATCTTAAAAGTATTCAAGGTTTGAATTGTTAAGTGTAGCATGACTTAAAAGGGATGATGTACAATGAGTATGCACAAGGAACTTGCAAAAAGCAAATGAAGTACTAGCAAAATTTCCAGTTTCTGTAAGAGCGATATAAACTTCTTTCAGGGCTTGAGATACGATTTGAATATTCTTACTGTACAGTACTCAGTTTGACAGTTTGGTTAGCAATAGGCTGAATATTGCGCAAATGACGATTCATATTAAAGGCATTTCCCCCTTTATGGATATAACTTCAGAACAAAAGTTGCATTTGGCCTGGTAAACCTCAACTTCCTTAAAATAAACCCATATTTCACTTTTTCTTTCTCGTTGAACGGCCAGTCATAATTTTAGGTAGAGATTGAAAGGTATGTTTGTAAGCTGAGATATTATAAAATTTCAACAAAATAATTCGTTCACAATTCAAAATCACCAAAAAACACTCGGAAAAACTAGTGTCGTATAGACAAAACAAGCAAAGAAATCATAAGCAAATGTCACGAGTACGTGCGAGGGAACGGATAACTAAAAAGATACTTCATTGCTTCATTCATTCTTCGAACTAAAATCGAAGGAAGAAGGGAATGAACAATTGAACTGTGGATGATGCAATATTTCAGTCTTTCGAACGAATGAAAAATTGAAGTTCGAAGTAGATGCCATAGATTGTTCAATCGGAAGTACCAACTTAACCAACTTCAATTGAAGTATTTGTTCAATGAAAAATGAATGAAGTTGGGACTGCTGTCAAAAGAAGTACTTCTTTGAAACAGTTCTTTCAAAACTGTCACAACGCTAGTAAACACCGTACTGAGAGTCTCACGCCGAGATATTTTAGCGTTTTTTATTTTGTCTGTTTATTTATTATTCTTAGCACTTAGAGGGTATGATTTAATGCCAAAACAATTATACGTGTTTACGTTACACAACTAAAAACTCTAAATACCATATCTTGATGAAGTGATGCATTATTTAAACGAATTAGTTATCATTGAAATATAAACAAGCTCCGGCGCGTCGCCATTGTCTATCTCACTAATACATACAAACTAACTACAGTCAATTCATTACTCACGTCAGTGATGTCAGGCCTCTGCAACGGCTCACTATTTCTCACGATACACTCACAATATTTTTGTTTATAAAGTTGATTATTTATTACACTATTTATTTACAGTTTATTAACAGATTAATAGTTTTTTTTTGAATGGTAGACTTTAAAACACGGATGAATACACAATGCCACATTACATTTGGAACACATATATCGAGTCATTTGCCTGCAAACCGGCTTTAGTTTTGTATTTGAGCAAACATGGCAGGCTCTGTATGGCTTAGATATTTTTAATGTTGCAGGTATTGGCTCAGGCATATGGTTTGATATTTCTTTTGAAACAAGACGTAATGGTGTATCATGATGTGACGAATGAGGAGACGGGTCGGCTTGAGATTTCGTGTGATGTTTTGCAATCAACTGTCTTATCACACACAATTGATAATCGGGGAAGCTCTTACCTGATCTTTTTATACTGTTGTATACAATAAATGAATTTAATAAATATAGATCAATTATTTGAAAAAAAAGTTTTTTGTACCATTTGATGGATTTTCGCAAACAACTTACTCCAGTCAACATCATGTCGGCCTTATCCACCAAGCCCATGTACTTATTGTAATCTTGAACGCAATCAGGCTTGTATATTGTTTGCCCAGTCCTAAAGTTAGTTTTTCCCGTTGGGGAAATAGTCTCACCGTGTAAAGAGCTGAGCATGTATATTTCCCTCTTGTCGTGCCATTTTAGAGCCATCAATGGCCCGCAATTCTTGGCCACCATTTCCCCCTTCTTAAGTTTGTCAAATTTCGGCATGTACTTCCTATTTTTTCGCACCGTTCCACAAGCATTAGTTTTTTTTTCATGGAGGTATTTGAATAACGTAGGACTGGTATACCAGTTATCTACATAAAGTTTATGGCCCTTGCCCAGGTAATCTCTGAGCAGAGTTGTCACAACAGCTCCCGAAGCCCCTATGCATTGCTCGTCAGTAACATCTGTTCCATCACCGCAATAAACAATAAAATCTAAAATATATCCCGTGAGTACATCGCATAAGACAAACATTTTGATCCCAAATCGGTGACGTTTAGAGGGAATGAATTGCTTAAAATTTAATCGACCTTTAAAAACAACCATACTCTCGTCGATACAAAGATTTTCAAATGGAGTAAAAGATTCTTTGAAAATCTTGCGAGTTGGTTTCACTAGCAATTGTATTTTGTGTAATTTGTCACCAGGAATTTATGTATCGGGGTCTGAAATATGTAACATGCTCAATATTAGTTGATATCGATTCCTGGGCATCGTTTTTCCAAAAATTGCGCTCGTAAGAAGAGGATCTGTCGACCAATGTTCTTCTATAGAATGATGCTTGTTTCTCGTCATCAGCATTGTGATTGCAAAAAACAAATACATCTCACCTATTGAGGTGTCGACCCACTTACGAAGCCGTGATTGTTCAGTGATAACTTTTTTTTGTATTGTCGCAGCGTAATATTTGTTTGTTTGTGACACAATTTCAGACATAATACTTTTATTTAAAAAATGCTCAAAAAAATTTACTTCCTCCGAATTTTCCGATAAAAGAGGTGAAGAGTTTACTCCAGAAGGGAAATCATCGAAATCGTGAATAATCGGAACAAAATGATCTGATGTCCATGTATTCATGTCACAATCAGTCTGATTGGACGTGCTGGGTTCGTTCAATAGTTCCTCATTAGATTCCAAAATATCATCAACTTGTTCTTCACGGTGTACTCCTTCATTTATACTGCCAACTTTACTGGCCGAATCGCACTCATTTTCACTAAATTCCCAGTCGGAGTCAATATCGAGAAAATATTCTCTTATTTCTTCTTCACATAAGTTGCGTCGAGCCATGATAAGGGCGTATATAAAAAGTGTTGGGAAGAACGAAAAATAATCACACTATTTAGTTTTTAAGTACAAAAAATCTAATAAAAGTCGGATATAATTATTTTTTGCACTTGGAACGCGGATAAACAATGTTATTATTTCAATTAAACTAATACTAAGTTACGTTAATTCAAAGAATATATTCACCTTTGAAATATTGATAGTTATATAGCAAAAAATGAGATAATAACGTTCGAACAAAGATTCGTTGCATATTCCGTACATACGCGAGCCGAAAGATACCACGTGACACACTAACACGGCTGGACGCGCGCGGGAATTTCAAACAACTGAGCGGGGATATATTGTCCTCTTCACTTTAAGAAGATCTTTTATAACATAAACAAAATAATTTGACTTATCTTTTGAGAGATGTCGCTAGATAAAGGTTCAACATATTTTATAAGCTTGAGTTTTGCGCCATCTGTATGGTGTGAGGGAAAATATCGTAAGATGAATTTGAAATCACATATGCTTGCGCGTGGCAGTCGTGGCTCGGAATTCCGAATCACGTATGCTTGCGCATGGCAGTCTGAGGATTTACTTGGTCTTTCCCCAGGTCCTGTACAGGCTCAAGTAGAGTAGGTCCTTCCAGGCGGAAAATTGCTGATTGAAAGGCGCTGTTAGTATCTAACTACAGATATGACAATATAAAATGAAAAAGCCATACTATTCGTAGACGGTAATCGAACCCGCGGTTTTCCGGCCCGGCGGTGGAGATTTTAGCGTTTATCATCAGCGCCTCTCGTTTAGTACTTGATAGGTATGAGTTGGTACCTATCTTCTGTTCGAACGAAAAATTCACACTGGGTGTTAAAAAGAGACAAAATTATGCAGAAACAAGCAGTGAAAATGAGAAAGAAATTGACGCAAATTTAGGTTAATGAAAGAATGAGATAGTGCTATATGAATTTATAGTGCTATCGATTTCTTTAAGCAATACTAGTCTAGAGCTTAAGAAAACGGTATCTAATTTCCAACCCTAAGGTTCGCATTTTGTCCATAAAATTGATAATTTTTTCAAAGGTTTTACTAATGTTGGATTTTTTTATTGAATCTGCTACACTTCATCATTCTTAATAGAATTTCGAAGATTCACTTCATTCGGTCACATAGAGCTTGAGAAAATGGCATCTAATTTCCAAAAATTGGTGATTTTTTTTTGTACTAATGGTTTTTTTTACTGAATTTTCTGTAGTTCATCATTTTTAACAGAATTTTATAGTTCCTCTTCATTCGGACCCATAGAGTCTGAGAAAACGGCATCTAATTTCTGACCCCAAGGCTCGCATTTTGTCAAAAAAATTGATGATTTTCATTTTTTTTTTTACTTATGGTGAATATTTTCATTGAATCTTCTGTAGTTTATCATTATTAACAGATTTCAAAGGTTCTTTTCATTCGGTCTTAAAGAGTTATAAAAAACGGCATCTAATTTCCGACCTCAAGGCTCGCATTTTGTTCATAAAATTAATATTTTTTTCAAAATTTTGTTCTCTTGAAATACCATTGTAGGCATTAAAATGAAGCAAACACTCAATAAAAAATGAAAGGCTCTGAATGTAAGCGCGACTATGATTTATTCAGTGTGGTAAGGCGTAATATTCGCACTGCTTTCCAAGCATATGTAAATTCCATTGAACACAATATCAAGCATGATACCAAGATGTTTTGAGACTACGTCGAATAGCTAGGTAAAGATGATGGTATTTAAAACACTACGATGCGTTGGGATCGGAAAGTTCTAGGAGTGGATGTAGCTAACGCTTTTGCAGCATATTAGCAATCCGTGTACTCGTATATAGTAATGAGCCTCCATTACTGAATTCTAATGCTGCTGCCAAGTTGAATGCGGAGGGGGTCCAAAATATTGATATTGGTCAAATTGACGAACTAGATATTAAAACAAAAATCATTAGAATAATGAACCAAACGCATTAACTTGGTCTAGACTTTCTTCCGTGTTTTTCTTTAAAGGTTGTGTCAAGTTTTTAAAACTGCTACTAAGTTTCTTATTTCTTTCCATAGAAACTGGTGTATTTTCTATTCCCAAAGAGTATCAAATATTTGTCCGGTTTATAAAAGCGGCGTAGACTTGTGTGGAATTTTTTTAACAATACTTTATGCCCCGGTAAAGCTGTTCGAATCGATTCTTCATAAATGCACACTGCCTCAAGGAGACCCGTTCTTAAGTTCATAGAGTACCCCAGGGCTCTAATTTAGATCCGCTCCTCTTTCCCACATTTAAATAGCATATCAAGTTCTATATATCTTGGAATTATGTTTGATGGCAGGCTGACATTTCGTGCTCAAATTGAGATGGCTTGTAGCACTTCACAGAAAATACTAGGTTTTGTTGAATTCCTTAGGAAGGAGTAGACTTGTTGAGAGTTGCTCGATTTGGAGCCCGCACGAGGTGAAGTGCTCCCTCATGTTGGAGTGGGTTCAGAATAAAATCTGAGATTCTTTATTTTAGGGAGTATATCCGTGGCTCTATCCGACCGACTTTCTCTTGGGTATGCTCAGAACATACCATTTAGGGGTCAAAAGGATGTGTACATTACTACACATTTCTTCAGATTGATTCGTGGATGGTCCGAAAACTCAGCTATCGCGGAGAGCATTCATGTATACGTCCCTGGTGGTTATTTTCGTGATCCACAACATAATATACTGTTTTATCTCCCGGCTTGCAGAACTATCTGGCTAATTACCATCTAGGTGGGGGGGTGGGAGGGCAATCTTGTTGAACTGAATCGCTTCGGATGTCGATATATTTTGCATAAAGGAAGGAAATGCATAAATCTAAAAATTTCAGGAAAAAATCATGCGCTACCTATATATGAGGAGTACACGTACTACCTATTTTCGTTTTCATCGTTGTTTTTGTCTGGAATGCTCGATTTTCATACTCTGCAAGCCCGTAGAAAAATGTTTTTGGGTAAAAAAAATTGCAAGTTGTTTTCTGGAGGTATACATAACCAATGAATACTGAAATAGTTTAACTTGTTTGTCTCAAATAGCTATAATCGTACGAGGCATCACATGGCGATGTCAAAACACACCCATAAATAAGGCCATCTACTACTCAATGAAGCTGCATCGATCTTAGACATCTTTAGGTGTACATACACACAATTCAACGAATATCTCTTGACACGTGTACAAAAGTAAATGTTTTATTTTCATTTCTCGCATTATTCGTATTATTATTTCATATATATTATATTAATTAAATAAAAACACACGTTGTTTTCATCCACTTTTATTTTTGTATATGTCAACTAGTTTCGATTCAGCAGAATCTTCATCGGGACTTAAAAATATACTAGTATACTTTTATATCACATATCATAATTTTATACAGTATATTTTTATCATATTTTTTATACAGTATATTTTTAAGTCACGATGAAGATTCCGCTGAATCGAAACTAGTAGACATATACAAAATAAAAGTGGATTAAAACAATGTGTGTTTTTATTTAATTAATCATGCCAATCCACAAAGTGTTTGCTTATTGTGATAAATATATTATATTATACTACATCTTACTTTATATATATAATACCTTATCATATTATATGAGGGGTGTAAATAAATACTTTCAGTTTTTACCTTACCTTATTCTTTCTTTATTCTATGTCTTGTGTAAGGTATTCATGTTTTATTATCTTCTATTCTATTTTATTGTACTATATTAATTTTTATGTTTATCTACATTAATTTTTACTGTACCACTATCATTCATCTCAAAATTTGTTTGGTGAATAGCTGTAGTTTTCAGATCTTTTAAAATAAATAAATACTATTATCATCAATATTTTGACGGAAAAATCAGATGAGAGAGTGGTTAAAAACAGGTAATGTAATTTCACACACCTATGGTCCCAACATCCAAGGATGTAAATATTCAGAGGCAATAAATGATTCGACTATCAAATACATTACTCAAAACGTGCGAGAAGAACCTAGGAAAAATAACGGAAATGGAATTAAAAAAATGAAATAATTATTAATAGGTCTCTCCTTTATTTCTCGGACGGAATGTCACAGTCAACTCCTGCGCTGGTCTCATGACAAACACGTTGGGGTCTATCGGGATGGGCCTCGCATAGCGGTCTCCCACAGGCCTTATCACAAAGTTCTTGACTAGGAATGCTAACACCACCTTAGCCTCAACGGTGCCTAACTTCATTCCTGCAAGAATAAATAAAATACATTTTTAAAGTGCTACCAATTGAATAACAACAATTATTTTAGAATTGTGAGCTAGCTGCATTTGATTTCATTGTGGTTATATTAAATATCGTGAGATGGTAATGCAGGTTTGAAAGTTGTAAGTAGGTAATTTTTTTAGTCTTGACGTGTTATCAATGTATTGTGTACCGATACAAGTTACTGTGTGTATGAAAGCTTCCTTTACGAGAAAGAGATATAACGTTATACGATCACAAAGTGCAATAAACCTATGCAAGTTTGTACTCAATAACAACGTAAAATTTGAACACCGAACCCAGTTGTTTACTACCGTACTTTAGATATTTTTAAAAAATATAGTTAATTTGCAATTGTAAAGAAATTCATCTTGGTAGAACATATTTAAAAAAATATCTAGCAAAAACATCGCCTGTGGCTCTACACCGCTGTGGCAAAAAATGATCCGTAAGAATCAATTTAACCTCTAGTGTGCCGGAGTGTCTTATAGCAGTGGCCCCCAACTCCTAGGCCGCAGACCAAATGGTACTGGGCCGCGCAAGGACCTGTCAAAAAAAATCTACATTCAATGCGTCCCCCTCACCCCCCCACCTTCAGCGGGCCGAGGTAAAATTATCGAACGTTGACCGGTCCGCGGCGACAATAAGGTTGCATTAACATTATCTTTTCAGGAGTTTTTATCCTTTCAAACATGTTGTCAGCATATTTAAATGAACCGCAATCGCTTGTCGACAAAATAATCAATCCATAGAGATATCTTGTATTGCGTTAAGTTTGGTACAATTCGAGTGATTAATATTAGAAGTTTTCTTACGTTAGTACGGCAGAATAAAATCGATTTTCAAAGAGACATTACTGTTTGTTTTTACAGGAATTCTTTTATTCCAGAGGTTGATGAGAATATATATATATATGTTTTTTTTTAATATGTATAAAGCTAGATACCTATGCAAGTTCTGGGTCCATCTCCAAACGGCATGAAAGTGCTCTTAGGCCGAGTCTCCGCCATCCCGGGCGCGAACCGTTCCGGGTCGAACTTGTAGGGGTCGGGGTAGTACTGGGCGTCCATGTGTATGGCCAGCACCGGCACTGCGATGGTCATGCCCACGGGCACCCTGACCTGGCAGTCGCCCTTCTTTAGGGTTATGGGCTGGGTGCACACGCGACTGAGGTGGATCAAAGGTGGATAGTTGCGAAGAATTTCTGGAAAAAAAGAGTTAGAATAATGAATATTAAATCAATTTTTTTATAGTACTTATTAAGTCCTAAATTTTTGAACTCCTGTCACATTTGAAATTTTTATCAGATCATTTTCAACTTCAACTAACGGTTCCAGCTTAATTCTGATTCTCGGCCCGTCAGCGTTTGATAAAATTTCGATGACCGTTATGGGTGACGGCTGATCAAACAATCAAATTTAAATGGAACGAGAGACACATGTGAATTAAGAATTCCTTCATAAATTATTTTACGTAAGAACGATTTTAAAAACACACTGACAAATCGCAAGTAAATAAGTTGATTCACAGTTAGTGTCAAAATAAGTTGAATTAGTTGATGACTTCTAGATGTTGCAATATATTTAATTTAAAAAATATATTTGCAATTTTTTTAAAGAAAAGTTTCAGTTATGGGATATGTATTTGATTTGCGGATCGATAAATTTGCAAGGAAAACCATAGGAAAACTAACCTTGCAGTACCATATCCAGATAGGGCAGTTGATTGATGATATCATAGTTCAGTTCTCCATCATTAGCTGCGGCCGCGTCGTCTAATTCTGCCTGTAGTCTTGTTTGTACATCTGGATTGCAAGCAACCTACAGAAGATGATAATTATTAATATAGTCCAGAGAACTGTATCAATTGAATAACATGTTTGAATCGAGTAACATACTATATTAATCGAGTATCAATTATCAATTTATTTAGTAAAATGTATAAATCGAGTAACATGTGTCAATCCAGTAATATAATATATTATTAGTATGCAGTAACATGTACCAATCAAGTATCAAAAGTCAATTGAGTAACATGTACTAACAATGTAGCAAGAATCAATATAGTAACATATACAAATCAAGTAACATGCAACAATCAAATAACATTATTAACTTCTGGAGTGCCAGATTCCCTTAAGATACAACTGCCTTGATTCCTTGAGTGTAATTTCGTAATAACTCACTTGTATTTACAAAATGATGTTTATGTCAATTATGCTATCTTCTCAGATAATGTGTCTGACTATTTTTTTCAAATTGTATGTTAATGGTATAAGTGTTTTTTTCTGGAATAGCTACATTCGGGGAATTGATTTTTTCCTCATGTCACAAAAAAAATTATAAAATTAGCTTTTTTTTTGTTCTTTTCATATTATTATTTAGCTTTTTTTTTGTTCTTTTCATTATATTTTCCGTTCGGTTGAATAAATTTCCTACAAAATAAAAATAAAATTGCAAGAGGTTTCTTGTAAATACAAACAGTAATTTCACATTAAAAATCGTTTTTTTTTTCAGCCGTACTGACGTAAGTAAACTTTAAATATTAATAACTTGACTTTTACTAAACTTAACGCAATACAAAATATCTCTATGGATTGATTATTTTGTCGACAAGCGATTATGGTCCATTTAAAAATGCTAACAATATTTTTTAAGTAATTAAAAACGTTTGAAAAGATAATGATGAATGCCTGCTGCCTATAGGCACAGCCGGCACACTAGGGGTTAATAAAGAAAGATGTGCCAATGAAGCAGTATTTATCAATAATGTACTCGTATATCAATTAAGTAAGTTGTTCCAATCTAGTAACCTATATCAAATAAGTAATATCACCGTTCACGAAACAAATAGTTTAAAGGAGGGAGAAAAAACTGTGTATTATTGTAAAAATTCTGTAGATGAATATACTCGAAGAAAATAATTATTAATCGAATTGAAACATGTCACATGAAGAAATGTATTGATTAAATAACATGTATCTTGATTATATATTTTATTATTAATTGATAAGACGGAACAATGGAAGAATAACAAGATGCAAGTGTTTAACTTACTTCAAAGAGTCCAAAAGACACAGGACCACTCGTAGTTTCAGATGCATCCAAGAGCATTCCAAATATTCTTCCTGCCAAGTCCAGTTCACTGAAACCTGAGGATGTTACATTATAAGCATGGAAAAGCACATCAAAATATATGAATGTCACAAAAAACAGTTTGTGAACTACAAAGAAAAAGCATAGATCCAAACTAACCGGCTTGCCCATCGGCTATACTGTAATTCGTTAAAGCAGTGTACATGTCGTTCTTAGGCAATCCAGTCTCTTTTTGACACTTCATGATGTCCTTGGCAGCACTGAATGACAAGTCAACAATTTCTTGTGATACAAATCTAAAAAAAAATCGACATGAATTCAATCGCAACACAAAGCATATTTACATACCCTTATTAATAAAGATTTATCCAAGACGCAAAACAGATGGATTAAAGAATGACATTTGGTTGTATTTACCTGAAATACTTGGCCAGCCAGGGGGCTACCACAAACGTGGTGGTAAGGAGGCCAGCCCAATAATCCGATACGAAGATGGAGTTAGAAATAACCTTGAAGGGATTTTGGGGATCTGCATATGAATCTATGTTTACTCCAAATGTTCCCAGAGCGATAGAGTCTGTTAAAAACGATGCAATCAGCTGTAAAAAAATAAATGTTTTTATTGGGAGGTGCAATTGGAAATTTTGATATGTTCAGATCTGGTCCCCATATACGGCTAGAACCATTTTAATTTAAAACCAGCTATTCCTTCCGGTTGTCACTATTTCTATGAAAACCTTCCCCATGATAAGGAAGTGCATTCAAATTTAAGATGTACATTTTTTATGACTGTTAAATTATGTCGTACGTTAATTTTAAGTGCGATAAAAAAAACAGATTTTTATGTAGTTTTTGTCTCTTGTCAAATTTGTATTCTGTGAGATGTTAGGCATTCTTTTGTCATGTGTGATATTGATAAGGATTTTGTTGTTTATTGATCGGCGCTGCCAGCCTGAGTTTTATGATTTTGTCAAAAGAAATATTATTTATTTTTATCAGAAATAAGTAGAATCTCATATCCACAGAACAAAATCGACGTGTTGGGTAAGAATCGTATCACTTAACATTTGTGAATTAAAGATCTCGAACACAGACAATCCAAAACAAAACAACACACGCTGCAGATTAATAAAATTTACTCCACAGGCGGTCAAAATCAGAACTATCGAACAAACAAACTACTCGTATGGTTAAATTAACACATGTTTTGCCCTGATTACAACAATATCTATAGAAGTGATACCGCTGACTGCGGAGAAAAGTTTGTACACCAGATATTAATAATTAATCATATTTAACTTCACAATTTAAAAAAATCCTTAGTAAGTACATTCATACGCATGTTCAAAAGAAAAGGTGAATTTAGAATTTTCGCGGGCTGTGTACATTCGATTATCGATTTTTTTTGTTATGTTGGTACACATATGTTAATCATATGTTAGCATTATCAGCCATTTTGGATTAGTGGTTTGTTTTTGACAACTGGAAAGGTTAATCACGTTTTTGTGTGTTCTTCGATTTTTTTACTTTTTGAAAAAATGGATCACAGAGTATGTATTAAATTTTGCGTTAAAAATGGAATAAAGTGCTCCAATGCCCTTAAAATGTTGACTGTGGCATTCGGCGAGTCTACTTCGTCTCAAAAAAGTATTTATAAGTGATACAAGCGCTTTACAGAAGGCCGAGAAGAGGTTAATGACGATGAGCGTCCTGGAGTTGCAACCACGTCAACAAACGAAGAAAACATCGAAACAGTGAAGAAAATGGTTTTGGAAAATCGTCGAATCACTATTAGGGAAGTTGCAGAGGATGTTGGCATATCAATCGACTCATACCATGTAATTTTCTCGGATGTTTTGGGCATGAAACGTGTGGCAGCGAAGTTTGTTCCGAAATTGCTAAATTTTGAGCAAAAGTAACGTCGCATTAGTATCGCTCAGGAGTTGTTGAATGACGTCAACGACGATCCAGATTTGCTCAAAAGGGTCATAACTGGTGATGAAACGTGGGTATATGGTTATGACGTCGAAACCAAGGCCCAATCATCCCAAAGGAAGCGGCCAGAAGAGCCAAGACCGAAAAAAGCACGCCAAGTTTTGCTCACTGTTTTCTTCGATTACAATGGCGTGGTGCATCATGAGTTCTTGCCAACAGGTCGTACGGTTAATAAGGAATACTACAAGGAAGTTATGCAACGTTTGCGTGAAGCAATACGGCTCAAACGATCGGAATTGTGGAAAAACAAATCATGGATTTTGCATCACGATAATGCACCAGCTCACACATCAATGCTTGTTCGTGATTAATTGGCCAAAAACAACACCGTAATCATGCCTCAACCACCGTATTCACCAGATTTGGCTCCCTGTGACTTTTTCCTATTCCCGAAACTGAAGAGACCAATGAAAGGAAAGCGTTTTGCCACAATTGATGAGATAAAGTCAGAATCGAAGAACGAGCTGATGGCCATACCGAAAAGCGCATTCCAGAAGTGCTTCGAGGATTGGAAGAAGCGCTGGCATAAGTGCATTATATCTGAGGGGGATTACTTTGAAGGGGAGAATATGGATATTATATTATTACTTTTCGAAAAAATTCGAAATTCACCTTTTCTTTTGAACAAACCTCGTAGATACGTACGAGTGGGAACTTTTCAAAATTGAAACTGATGGATGTGTTTAGAAAATTATCAAATTAAAAAATAATCTTTCCCTATAATATTTTTTCTTGGAGAATCAAGTTACATCCCGTGATTTTTCACGGGTAACAACTAGTAAATACATAATCTTTATTTTATTTTCTTGTTTGTATGAGTATATATAATCTATGGGATTGCACTAACCTCCCTACTTTTTGTAAGAAGGGAATTATTATTATTAGAAAAAATGCACAGAATAAGTGACAATCCCTTGAAGAAACAATGTATGGAGAGAGAGCTAATTATTTTTACCCAACCGATACAAACTTGCGACAAATCACTTTCTCTGGGTTTTTACATCGTACACCATGAGAGAGAAAGAGACAACAAATATAATACTCTGCTTCTACGTACTGTCACAATGATCTTGGGCTCCTGGGTCACCGCGGGACTCCGCCCACATTTTTTATTATGCCACTAAACTTGACACAACTAAACGGTTTCTAAGGTTAGATGCTATATTTTTGTTGATATCAATACTGTGAAAAAGTGGTTATACGAATAAATAAAAACATTATGTCGATATGTGATATGAATGGATGTATAAATACCCAAGCCTTGGTCTTAGCCACACCCAGGTCCGCCGAGTCAGGTAAAAATCATCAAAAACTGACTACACTGCCCTGGATTGATACCACTCTATATACTCTACGGACAATCCCCATCAGTAAAGAAACATAAAAACTTACATCTCTAGCCAAGAACTCTGTGTTAGAATCAGACTTGACCCTCTTATTGATGTGTGCCACCATGACCTCGGCCCTGTTGGCCATGCTTGTGTAGGACTGCTTGATTCTTCCCGGGGTCACGTGGGGGGTCCACCTCGCCCTCAGGGCCTTCCACACCTCCCCCTTGTTGGAGAAGGGGTTGGTGCCCCACATTGGGTCTCGCTCAAGGTTTACCTGATATCAGAATTAATTGATCAGTATTTACGCTGTACATTGATTGTTGGATGAAATTGGTCCGCACTAATTCAATGAATAAGTGCACATAAACCAGTATAGTGGGAATATTATAATTAGTTGATCTTTGTGACATTGGAAGCATACAAAAACAATTACGTAAAGCACTCACCAGCCTACATGAAGAAGTTTGAATACGCTATTTGGTCATGAATTGTTTTGTCTATTATTATTAAAAAAACTTTTGGCTTCTGTTTTTTAAATTTATAAAGCAAAATCATGTGTATTTTAAATGCCTAAAAAAACGCATGGCACGACCAAGTGAATCAAACACTTGGGTCATATCAAGAGTCCGAATAACAGAAGAGTATTTATGAGACGATGTATGAATGTGAATGAAGCAAGGAGTATGTGCCAAGACAGAGTTATGAGGTAGTCTATCCTCTCTGCCTACCCCTTTGGAGAAACGGCATGACGTTTATAAGTTGGTTAAAAAATGTAGGGCATTTTAAAAGACAATATTATAAGCAAGATTGTACAAAAACGTAAGTAGTTGTAAAAAAGAATATGTTTGAAAGCGATTTCGATGGTGTAAAATATATCCACCTCCAAAGTGGTTCAATTCGAGTGAAAGATTGCCCTACCCACTGGCAAGTTACCCCTGCAGGCCGGAAGATAAAAAGCCTATGTTGTCGATGACGAAGATAATCGTTGGAAGATCACTATCTACTAATAAATGTTTTCTATTTACAATAATTGTTATCAACCAAACAGTTTGTTTAAGGTAACCCTACCGTAAAGTCATTATCGGTGAAGCATCTGAACTCCGTGACCATAATTTTCCTTGCTATTTCTGGGTCCCTGGCCAGAAGAACTGGATCTTTACTCTTCATAATACCCACAAATGGTGACCCTGTGAACTTACTAAAGGGAGAAGAATACATTATTTCAACAAAAACATAATATGAAAAGTGCACATAAGAACAAAATATCAATATCCTTAATGATTAAATAAAAACAAATTTTTAACTTTATTCCACTTTTTTATTTTCATTTTCTTCAGACTAGTCTGAAAATGGCCGTTATAGGCTGAAACCGGTCCAGTCAAAGAAAAAAAGTGGAATAAAGTTAAAAAATTGTTTTTATTTAATCATTAAAATGGAATTCCACCAAGAATTAACAGTTACAAAAATAGAAATAATCAATATCCTTCTTTATAAAATCTAGTTTACGTTCCGTTCTTGTCGTGTTTCTTAGATATTAATAAATTATTGTTGGTAAACTTTAAATGATATTTTTGTCGCAACAAATAGCGTGACGCAGTATGAAAAGAAACGATGTGTCAGCCACAGTTAATTTTCGCCTGAATGTTACATCGACCTCACCCAGAGGTGAGTTACGAGAGGAGAAATGAGATCTGAGGCTGTCTCACTACTCGACTAATATCTCTCGGTGTATGCTCACTGAGACATAATAGAAATGAGAATCTCGGTGTATGTCTCAGTGAGACAGAAATATTAGTCTGAATAATTTATCGTGATTTTATAATCAATATTAAAATTGAGTTGGGAAACAATCTACTAATTAAACTTTTAACTGAAATTAATTGATTCGATCAATAACTGCAAGCATTTGACATGTAGATCAAGAAGATAAATGCTCGAGACAGAGAATTTCAGATTCTATTTGTTCTATTCTACATCTCATTAGTAAGAAGTCAGGTAGAGTATAATTCGCCTGTTTGATCCCCACTTTATAAAGAACATTCCAAAAATTGAGAAAGGGTACAGCACCAATTCCTAAGATTTATTAATTTAGAGCTGAATATGGCAATTCGAAATATTAATTATATCAATTTGATGAAACAGCTAAATTTGATTATGGATATGCGGATTTTCTCAACCCTTATCTTCAAAATAAAATTATTAATAATTATGGTATGGTAGCCCTGAAATTCTCGCCAAAATAAAATTATTAGAAATACGAGACAAATTGCTACCTTTTTTTACGACAATTTTAAAACCAACTATCAGGCTCACACACTTATAAATCGACTACATAGGCTTGGTAATAGATTTGAGAATGTCGACATATTTGAAGATTCAGAAATCAATTCTACTACATTAACACTTTACTGAAATATACGAGTTTACCATACCATAGTGAGAATATATATGTACATATGAGGCTTGTAGAAACAAACACGGCAAAGTCCACCAATAATGGAAAATGAGTTAAATATGAGGTTCGAAAGAGTAAAAAAAATGCTTCATGATGCAATGTTGCTTTCCTAACAAACACGGCTCTAAACCATTTATTTTTACGGATTAAAATTGAGTTCCATAACAAACTCGGCAAAGTCCACTTCTTTCCAAATCAAAGACGGCAGTTTTCAAACGGACCAATAGGAGCGTTGTAAATAGCTGTTTTCAAGATGGCGGTTTGTTGTTGTAAAACATTGTTTTTGTAAAAGTTGAGATATTGACAATTTCGCAAATTACCGAAAATGTCCGCTGACGTGCATAATGAACTTTTGTTTCCTGTTATTTTTTATGGACATAATTTTTTACTTACTAAACAGCATAGTGGTAAAATAAATTAGTTTTTACTTACGATTTAGAGTTTTATTGAATGATATGATTACTTTATTAGTAGTTATTGTTATGTCATTAATATTGTAGAAATCATGCTGTGTGAAAAACAAAAATGAATCAATGATAATTCCAAGCAACATAGAACCCGGAAAAGTTGTTTTGAAATCGTTAAAAGTAAGAGATGTCAACTATCTTTAGACCAAGCATTTCGGTGATAACTGGAGAAATTTTCCTGCTCTTGAATATTATTCCGCATTCATATCTTATTAAATCTTTAAAACAAATTTATATTTAAAAAAATATCAGAATAATAGTTATTATTCTTTTCTAATTTTTCTTTCGATTTTTTAGTTTTTTTTTTTTTTAATTATTAATTAAGTCACCATAACTTACAAACTTTTTCAAAATATTTTGTAAGATATTATTGTTTTGTATTTCCATCAAAATAAATACTTTTTAAATGTAAAACTATTTTTTTTACTGACTTTGACTGCAACCTTGTGAAAAAAACGTGTCCATTTCAAAACTGGCAAAGTCCAGTTGTGTTGAAAACAAAAGCGGCAGTTGTCAAATGTGAACAACAAACACGGCAAAGTCCACTAATAATTTAAATATATTTTTTGTTTCGCACCAGTTAAACTAATGTATCAAGAAGAAAATTAATGTTTTTAGTAAGTACTATTTGTCGAATTTATTTTAGTGACAGTATCACAAGTAATTTTTAAATTAAACGTTTTTTGTTCTTCCTCGAAAACTGTAGTCAATGGACTTAGCCGTGTTTGTTTCTACAGGCCTCATATATATATATATATATTTTATGTATTTTTTGTCTATATTTTTAAATCTATTATCATTATATTGCATTTTATATTTTACGCTGGTTGCATATTTGATTTGCAATTTTTTTTTTTTTGTAATTTCATATGTGTTTAACTCGTGCGTTATTATAAACAATATCATGTTCTTGCTCTACCATTGTTTATTGTATAAATTTAATATAAAAGCTAACTAGGGCGTAAATAAATAGAAAAATGTTCAGATCGAAGGTTGCCGAAATTCAATAGAAGAATAGCGCACAGATGAAAGGGTATTTAAATTAAAATTGTTACCAACTTACTTGTAGAGATCGCTGTACATAAGTCCAAAATGTCTTCTGCCCAAGAATGCATCTTTGAAGTTTCCAAATAAGAAGTCTGGCTTGATGGAGGGTATCCCTCGCTTCTTCCAATAATTATCGTTGGCTGTGAAATATAAATAAAAAGACCCCAACAGGCCGCTGAGCAGGAGAACAAACTCCACTAACATCTTGATTGAGAGGATGTAACACACTCGTAAATAACTACAATTACTTTGCAAAAAAATCATGTTTTATTCATTTTTTTTATCAGAGATTGCACAGTGCAGTAGGCGAAAGCAAATTTATTAATAAGTCTACTCCTGTTAAAAATATCAAACAGGTTAGTTTTTTTTCTTCTGCTGATGCTCTCCCTATCGGCAGTTGGCCATCACCAGAGCAATCTTCACCCTACAGACGGCAGCCCAGAACTGCACTTGTTATCAATCACGTAAGTTTCAAAGCCAAGAGGTGTGATGTCTTCCGATATTATATTTTCCACGAATCTTGCCATCGCAAGTTTAGTTTAGTTTGCACATATTTCTCACCTTCTATAATGTAATTAAGATGGTGGAGTTTTATCTTTATTTATTATATACTCGATGGTGCAATAAGCCGTAAGATTCCATCAACAACCCTTTCGGGAAAGAGAAAATCTTGATTAAAGGGGAGACGTTCACTCCCGCCGCTTACGAGCCGAGTATCCCAGCCTATCAACAATACCAAACCAACCAAAGAACAGTCTCGCCGTCAGAAGCGATTCTAGAACTCTAGAGCACTCTGTTGTCACATACTTGGTTGTCTTGGAATGTGAAGTATAGTCTACCAATACCACGATCGGATTATGATATTATATAAGTATGATAAAAAATCACAATACATTTATTCCTGACACTCATTTATCTAACGTGTTGAAATTTGTATACATGTCATTAAAAACATATGTTAATACATAAAAAATAAATTGTAAGTTCTTCCCACGCCACTGCAATGGGATAATTTTGAATGCCCTGCATAAGATGCCAATCACACAAAACTGCTACCTATCGCAATTAATAAGATGACTGTTCATTAAATTGACACTGATAACAATCCAATCATTATCATTGATCAGAAAGCAAGTGATAAAGTCATGATATTGATAAAATATCAAATAACTCTCTGGAGAAACTTAATTTTTTGTACTTTATCGGTTCATTATTGAATATAAAATTTCTGAAGTGTTTACAAAAAAATTCGGAAATTTCGCAGACTTCCATTTGTATAGTTTTGTCAAGACCTTTAACGATGGATGACACGAGGATCTCTGTAATTATTTAGCTATTATATTTTGGTTATTCCTTCTTCATTTCAAAATGGCTTCAGTGTCATCAGACCATCTTTTTGAGGTTTCCCTTTGTTTCTCTTTTAGTTTTATGGTGGTCAGTTGGGTAATTAGCACCATGAGAAATGGTTCCTTCTATCTTTGATTTATCTCTTGGACATTCTTCAGTCTCACATTCTCTTAGGCTTGTATTATCAATCCATGGTTCTGTTGGGTATATCAAAACTGGCAATCTTATAATTAAAGTTTTCGTATCGTCTATGGTCATCGTGATACTGTACTAGTTAAAGATGTGGTTCTTCGGAACTTGACAGATCTTGACAGAATCTGAAATCTCTTCCGATATCGACATATTCCACATCAGTGAGGAGGGATTCAGAAGGGAAATCCTATTGATTCTTCAAATAACTTATTTCCATTAACGTGGTCCTCCTCACCACTGCCTGATTTAAAAAAATATGTATATATTTTGATTATTTGTATTTTTTTTTTCTTGTATTTCGACATTCCTTAAAAAGTTATTATTTGAAAATATTTTGTCTAATTTCTTATGTGTAAAATTATTAAAAAATTGTAACTATAAAATATTATTATCTATCATACGATGATCAACTGACAAGCACAACATGACAGTTATGCTTTTCAACTGATCACAATTTGTTCAAAAGCTAAAATGAAACGAAAAATGGCGTTTGACGGGGACCGTTTAGATGTAAAAAGAAAAAAAAAAATAGCGCTTATAGTTAAATTGTGACGATGTCAAATGTGACGAAAGTTGAAACACACCAACCTAAATAATGTTGGTGTTAGTGTAACAACACAAGTAATGGAAAACAGTCCGAAAAAATAAATAAATTACAAGATGGCAAACGAAATTGTTAAAAAAACTTTGTGTTTTACATAATGTATATTTGCTCTTTCTGCAGCATTAATTATAAATAGATAAAAAACATTACAATCAAAAGATTTGCCAATAGAGTTAGAAACATTCAATAAATATAATCAATGTACTATGGACAGCTGCTGATCATAACAATATTATAATTACTATTTAATATAATTAGTGTAATTTGATGTTCGATATTCCGTTGCTCAGTTTCATAATCCTAATGATGGCTTAATATATTTATATGTAGCATGATCAAACTTGTATAGGTAGGTACATAAATAATGTATATGAAAAAACTTTTTGTGATGATTTCATTAACTAAGGCTAAAAAATATGATCTTCTTATGGAGAAACTGTAAGGCAGACGCATTAATATATCTGAAAAGAAGAAAATAAAGTTAACCAAAGAAGATTCCTAGAATTGCGTATGGAAACAGAATCGAAATGGAAAATTTACAACCACAATCTTAATGATCAGTACAAACTAAAGCGGGGGATTTTTTGTGATACATTTACTTTTATGATAACGATTACTCAATCTTAAAATCGTAACTTACCATCGCGCCGTTTCCCCGCAGGGGGGATGGACTGCCATACAACTCTGTCTGGGCACACACTCCTTGCTTCAATTCACATTCATACATCGTCTCATTCATACTCTTCTATTATTCTGTCTCTTGACACGGCATTTGATTCACTCGATCGTGCCATGTCTTTCTCGAGCGTCCCCGACTTCTTCTTCCGTTCACCTTCGCGTCATGTATTCTTTTCACACTCCTCTCTTTGTTCATCCGCTCTACATGCCCAAACCATCTAAGCATCCCTTTCTTAATCTTAAACGCTTACATCAGTCTTGTACTCTTTCCGGATATCCTAATTACAACAACGGTTATACATGGTTTTACGCACATACGCCTCTGGGATCTCATTTCTACAGCATTCAGTCTACCATACTTTCATCCATGCCTCGCTAACATACATCAGGGTTGGTATAAGCACTCCATTGTGAACAACAACAATTGTGCTAGCTTCGCTTCTTTGGACAATTTGCACCAACAGCGTTCAGTTATTAAAAGAATATAGTTACGATGATAAAAACGATGTCAAATGAACAGTTCAATCCGACAAAAAATATTTGCCAATAAAGGAATATGTAAAAGTTGATTGAAGACTGGACATTAGAATGAATATAAAAAGCTAACCAGACTCATTCATATACACTGGTCCCCCAAAGCACTGCTCGCTTGGAGCGGTCCACGCTGAGGAGAGCCGAGCCGTGGGGGTGCCACGCCACGGAGGTCACGGCCGTTCTGCAACACACAAACAGCGACATTACCAACAGTGATATAGTTTTCAGCCAACGGACAAGCGAGCGGCGACCAAGTAGGCAACCGATTGAGAAACAGAACAACAATAAGAGAAGGCGACTCACGAGTGCTCCCCCTTGAGGATGGAGTCCAGCTTGACGGAGCTGACCGCCCACAGGAAGACGCTGCCGTCGGCGCCGCCCGCCGCGATGTGCCGCCCATCGGGGCTGAAGGCGGCGCGCGCCCAGTCGCACCCCACCTTGAAGGCGTCGTTGCTGAAAACATAAATATTATTATCATACAACTGATCACAATTTTAGTCGTTGAGACCTAATGTTAATTCAAATTAACATTGCGTAACCAGTACTAATAAATTCAGGCCTCAACGAGGTTGGAACCTACGATATTATTCTTAATTTGGGGAAAATACACATTGTAGCCCTGCCGTTGAAAGCTCTGCTGTACTTTCTGTTGCATACGTAGTTTATGAGAAAGAGAGAGAAGTCATGATTTTTTGTGTCTTTACGGACGGGGTTGTTAAAAACCTGGTTAAATCTATCTCATTTTACTTTTGGTAAGATCAGTTACCATTCATTAGAGACACGTTGATATATTGGTATTTTAATTTATTAAAAAAAAATGACCACATAATAAAAAGCAAAATTCTGGAACCTAACGCCCGAGGACGGATACACAACGACCTGTATTTCCAAGCAATTTGCAGAAACTTGCACTGGAATTCACCAGAGGGGAGAGTGACCCGCTGTCTGAATATGATGGAAAGAAAATTAAAAAAAAAATTGAAGCCTATAACTCATTTAAAAGATTTTTAGTATTAGGTACGTAAACACGTTAACAAGTCGAAGCGGTACCTACGCTATTAATCTGAAACAGGCAATACGGAAAAGGCTTGAAAATAACGCTATCTGTATGAAAAGGCCCATACAATTACAGCCAGATGACCGTCGATCTTTTAAAAATATGATAGTATCTTAGACGAGGGATGTTAATTTGTTTTACCATTAAAATACGACCCAAGTATGAAATTTGTGAAATAATTTTTTTTTTTTTTTTTTTTTTTTTTTTTTTTTTTTTTTTTTTTTTTTTTTTTTTTTTTTTTTTTTTTTTTTTTTTTTTTTTTTTTTTTTTTTTTTTTTTTTTTTTTTTTTTTTTTTTTTTTTTTTTTTTTTTTTTTTTTTTTTTTTTTTTTTTTTTTTTTTTTTTTTTTTTTTTTTTTTTTTTTTTTTTTTTTTTTTTTTTTTTTTTTTTTTTTTTTTTTTTTTTTTTTTTTTTTTTTTTTTTTTTTTTTTTTTTTTTTTTTTTTTTTTTTTTTTTTTTTTTTTTTTTTTTTTTTTTTTTTTTTTTTTTTTTTTTTTTTTTTTTTTTTTTTTTTTTTTTTTTTTTTTTTTTTTTTTTTTTTTTTTTTTTTTTTTTTTTTTTTTTTTTTTTTTTTTTTTTTTTTTTTTTTTTTTTTTTTTTTTTTTTTTTTTTTTTTTTTTTTTTTTTTTTTTTTTTTTTTTTTTTTTTTTTTTTTTTTTTTTTTTTTTTTTTTTTTTTTTTTTTTTTTTTTTTTTTTTTTTTTTTTTTTTTTTTTTTTTTTTTTTTTTTTTTTTTTTTTTTTTTTTTTTTTTTTTTTTTTTTTTTTTTTTTTTTTTTTTTTTTTTTTTTTTTTTTTTTTTTTTTTTTTTTTTTTTTTTTTTTTTTTTTTTTTTTTTTTTTTTTTTTTTTTTTTTTTTTTTTTTTTTTTTTTTTTTTTTTTTTTTTTTTTTTTTTTTTTTTTTTTTTTTTTTTTTTTTTTTTTTTTTTTTTTTTTTTTTTTTTTTTTTTTTTTTTTTTTTTTTTTTTTTTTTTTTTTTTTTTTTTTTTTTTTTTTTTTTTTTTTTTTTTTTTTTTTTTTTTTTTTTTTTTTTTTTTTTTTTTTTTTTTTTTTTTTTTTTTTTTTTTTTTTTTTTTTTTTTTTTTTTTTTTTTTTTTTTTTTTTTTTTTTCTTAATTGTGATAGTACTAATGCGTGAACGTTTGGTCCTTTGGATAAATTTATGCAACAAATCGGCACTCAACATTAATAAATAAAATAAAAACTGTTTGACAACACAACGGATTGAGTGAAAAGACATGAACTTGAGCGAAACGAGATGGGAATCTGTGTGTAATTGTTCACAAAGTTTAATACATCTGCCGCTAAATGCGCATTGCTCGAAGTTAGTCTATCCACGGTCGGGAGTCTATAGGTGTAAAGTAGATTTAAAAAATCCATAGCTGGTGACATTTCTCACAATAGACATTCACCGCAGACGTACAATAAGTATCCATCTAAAACATGACATGTTGTCCAGGCATCGATATACGTATATACCTGGTCGACGTGTCCATGCAATTGTACAAGCAATTGAAAAGCGGTTAAAAGCCAGTATACAATCATCTTTTATGGAATGCCGGCACTATACGACAAAACTAATATCTGGGCTTGATAGCTTACGTTTTCTTGCCCCGCGAACAAAGTAGATGACAACACTCGTTCATTGTCATGACAAGCGACTAACACATTTGGTAAACCAGTTTATATATTTGTGGAAGTCGTTCAACCGCGAATTTGAAGTTCACTACAGAAAGGGTGTTTTAGATCCCCTCGGGCTAAATACGTGTTTCGGGTTCCCATCTATCGTATTATTTTAATTAAAGGCATTTTACTTTGTCAGGAGTTTGATGTCCACTAAGCTCAATCGCCACTTCGGGATCAAATAAACAGGTCGGAATTTAAAAAGGTTCAGCGGTGTTTTATATTTTCAAATTCCGTTTTGGCCATCTTGGAGTCACTGCGTGGTATAATATAAAGAGTATACCTGAATGAACCGATGATCGCGTTCATCCGAAGATCCAGCAGCTTGATAGTGTCATCTCTCACACACGCCAATAGGTAGTTGCAATCTGGAAGTAAAAAGATCAATATTTAGACTGCAATAAACACATATCCGAATTGTTCATCTGGAAAATGATTCCTCAACTCACCTCTAGACAAGTCCAATGATGTAACTTTCCCCTGCAGCATGATCTGATTGGCCGTGGCGTCAGACCGGATGTCCCAGAAGCGGATGCTCTTATCAAAGTGACCGGATATGATGGTGGAACCGGAACCATCAGACGTCACCAGGTCGTTGCAACTGGATCCGGCAAACTTTGTTTCTATGCCTGCGAAACGAAAATAACTTCAAATATTTTATGGTAAATCTAGAAGGAGAAAACAATTCCGTTTGTACTAATAATTTTCCCTCATAATAGAAGATGCCATAATTCAGAACAAACAAAAAACATGTTTGTGCATTGATCGATTGGGACGTAATTCCAGTTGAAATCAGGTATTGTGAAATTGGGTTCACAATTCGTCCTCAATTGAGTAAAAAGCCGTTATTAAAAAAATACTGTTTTAAAACAAATTATTGACCAAGCTAAGGCAGCTTTTTTTGACACGAACAAAGTGAACTGCCATAAAAGTAATAATTTGATATTAGATATAAAAGCGTTCAGTCCCCAAAAAAGACAAACAACAGACTCTGAATATCCAAGAATCCTGAGGAAATATATTTGAAAAATATGGGAATCGTTCATACCCAATGCCTGAGATTTAAATCAGGCCAATTGCACTCAGGAGTTCATGAAACATATCATGACACGTAAAAGAGCATTTTTCGGACACCAATGAGAACATCTAGACAACAAATTCCAATGGAAGAGCAAAAGTGTATATAGATGACAGGAAAAACATCAGATTGAAGGTAACTTGACTTCAAAACTCGTGTTAGGTTAGGTTCGTTCAGCTACCGAAATTGATCAAATAACCTGAACCTACTCAATCAAACAATAGCAAACTACCTATGGCAATTTTTTGAAGAGTTGTCGATAGTTTTACAAAAGAGAGACACGTAGCAAGGATGAATGATAGTCAAACAGCAAAGAGGCTTATTTACAATAAGCATACAGGACGAAGGAGTATTGGGACACGATGGATCAGAGTGGAGGCGAACACCGATTTTCGTATATTTAGGTCTAAGGAATTGGAAGGAAATGCAGAAAACCGATAATAATGGTGGGTTTTCATAGTTGTATCACCAAATACGATGGTGACTTAACAAAGTATAATGTGCAAAAGCAATTATTTCAATAAAATTAACACACATCGAATTAACGTACTCGCCAATTCAAAAAGCATATAACTACATATAGATATATCTAACCCTTCCAAAAAGCTCTCACTGAAGTGCTGGATTTTAACATTAATTTATCAGATACTAAAAATAAAAGCTCACCGCGTGGTAATACCGACAAGATGTGGATTAAGTCCAACAAGCTCAAAAAAGAATATAATCTCTAATGTTACTAAGCAGTCGTAACTTCCTCCCATTGTTAATACTATTTAATGATAATTTGTTTGTTCAACATACAAACGAGGCATCGCGAATTCTCCTTGAATGAACCCGATACACGTGGGAAATTAATTACATCTGGGAACTTTCAACGAATAACAACGAACCGAATGTTGTAATTCTTTTCTTAAAAAAAGGAATTAGCTACGTTGAAGGTTAATAGGTATAATGATTGATAAGTGTGTGTAGGTTTGTCGTTAATTAATATTAAAGAAGCCGAATAACTGGAAAATAAAAGTGGTCAATAAAAGTCAAATAACTGCACACTTACTGAATTTTTAATGTCGGTAAATACATTAACGGGCTCAGCGGTTATAATTGCCAAATGAAAATTATCGATTATGACGTGTAGAGACAGTCAATTAATGATTTTTTTACCGGTTAGTCAATTAGCGAGAATTGATGAAAAATAAACAACTTTAAAATTAGCAGCAACGGAGAAACACATTAATAACACCGAAATGTACTGTTTGGGACAAGATGAGGTTTCTTTAACTTTGGAAGTTTCTTTTTAAGCGAATACCGCATCAGAGTCCCAACTGCTCCCCTGTCAGGAGCCCCTGAGACTATGACATCCCCAATTGGGATATGTTGTGAGGCTAAAGGTAGTGGGGAGGGGAAGGAGAGATGAAGGTTAGGAAGTACCTGGCTATTCAGATCTGGTCACCAACCACGGATAAAACCATTTCAAGCAACGTTTCGATTCAGAATGATGGTTTTTCACCAGGGCGATACTTCTAAATAAATTTTCAGTTTGGAACTTAATTTCTAACCCGAGCTTTGAAATAAACATTTAACTGTTAAAAAATCAATGTCAATAATTAAAGTTTTAACATGAATAATATGGAATAAAGCGTTTCAATCTTGACTTTTTCGCCTGGCATATTTTAAGAGAATGACTCTTTTATAAACGAGAGTTTGTACTTTTTTACAATTTATTTAGTCTGTAAAAGATCGATTTTGGTTATTTTAGCCATAAGCCATCAACACTGTTTCAAGTTTTGTTCAGTAGAAGTTTTATTTACTGAAATGACAGCCATTTTTTTTTATTATACATATCGACGCCGGAAAGCCAAAAGGACTCAAGCGACACTTTGGTCAAAGCTTAGTTAAAAATGCAGTTTTTTTCCTGCATCGAATGCTCTGACTCTCGTTTGATTTTGAAGATATTTGTGACATGTAGCCATTTAAAATATATGTACCGTTTGGGAGAAGGCTTGACTCTGGCAACACAAGTTTGGGACTTTTTTTGGCTTTTTGTCGCTTCAGGCAGCATTGAGTTATCCAAATTCATTTTTCTTTCAAAATCCAACCAGGTACTGGAGACTAATGAATTTTATTGAAAAAAAAACCTTTAAAGAGCTCTAGTGTAGACTACCCAAATGACGCTTCAGTCCTTTTGCATTTCCGGCGTCGATATATGCAAAAATGCAAGCATAAGGCCAAGGTTATGTTTCAATTCGGCAAGTTCCAATATAGAGTGGAGTTGATATATTATTTAGCTCATAACATCATCAAGTTTGTCAAATACCATTTTTCATGTAATATTGAAAGCAGTTGGTACTCACATGCTCTACTTCTAAGGTCCCAGATCTTGAGGGTCCTGTCGTGGCTCCCTGTGATGACTTTTGAAGGCTCTCCCAGGAACTTGGCGGCCATCACCTTGCCGCTGTGTCCGGTGAGGGTATGCTGTTAACAAAATAACAAACAACGAATAAGCGCAAATGTAAAATAAATAAAAAACCTGAAGTTTTTTTCTACAAGGTGGAGGTAATTCTTAACCTATCGTAGTTTAATGTCATGAGCAAGATACAAAACTTGGCAGATTTTAGAGGCAATTTCAACCTTATCTTCACCAGGGTAAGGAGACCACCAATCATAATAAAATTATCAATTTGTTTTGCATTTAACAGAGTGTGATATAACATAATATGATAAGTGTTGTATTGTAGAGGCTATTTTCCATTAATGGGACACGCCGTATAGGGACATCGAACCTGCGGCTTTATAAGGTCACTTGCAAGGTCGTTAAATCAGCGGATTTGTGTGAACGGCTTAGCGCAGTATGTTAAGGACGGCGAATGGATATAAATCATGACAATAATAATTAAGAACAAGAAGAAAAGCTATTAAATTACACACAAATAAATATATAGTATAATTTATCGACCCTTACGAACGCTAAAAGAAACCCATAAAGGAGATTTTTTCTTCTCCGATGATCATTTTAAAATGGCGGTTACATTGCATATTCATGTTAAAATTAACACCACCCAGCGATTATTTCTCAGATGGAAAATTACCTGCATAGGTTTATTAAAAAAAAGTATTTATTTTTATGTGAATATCGCACAAGAGTCCCAACTACTCCATACCGTCTATGGCATCCCCAATAGGGTATGTTGTGAGGCTGAAGGTAGTTTGGAGGGGAAGGAGAGGGGGGAAGAGGAAGGTGGGGAAATACGTAACGGTATTCAAATCTGGTCACCAAACACGGCTAGAGCCATTTCAATCTACGTTTCAATTCTGAATGGTGGTCTCTCACCAGGGCGATACTGAAAGTACCTACCACTCTGATTGTATATATTTGAATTTGTAGAAACATTCGTTCGTAGTCTAGTGGCAGAATTTAAAAAAAAAATCTAGTTATAATTTGAAAACGAAGCATAATATTACAATGATTTTTTTGGTCTTTAAATATATATATACCTACGAATTTAAACTTTGTTTCTATTTTATGAATTATTTCGTAATTCTCTACAAAATATAGGTCTTATACAAATATCCTTCATCCTTCTAACACGTTAATAATAATACTTGGAACATTTATGTATTATGCATAGCACCATTTTTGTGAAATATCACCTTTAGGGCGCTTAGCAAGGCTAGAAAATAACCAAAAACTATGGCTAAAATTACATAAAAATACTCGTTTATATTGAAATACGAGATTGTTGTAAAACATAAGAAAAACTATAGCTAAGATTACCTTATAAAGTTTGAGAACCTAGATTAAAATTAACGAAATACGAAATAAAATATTTTTAAACGTGAGCACTATGCTCAAATAACCTCACGTGGGATTTATCCCGCGAACTGTTTTTAGAAGTATTTATGCGTTTTTTTGAGAAATCTTAACTGAATTATTGAAGTATTTATCTAATAAGCTAAAACGTTGAATATTTTTTTAAATCACAAATGACTCAAAAATTACAGAAAAAAAACTATGTGTAGTCGCCTATTATCGCTTGTTCTCAGAATTCAGTGCTAAGATTTTCATTCGATACGACCTGCGTACGGAATTTCACACGAAAGCCTGTAAAGGCTGTTTTGTAATATACCGCGAAGCCTTACAGTAACTGTCATAATGGTTCAAATGACACGAAACCTAAGCAGTTAAAGTTAACCAGCGGTTCCGCAATTTGGCTAGAAGCGGGTTATACGAATTGAGGCGCCCAGAGCTGCTGCTCTGTGAATTATTTGAACAATCTCACACAATGAGGAGCAAAGAGCAAGAATCCGTCTTCCATTCTCAAGAGAATAACCGGCTAACGGGGTTACGTTGACGTTTAAATGATATCTTTGTCTTTACATGGCATTTTTATAAAACGCTCCCCAAAACACATTCAAAGATATGAAAAACATTCGTTTTAAATGCGTAATATATAAAGTAGGTGTATAAATTCGCTATTGGTTTATGTTAATGGTATGTAGTGTATGTACGTATTCAACTAGTTAATGTAGTACCTGCATGCAGACGAAATAAAGGTATGGGGCAACATTGCCAGTGCGAAAATATAAATTTAAAGAAGAAAAAAATATTTGTTAAAAGTGAACCTACATACATTATATTTTATAAACAAAATACTACTGCAAGGTTCTACACAGATTGCTGCCTTCCAAGGATTATTTGAATAATTGATAACTAAATGTAAAAATATTGAAAAAAAAATATTTATTTTATATTTTAGTTTTTATACAGAATTCCTAATCAGCCATTTAAATTAGGTAAAATAACATAAATTGAATAAACACACTAATAAAAAGCTTTACGCTTTATTTTAATATTATTCTAACAATGTTAATAATATTCAAACAAAATTAAATAGAAAAAGGTCACCAGTTCGAGTTTCAGTCGCAAGTCAATCTCTTTTCTTTTCTGTGTGTTTTTCCATTTTATTAATATTGCTTTCATAATATCGAAAATATGTGTTTCAAATACTTCATAGCATATGTCATAATAATATTAAAATAACATTTATTACTACACCCTGTACAACCTTGAAAACTCAAAATATAAGAAAACTTACGTAAATATATGACCTAGAGGAAAGATTGGTTATGAACTTATGAATATTCACAGACTAGTATTCTGACAAAATGCTTTTACGAGTAGGTCATAATGTCATGGGTACATTACCAAACAATTATATGACATGTCAACACTTTTTATGAAGTTTTAAGCCTAAGTTTAATAGACCATGAAGTTTTTTTTTCATTTCAAAAAGAAAAAAAAAAACCCCCTGGAAACTAAATGTATGAACATTTAATAATAATATGTAGTTTAGAAGAACAAAAAAGTTTTTTAACAAAAAATCTGTGTAAGTATTATTTTTTTTATTTTTCAAAGTAACAACATTTTACGGAATGTACATATGTACATACACGAAGTGTACATATTCGTATTTTGTACGGCAGAACGGTAACAATGTTCCCTCGACATCAGGAAATCGAAAGATGTATGGATACAATTCATCTTAATTTATTTACGATGGCGTCTGAAGCGTAATGGTTTACGTGATTGACTTTGAGTCACCAGGTGGCGGGTTCGATTCCCGCTGAAACTCAAAATGGTATAGAGAAGTAAAAATATTTTTTCTAAGGATTTTTTCGTATAATGTACTATCGAAGCTGGCGGTCTGGGTGTTGTGATATTAATTGCGAAATTCGATGGATCTTTAAAAAAATGTTTTACAGCTGTCGAAAAAAAAAATGACCCATAGAATTAATAAAGCTTAAAACTCTGTCAAAACTGAAAACTTGTCACAGAATTGCAAAAAAATTGTTCCGCTTTTACGGACTTTTGTGTGATTCTGAAAGGTTAACATTCTATTAAAGTAGGCTAGCGTAATCGGGGTTTTTTCAAATACGTAAGTATGTATATAGAATACAAATATATATTTTATGAAGACGGTTGATGTTTTGTTACTTTTCTTCTAGAATCGATGACATTCTTTGGGGATCTATGTCAGGTAATACAACTGTGACATATATATAACTATGATGTTCAAACATCTACGAGTACAAAGTAGAGTTGTATATATTCTCAGTATCGCTTTGGTGAAAGACCAACATTCAGAATAGAAACGTTACTTGAAATGGCTTTGGCAATGTTTGATGACCAGGTATCAACCTTCCCATTCCCCATTCCCCATCTCCTTATCTACATATTTTCCTTCTCGACTCCCTTCAGTCTAAAAAATACCCCATTTGAGGATGTCTTGGTTCTACTGGCTCCGGACAGTTTAGAATTTTGGGGAGTTTAAAAAAAGTTATTTATATTCTTTAAAAAAGCTTTAAAATTGAAAATATGCATAAAAGTAATTAATTTTAAATTTATGGTCGTGTATTGCACAAACTTTGTTATTTTTATGTTACAGAATTGAGATATTTGATAAACAAGGTTTTCAAATTTATTATTCAACTAGCGCAGACTCATGAAAAATCACGGGATATTATGATTGTAGGATCTGTGAAGCTGCATGTTTGCATTCTTTTTTTCAGATAGAATATTAAAATTAAAATGTGTTTAAAAAAAAAAGAGTATTTTTTATAAAAAAAAATATTACCACGGCCAAGAATCATACCCCGATCATCTGTTTGGAGAGCCACCAACCACCAACAATTGTAAGAATGGCGGCATAAATTCACTATTAGTACCTATCTACTGAAAATAAGAATTATATATATTTTAATTTTAGAATGATACGTACTAACAGCACATCACATCCCAAATCATATTGTTTTATAATAATACATAGTTACTACTTGACTTCATCCGAGATTTGAAACACTATTTTTTAAACTTTTTTTATTGAACATTTGTAAAATATGGAACAAAAAAATACGGTGTATTTCACTATTCTCAAACAGTCTTTCGGATATTGCAGAGCTCCATACCTCAAATAGGAAATGACGATGCGAGCAAAACATAGTAACGATGACCTAAAGATTTCTGATAAAATAACGTACAAGGTTCATTAAGCCAGAAATTACCTCAAGAGAGTTTTTTCTGCATCAGCACACCGATTTTCTGCTTTAGGTATCTTACATATAGTTAAGAGACAAAGACTTTTTTCGAAAAAAATTTGTATTAATACAGTTTTGAGAGTTAAATTGAGAAATGGAGTTCCTCTTTCAACAAAGCTGTTCGATTTGAAAGTTCAATGGAATAAGTTGATCGGTGGTCTACTTTACTCAGACAAAGTGCGAGTCATCGGTCGAGTTGACATCAGATCGACACGTGCGAACGGCTCGCATTGACTGCGAATGCCACCATTTAGTTCGATTACGTGCGTTGAATCCAATACCGCGGTGTTTTATTTCTTAATTATGTACGGTGACTTCGACTTACCAATCAAAATATGCGATTTGAATGCTTTTCAATAACAATTTCTCCAGCAATTATTCAAAAGCGAAAAAAGAACTTCTGAATCAGCTCGGTTAAATTAGGGTGGTAGATAGTCTTAGTATCGCCCTAGGGAAAGACCGCCATTCAGATTTGAATAGCCAGGCACTTCCCAGCCTTCCTCTTCCTCATCTCTTTCACATACTCACTAACTTCAGCCTCACAACAAACCCCAATTGGGTATGCCATAGTCTCACTGGCTCTAGACGGTTGGAAGCAGTTGGGACTCCTGTGCGGTATTAACTATTGAAATAAAAAAGTCACCGTGTTAACCATATAGATGTGATTGCTTTTCTTTAGGTTTTGTGAACCCTTTTCGCCATTGGCACTACGATTTTGGACAATAGTCCTTCTCATTGAAATACCGGTGAAAAAAACACAGCATTTCTACCCGATTTCTGCGAGTGTGTTCTGAAGATTCCAAACCATCCGTTAAAATAGAGGACACAATATATATACTATACCAAACGTTTCAGGGTGGTACATATTGTCAGAATCGCTCTAGTCCTGGCCCTTCAGATTCTCCCCAACCCTTCCCCATTCTTTCCCATCTCCTTCTCTTACTTATTTTCCACAGCCTGAAAACAATCCCCAATTGGGGATGCCATAGTCCCACTGGCTCTCTGTTAAGGGGCAGAGTTTGTGAACGATGGCTGTATCCGCGAGCTCTGTACAGAACTTTCAGCTTCCGACAAGCTACTCGTATTTTAACCCGAATGTTTCATTATTTCTAAAACGTAAGCTTGAAGCCGTCATCTCCGAGTAGCGTCTTCATACTTCCGCATACCGAAACGTACGGCTAAAGTTAATAGCTAGACCACCAGGAACGAGACGGGCCAACTTCATGAGGCCGGGTCTCGGTGAGACCGGGATTGCGGCGCACGCGGCGGGAGGATTCGCAGAATCACATCGGGCTAATGGGGTTGGCGTGCGGCTAAAATGGGATGCTAACTAAGTGCTAATAATCGTAATTAGGTGGAAACTTGTATTTTCTGATAGGTAGATCAATAATCAACGACAGCGTCATTTCAATATTTTCTGGTCGTCGGCGATTTTTTATGACTGTTACGTTCGACAGCTTAATCGACGGTTGATAAAACAATCCGACATAAAATTTGATCGCCGAGCCGAGAATCGACAGTTGACGGGGACCGTTCAAAAGTAAATAAAACTCAAAATGGCGTTGATCATCAATCTGTTACGATGTCAATGTGACGGTCGGTCAAATAACTGGCCCTAAGTATTTTACGTTTAAAATCTTTGAAGAAAAAAAATCCAGATCGATTATTAAATGATGTTTGAAACTCATAATGGAGTTCGATTTGTTACAATGATGATATATTTTAATAGTATCTGTAATGTATAAAGATGGGAAGTGAGTTAAATAAAAATAAAAATAAATTATCATATTTCTTGCGCAGAATACTATATGTGTCGGACGCACATGGTCCACGATAATGTGTAGTTAATAAGCTAGATTTAAGATTTATTTATTTTTATATTATTCACAAGGAAATTATTATGTATGCAAATTCCTCCCGCGGTTCGTTACGTCACAATGACTCAAAGCGACAGCCCTTCGGGCTGGGACACCCCTGACTAGGGGGGATTCCAGCGCGATGGCGGGAACTGAGCGCGGACCAATCACGGCCGCGCCCGGCAAATCTGAAGCCGGTCCACGCGGATAGAATTGACCTATCTGGCTTTATCGCGAGAGCCGGGTCAATCACACGACCAAATAAATTATGTCATCGTGATGACTCGACTCTCGGCTACACAATTATTGTAATACCATGTATGTAAATATTAGGATAAGATAGTTATTAAGCATCAAGCCCCCAAAACAGGGCACTATTTTGTAATTCGTATTTTTTATCTGTAATTGTATATTTAATAAAAATGTTAGAGGGGCGAATTGAAGTTGAGGTGAAAGCTGGTGGAAAGGAGAAGGGGATAGATTAATAAAATCTATCCCACAAAATTACCAGCCGGCCGGGGAGAGAGGGAAAGAGGAAGCTAAATTCTCTCATACAATGCTCTCTCACCCCGGCTGCGCGCTCCCGTGGCGATTATATAATGCACAAAAACGGGAGAAAAGGCAGATCAACAGCATCCTTCGCCAGCATCACTTCACCTTGACTTCTCTTCGCTCTGACATCACCTTCAACTTGACTCCTGACTTTTTTTTTACCATCGCCTGCCCCCCCTGGACCGCCTGACTACATCTTTCTCTGGACCAGACCCGCACCATCTTCACTTGAAAGCCGAGGCCCTACAAGTTGACCCCGTCGTCTCCCTTACCGCTTGGAGCACTTCATAGATTCGGACCGCTACCCTATTACAGTTTACTTGTGTGCCCTGATCACGTCGGGTACACTATAGATTATTTGAACTTCGGAAACCCGACCTGCTACAAGCTCCTTTGCTATCGAGCGTTCGTAATGTAATTAAAATTAGTAATCACAATGAGGCAAAAAATTAAGATTTTCCATTAACTCCACACACGAGTCATGTAAAAATATGTCATCTTTGAAGATTCTGTGTGAAGGGTCTTTTTGAGGAAAGGAAGGAGAAAACCTGGGTCTTGAAGAGGCCCATGTTGCAGGAGGAAGGAAACAGAGGCCAGCAAATCGTACCACAGCGGAGCTGCTGATCACAAGAACGAGTCGTAGAAGCGAGCCGTTCTCATGTATCGAATGTCAACCGTGTACAAACGTTGGCCACGCGTTTGACTAGTTTCCTGACTATGCACCGGTGCTGAAGGGATAAATGACGCAAGTTCCACGGCGCATCTTCCATTGAAATACCGGTAGAACAAGGACAGCATTCCCACCTGACGTCTGTGCTCCAAAGATTGCAATCCGTTTGTGATAGGATAATAATCTATTAAATGGACCGCACGTTTCTGCACAGGGTCAAAGGTTGTTTTTTTTTCTATTTAGGGGATCCAGACCAGAGGTGGCTGCCAAATACAACATTGGGGCGCCCTTGTGATTTGTACAAGGTCAGCAGTATTCTATGCTATTAAAATGTTGTTATCAAAATGAGCGTAAGAAACTGTACAACGACATAACAGAACTAACTATCTTATCATTCCCCCACAAAGGTAAGTAGGACATAATTAAAATATAAAATTTTCAATATTCTTGCTTTATCCACTTTCATCTCTTTCGTCATCTTATAGTTACATATATCCTGCTGAAATTCATTGCTTCTTTAATCCGCTGTGCGTGCCTAAACCATGTACGTACCCCTTTCTTAATCATATTCATTCCAAAACTTAAATTTAAAAAACTCGAATAAAATTGAGCTAGAAATAGTTAAAATAAATTGTCTCGTAAAAAAACTCATAACACCGATGGCCTCGAAAAATCTAATAAAAATGTCGCCCGAAAAACAGCAAATAAAGCACCGTTATGATATTTGCTAATATGCCCATCACTGTATCTAACCAAGGATCACTTCAAGTTTATCTTTAATACATGCATACAATTTTTTACAAAGCTTAACTCAAATAACACGTATTTGTGATAAATCACACTCAAGCCCGAACATATTACCATAAGAGTTTTCCTGTTAGCGGATATCTTCCCACTGCTTTTATAATTAGGTTTAAAGTCGTTTTTTAGTCATAATATTGCGTTAGAAATTATTTATTACTCCATAATTTCATTTAAATGGTAATGTATTGAATGCTTATATCAACCGTATCCTTTAATTTATTTATAGTCAATTCTTCAAGTTATTGGTTTTTTGATATGCACTGAGCGGTTTGTAACTCTTATTTTATGTTTTTTTAAACAATGCGCATTGGTCGACTTAACTTCGTATTCGAAACTCAAAATATATTTAGTTTTATATGAATACCTCACGGGAGTTTCAACGGTCCAGAGCCAGTGGGACTATGGCTTTCCCAATAGGGGCATTTTGTGAGACTGGAGGTAATAGAGAGGGGCAACATATGGGGAAGAGAAGGTTGGAAAATAGCTGGCTATTCAGATCTGGTCACTAAACATAATTGTTACTATTTCAACCAACTTTTCTATTTCTAATGGCAGTCTTTCACCAGGGCGATACTGAAAGTATCTACCACTCTGGAACGTGCTGTAAAAAAAATATTTTTTTTGCTCCGGACAGTTGGGAGCAGTTGGGACTCTTGTGCGATATTTATATATACATTTTTCTATTTTCATATGTGGACCACAAAAACCTTTTGAACCTAATTTGCGTAGCTAGGCTAGTCCGTTGGTACCTTAATGCATTTGTATAATATAATTTCATGCACTAGTGCAAATTCTCGATCTACTGCTGTACAAAACGTCCGAAACTTTTCAGTCTGTAATAATTATGTATCTAAGTACCATCAATTATCGATAATTTCATATTTAAATCGAATTAGAGTTTAATAATTTCAAGTATTTCTTCAAAATCCCGATTGTCGAGGAAAGCAATTTGAATTATTTTGGTCACAGTTGATTAAAATATTAACTTATTAAACCTTTTGATCACTTTTAATCCAAGTTTAATATATGGATTTACAGTAATCAAAAGAAACTTAAAATTTGTCTCCTCGACAATCGGGGTTTTGAAGATACGACAGTTTACGTAGGAGTCGATATCTTACAGTATTCCTATATTTTCATTGTATACCACAACCGCTCGATCACAAACTTATCAAATCTGATAATCAGGCATTATGTATCGTTATCATTTTGCCTGACGAAATCATAACAAACTATTGGTTTTGCTGTCATGACAAACACTTAATAATCAAAAAAATCTCGATAGCAACTTTAAATAATCCATTGAATGGTAACATTATTTTTGAGATTATAATTTCTGCGATATTACTGTTCTCACCAATCCATCATTGACCGACCGATTGATATTTTCCAAATTTATTTTTTAATAGGTAATTAAATTCTTAATTTCCATCCTTATTGTCATTTAACAAGTTATACAATAGAAACAAATATTAACTTTTACACAATTGCATTAAATTGATTTGAAAGAACTTTTAGTAAGGTTCGTAACTTACTACCGCGCCATTTTTGCAGGAGTAGGCAGAGAAGGAGAAACGCCACACCATATTATCCTTGCACACACTTATATCTTCATTAACATGCATATGTATATTATCTTCCTTATATTTGCGTTATTTTTCGATCTCCATATTCAATACTATAATTTTACGCACAACAATCAGTTTTATATCGTCTTTGCAGAAAATGATAACAGCAGGAAAACCGAGTGTTTCTGTTCTAATATGTGTATCTATTGATCTGATTTAAGACGTCTTGCCTTTATGTTTGCTCGCTCCCTTCCGCCTCGGGGCAGTGCGCGACTCGTCTGGCAATCTAGCCGAGTTCTCTTTTCTATTTCACCTGTTTCTAAAATTCCATTCCCCCTTTCAACATTACATATCGTCGCCGGAAAGGAAAAGGACTGAAGCACCATTCTGGGAAGTTTATACCGAAGCACTTTATTTTTTGTTTATTTTTGTTTTACCTGGTTGGATTTAAAAAAAAACAGGTACCTCAATGCTCTCACAATATTGGCATACATTCGACTTTCCACACATTGTCTCTAAGGGGCATAATATATCGTTCCGTGTTTTGTTTGTCATCTACTTAATACTTGCGTCATTTGACATGTAGTTGATATTATCAACTACATAACTTCCCACAACTCAAATGGATTTTTTTATTACAAAATGGCGGTTATTTTAAAACTAGGCCTCGAAGTAAAATTTCACGTAATTGTATAAAAATTTGCCATCGATGTATTATTGTTATATTATGAATAAGTACTTTAACGGCTCTCTACGTTGGGTTTTACGGAGTAGAATGCTGCAAACTACACAATCGAATGAAATAGTTGTACACATTTTTTTTTACTAATTTCCAGTTGCCGATGACCAAATATTTATGACCTGCGAAGAAAAAAAATTAGTTCTGTTTGAAATTATAATAAATAATGTATAGCATCATAAAAAAACATTAAAAAAGTCTATATATCAGGTCCCACTTTTTCAATCTAAAAACGGAGGTGAAACAATATTTATAAAGGTTTAAATTTAGCCTCCAGAAAGTTACTGCGCCGCAGGCAAAATATTTGAAAATCGTTCGTCTAGCACAGTGATTCCCAAAGTGGTCTATATCGACCCCCAGGGGTCGATTCCGACCTGCAAGGGGTCCACGTCAATGAAAAAAAAAATTGGGGGTGCATGAGACGTAAATGGGGGTCTACGGGATTGGATTCCGTTTTTAGTAAATTTTGTTGATTTGCTAGCACTTTTTGGGGGAGGATTTTTTGTCGATTTGCTAGTACTTTTCGATTTCAAATCTCTACCGACTAGTGCTTTTTTTCAGAGAGGAATTTTTGTTGATTTGCTAGCACTTTTCGATTTGGGATCTCTGCCGACTAGTACTATTTTTTGACGAGTTCGACTACAATTAAAGTGTTCACCGCGAAAGGTTCATTTCAAAGAACTAGCAGTTCCTGAAGCGTTCACAAGGTTGGAGGTTCAAAGGTTGGAGGCAAGTACCTGGCTATTCACATCGAGTCTAAAACCTATTAAGATGTGAATTTACCTATTTGGTTGATTGCAAAGCGAGTCAATTAGGTACTTTTAAAGAAAAAACAAACTAAATTTAACATTAGCGAAAGCTAAGCGGAAGTATTTTATGCTTATTTGAACACCTTTCTATGTGAATTGTACACCGTATAATGTATTATTCGAGAACTTACCCTATGTATGTAATGTACTCGTGCATGTAAACATTGTTAGAACCTTCCGTTTAACGCAGTGCAAAGGGCCTCCATTTATGAACAATCTGAGAGCTTGATGCATACAAGTGACCCATTCGTTCAAGATGTAAATCCTTAGAAACATGTTTGGAATAAGATGGCATTTCTCTTTTTATTTGTGTTCATCTATTCACACTTACTTAAAGGTGGGCTTATTTCCAGATAATAATTTCTTCCAACTAATCCAACTTCCTCCATTTCCAATAATTTGGATCAGGGCAACTAGCAGACTCCTTCGTCTTTCATAAAACGTAAGACTATCTCCTTCTGACACCTTAAAGAGGTGACCATTCGCCTAATATGAAACAAATTGAATAAACTGAGGCCTAAAAAGAGTAACCAAAAGAAACTCAGTTGGCCGGTTACCTAGCTTCAGATTAACGCTGTCCTGTAATGGTGATTTTGAATAAATAGTTTCGGGTTGCCATAAAATTTAATAGGCTCAAATGAGTCGAATACATACAAATAATAATTTATTGTGCTTCAAACATATCTACATAATATTATTAAGAAAGAACTTTATAATATTTAAACGGGGAATAAATAAGAAGTAAAGTGGCCGGCCGTTCCGAGAGAATGCGGAGAGAGAAGAAGAAGTGATCGTTCCGCGGTCAGCTGATCGTAAGCCTTTGCGTAGGCAAATACTAGTAGGTATAATATAAAATTCATCGGGTATGATTAAAAGCGTCGACTACAAATTTTGCAGTCTACCTGACAAGTAAAAATGTGATATAAATATAATATAAAACTACATAAAATAGTAATAATTATTAAAATTTTCAAAAGCTTTCTAGAATCAGCCCCCGCAGTATTATGTATCGTCCGTCGTCCTTTTCCGCACAAATGGATGTTTTAAAACATAGTAATAATTCATGAATAAGACATTCTCCCTACGAAAACATTGTACAGAGGCGAGAATAACTCGCACTGTTACCAGGCTTCAGTACAATCCATTCTGGTTTAAATACAAACACGTGAATGTTTATATTGTGTATTGTTACGTTGTATAACTGTGATTTATAGACGTCTCTAATAATCGGGGCTGTTCGGGGTAATATATTCATCATTGCATTGCATTGCATTGCATTGTCATTACAACTTGCAGACAACAAGTACAGGGGTGTGAAAACCCGGACTCAAGATATTGAACTAATTAACTAACTAACCATCACGCCGTTTCTCCGCAGGGCTGGGCCGCCATACAACTCTGTCTTGGTCCACACTCCTTGCTTCATTCACATCCATACATAGTCTCATACATACTGTATCTATCTATCTGTTATTCTGGCTCTTGACATGACCCGACTTAAGTATTGCCATGTCTTCTTCGGGCGTCCCCGACTTCTTCCATTCGCTTTCGCGTGATATATTCTTTTCGCACTCCTTTTTTCGTTCATCCGCTCTGTATGTCCAAAGAATTTAAGGTTCCCTTTCTTTATCCTATTCATTACTTTTTTTCCGTATATCCATATTTTTAACACGGTCGTATATGGTTTTACAGGACATACGCTTCAGGGTTCACATTTCTACAGCATTCAGTTCACTTTTATCCTTCTTTTGCCAGTTCCATATCTCACTGCCATGCATCAGGGTTGGTATAAGCACTCCATTGTAGACTGCTAGCTTCGCTTCTTTCAACATTTTTTTTTATTTATTTGCGCCAACAGCGTTTAGTCCTACATTAATGGAGTTTCCCGCATTCACCCTTCTTTCAATATCCGTAACAGCCTTTTCACCAAGATATTGACTTTATATAATCTGAAAGGTCAATTGTATCTTATGTATAAATAACGTGCAAACGATGTTAAATTACAAGAATAGAGTCACCTGGACAAGTGGCCCAAACTCAATTCAGAATGTAAGTCTCTTAAAAAAGCTATAAAAAGACACTTCTTCATATGATGGGGGAGAGTAGGTAATAGTGGATTCGATCTCCATCCATCTTTCGCTTCTCGAATGAGAGGTTTATAATACACCTTCGGTCCCTCATTTTTAAATTTATAGGAGTTATTGAGAGGGACACTTACAAAACGTTCGGCCTGCTTTCACAGGGGCACCTACTTAGTGATGATTTTCGGTATTCTGTCACCTGGCCACCTTTTTACATGTCCAGCCCGTACCAGTCATTAGGAACAACAGAATCTTACAATGACTGTCAATACATAGGTACTAAAATAGACACAATTTCATGTCATATATTTGTGAACACCTAAAATTACATGAAAAAACCATAATTGTAAGAAACGTAAAGTTAGTAGTTCTCGTAAATAAAGTTCTGAAGAAAATGTCATATTAAAAGGTGGTGGCTGTTATCAAAGTTAAAAAGCAGACACAAACCTTTAATCATTTTAAAAAATAGGTTCCACTTTCTAATAATTTCGTACGCCCTATTCTGAAAAAATGATGGTCCTTCGAGCCGGATATAAACGGGTGACGTTTTGATTTACAGTTCGGAATATACGAGTATGATAATTCTGTTTACCTCTTTCCCAAGCACCCATTATAACGCAAAGATGGGTATTACAAGTCAAGGTTTTGATGTTCATTGTGAAGTTTGATGGATATTACAAAAATTGCTTCATAACCATTGGAAGGGACATTAAAATATAATAAATGTTACTATCCATCGCTTCCTAATGTAATCATATGAAAAAACAAGGTTAGCAGCTAACCAGATCTAATTTAATAATCTAATTTCACAGTAACGAATAATATAATTCTGAATAGAACGCAGTTGCTTACAGCGCAGTAAGGCATTTAACGTATTGCTAAATACACACAATAAGTGATACAAAATCATTAAATTGTAATCATTAATTCATTCAATACGTATACAATATTATGCTCGGACTGCTATCTTCTTAATCTCATTTCATTCCTAAGCGAACGTTTGTACATGGGTAATGGATATAGTATTATACTCTTGATGGATTCATAATTTTTATGCAGCAGATGAAAAAAACAATAATCGCTTCAAAGCTTCAAAGGGTACTAGCAATTCTAAAAACAAGAGTTCCCAACTAATGATCTAGGGCCTAGGGGAAGATTGATGGTAGAGGAAGTCGCCGCACCTTACCTCTTCTAAACTGACGTGATTGGTACATGTTCTGCTTCTCCGGGCTGTAGTCTCCAGGGTAAAGATTGTCCCGATGACAGAAAACCTCCGGTATCAAGAGGCACCACAAGATGTGTCTATTTGCGAGCATAACAGAGCTAGCCTACGAATTAGACGGGTGGATGACTTAAACATAGAGATGTTTGGTTCCATAAGGAAGATCGGACTCCGTGGTCGAGTGGTAAGACGCTCGACTACGAATTCAGATGTCGCGGGCTCAAACCCGGTGTGCGCAAATACATTTTCAGACAACACATTTAATTCATATGAAATAATATATAGTACGAGTATATTTGCGACACGTTCCAGAGTGGTAGATACTCTAAGTATCGCCTGTTTGGAAGACCACCATTCAGAATCGAAACGTTGTTTGAAATGATTTTAACCGTGTTTGATGACCAGATCTGAATACCAAGGTACTTTCCATCCTTCCTCTTACCCATCTCCTTCCCCTTACCACTACCTTCAGCCTCACAACATACCTAAATTGGGGATGCCATAGTCTCACTGGCTCCAGACGGTAGGGAGCAGTTGAAACTCTTGCGCGGTATTAACTATATATTTTAAACCTTTAAATATTAATATAAACAAAGAGTTAATGAACTGTAACAACAGCATTAAATAAAAAAAATAATTTACTGATCTTTAGATAAAAATGAAGTAGCAAATCACGATATCGTATACGGAGTTGTTAAATGAAAACCCAAACAGTTTTGCTCCGAAACAAACAAGACATAAATATTTCTGAGCACCATGAAATAGGTACAATACACGAATTGATTATTACATAATTTATTGAATCTACAGGTTCGATAGATCAATGCAAATACAAAATCTTTTATTTATATTTATGCAAAAGTTGAAAACACTCTAACAGGTACCTATTTGAATTCGATTTATTGAGCGCCTTGATGCAAGCAAACAATTTAGCAACACGTATTGCTTTAAGCGGAGAATAGGGACTCAGCAATATCTGCGGTTTCCGTACCGTTCGACTCATTCAGATATAAAATCGTCGCTGGAAAACAAAAGGGCTGAAGCGACACTACGGTAAAAAAATAGTTGAATATGCAGTTTTATCAGCTTTTTTCTGCATCGAATGCTCTGACTCTCGTTTGATTCTAAAGACTTTTGTGGCCCTTCAGTCATCTAAAATATATTTACCATACCCGAGAAGGTTTGACTCAAGCGACACAAGTTTGGGACTTTTTTAGCTTTTTGTCACTTCAAGTAACTCAGTGAGAGCATTCAGTTACACGAGTTAACTTTTTTTTTCAAAATTCAACCAGGTACTGAAGACTTGAAAAAAAAACTTTAAATTGTTTTGGTGTAAATTCCCAAAATGACGCTTCAGCCCTTTTGCCTTTCCGGCAACGAAATAATGATAACATGATTGTGTGGTTGGTATCAATACTACATTTCAGGCGTTTTAAACGTCGGGACAATTGAGCCCATGAGAAGTGAAGTGAACAAACTGTTATATTCATCGCTTACACGACTCATTGCTTATGAATCAAACTTCCAAGTGTTTATCTGGACGCTGATTTTCCCCTTAAATCTCAAATTAACAGGATTGTGAGCACAGGGTTTTTTCAATTAAGACAAATAAAATTAGTGCGAAGAAGCCTTCTAACAGAGACAACCAAATTACTTGTAAACTCGTACGTCATTTCGCGTTTAGATTACTGTAATAGAATATACGCTGGTATTCCTAAATATCAAATTAACAAACTACAACTAGTTTTCAATGTCGCAGCAAGACTCATTACCGGCGTATCAAAATATTCCCATATCTCAGAGCAGCTCAAACACCTTCACGGGCTTAATTGTCCTGAATGAATCCAGTTCAAGCTTTGCTGGATGATATTCAAATCAATTAACGGAAAGGCTCCGGCTTATTTATCGGAATTGTGTATTCCTGAATACTCTAATTCCCGACAGTCAACCCTTAGATCGGCAATGTCATCCGCTACCGGAAGGTTGAAAGAAACGCACACCAGACACTATGTTCGGAGAGCGCGCCTTCGGAGTGTCAAGTCCTAAAGCCTGAAATAGACTACCACATGATCTAAGAGTAATAAAATACTCGATGGAGTTCAGAGTCAAACTCAAAACATTTTTTTCAGAAAATCATATCCATAATCAAGATGTGCAACAACCCCAATAGAATTTCCGTCCAAACCAAGAAACACTTTTCAGACTCTTATTCCTTAAATTCATTAGGCGATTTTTTTATCATTATCTGTTTTTTATTCCTGAGATACTATATTTCAAATTCACTCTCATGCCCTAGAAATAAAAAAAAACAAATAAAAAAAAACGAATAAAAATACAAAATAAAAAATAAAAGTATATATATATGTAAATCACCTAAAATTTTAAGTTATTATTATAAAGTGATTGTTTCCTGCCAGAAGTGACCTGCCAGGTAAGTATGTTGCTGTTGCTGTATATTTATATAAAGTAAGAATTAATATTAACTAGAAATTAAGATTTGTACAGCGTTGAGATGATTTTTCACAAAAACGGCGCTATACAAATTATCCAAATATTATTATTATTATAATTGCTTTTTTGTATCATTATTATCAACGAAAAAAACTATTTTTTTATGTACCAAACATTCAAGTTTATTTAAAATATTAGTAAAGTTTCGTTAAAAGAGTTAAAATGTAGAGAAAAAAGTTTTACCGTTTTGTTGGTTGGTTCACTTCACTTCTCATGGGCTAAATTTATAAATGAGACTTATCACAATACGAAAAAAAAAAACATTTTTTTCCTTTTTCCAATACTAATTAGAGAGGTATTTTATAAATTCGAAACAATAACGTTTTTAATGCTGTCATTAGGTTTTTTTTTAACAGTACCATTAATAAATAAAAATACTATTTTTTTTGCAGTCTTATTTTTTATAGATAAAAAGATATAAGGCTAATTCTAGGCTAAATACATAACACACGATGGAAATAACGTGTCGAAATTTCAGATGGAAAAAGCTGTGTAATTTTAATTCCAGAGCTCGCCGTTCGCAAGTTTAGACGTACAAACAGATATCTGCTTTGAGATTAAAAGTGATTTGTGGGTTTTGATTCTGTTTGAAAATCATTTCTTACCTAAGGTGAATATCCACAAAAGAAAACTTATTCATTTAACCGAGTATTTCAGAACAAACGTTGTCCAGTCATGTAAAAAGACAAAATAAACGTTCAGGTTGCCGGTTATAATAATAATAACAACATTTGGATAATTTGTATAGCGCTGCTATTATTAAAAATCAACTCTGTAAAAAATCTTAATTCGTAGACTCCATCTTATTACTAACTATATATAATCTATGGCATACGAATATTTATTTATATTATTTAGTGATAATATACGGAAGCATAATTACCTGGCAGATCACTTCAGAAAAATATAATTATTTTAGTTATTTCTAATTTGTAGAAAGATATAATTTTGCACTCAGAGGTCAATTATTTCAAATATTATAAACATATTAAATAGAAAAAAATCTACTTAAATATATTTTTTCGTTGCGGCAGGTTTCGAACTTACAAACTCACGACTAAAAACCACATACGTAGACATCACCCGCCACGGACGAATTGAAAGGTAACTCTGGATTGAATTCTTTTAAATAATTAAGGTTAGAAAAAAACAGAAAATATGTCTGAATATATAAGTTATACAACATAAATCGACGAGTGCGAAGACATTTAAGAGACTTCCAAAAAGATAGCCGGTAAACCCGGTAACAAAAGTGATCTGTAGGTTGACCTTTGAGCAGCCTTCCGGAAAAATTTAATTAATGGTTATTAAGAATATATTAAAAAAAATCTGTTTGCTTCAAATATATAAAATTACATGTTACGAGTATTTGTTACGGACAACGTAGGCACTCTACAACAACTTTGATTATAAGTATGTATCTAAATTTATATAATTACACTAGAATACTTCTAAATTTCTATGATTTTTCTAAAATATAAGCTATTTGATTAATAGGGGGGAAAATCTAAAAACACCCAGCGCTCAGTGCAGCGGAATAACGCAGTCACGCAGGGTTTAATGCCTATTTGTCCCTACAGTCAGTTACAGTTTAATCCTCGGCCCTTGAGCGCATTCCTTGGCACTCGAGGGCCTGTCTAATTAACAGCTCCGGGGAAATTAACTATGCAGAATGAGGTGACGCAGCGAAAGAGATAAACTGGAGACTGAGTTGTGTGTGGTGTGACCAGGATTGAAGGAGATACGAAGGATGAAGGAGTCGCGAAGGTTTCCGCTCAGTGAACAGCAACCGGTTGTAATATAAGTGTTTTTGAAGGGTGCGAGATTTTACTTTGATGCTATGGAAAATGAATTTATGTTTATTTTTACAAGAAGGAATCACTCTGTGGTTTGACATTATATTAAATAAAAAATACTTTGGTATAAACCGCGAATTTACTATATTTAACAAGTTATTATAATTGCCCTGATGAAACTTGATGTAAGCGAAACCGGTTTGTGTTAAAATACAATAAAAACGTGGTTTATAACAAAGGGTTTTTTTATTTAATAAATTTATGTTTTAAAATGTGTGCAAAGGAGAGATTTTAAACATTCAAACCCCGGAATAAAGTAAACAGCGCCTTCCGCAGTAAACAATTCATTAAATTTAAGTATATAATATATTACAAGCAAAACCTCGTTGGCAACCGAATGAATAACAAGTTAATGTTAAATGTCTCATTATTATTACAATGGTACGGCATGAAACTTAAATGGAAAACGTTGCGAAAAATATCTGATCTTATAAAATGCATTTTAGTACTCCCTTCACAAAAAATAACCTGGATTATCAAAAAATTAATACATTTTGAATAAAATAAGGAATCCTAAGACAATAACTACTCATGTTAAAGATTTTTCAAGGCGCACGGTTTGCACGAGTCTTGGGTTCGTCTGAAATATTTAAATAGGGTGGATCGTTCTACCCACCGAGCTATCACATCGACGCACTATTACTTCTGCTGGATTAACGTGAGAACTTCATGAGATGATAAATGATTAAAAACAGCAATGAGACAGGCGTAAAGGCATGTGGTCACCTTGCTAATCGAGAATGCAACGAGAGCAGAGGCGTTGATTGATTAGGAACACGGGAGGGTAATATGCAATTAGCGCAACCGACTGCATTGTCCCTCTGAACCGAGTGCACCAAGCCGAACCAGCTTCACCGGTCGGTAAGCCCGGCTTAGAACCAGCAGACTGCGAGTACGACAGCACTAAGGAAATCTTTGGTGCACCCCGCACAAAGCAGCTAAGCCATTCCATTGCACTTGAATGTTCAGCTTCAGCTTCAGCTTCACGTAAGCCGCCGTAGCGAGACCGTTAAATGGGAAATAATAACTATATCACTGTTGCAGCAGCCGACATTTCAGCTCGGGGAGTGAGCGCAAAACGTTTTTAGTCTAAACTTCACGGAAGCTTTCTAGTAAATAGAGTAAATATCCACGTAATAATTAAGGATAAGAAATCAGGACAATCAATTAGTAAATGACATTTTAAAAAATGGTTCCGAGGTCAGCAATAATTGGAATGAATATGAATACCTTGACTTTTAGGGAAGTGCGGAATGATCCTTGGCCAAATACAAAAATAAAAACTAATACAAATAGTATATTCACTGGCGTTGGGAAAAACTTCAATGTTTGTGAATGCTTCACGAATTGTTAGTTCTTTAAAACGAACACTTCGAAGTGAACAATTAAATTGAAGTCGAACTCGCAAAAAAGACATTTGAATTTATCCGGTTACTTAAACTAGGAATTAATATGTAGTGATAGAAAGTAAGATCTGTACAGCGCCCTTGAGGTGATTTTTCACAAAAACGGCGCTATATAAATCATCCAAATATTATTATTATTATTATTATTACTTGTTCAGTTCTTTTTGGAACCGGTTCCTCGCCGAAAAAGCACGTACTAGTCGGTAGCGCTTTGAAAGTGAAAAGAACTGGAACCGGTTCCTTCCCAAAATTAAAAAGTACTAGTCGGTAGAACTTTGAAAGTGAAAAGAACTAAAACTGGAACTGGTTCCTCGCCAAACTATAGTAGTTCTTTATATGAAATGAATGAACGCTAAAATGAACTGCCGACTTCAATCGAAGTATTTTTTCAATGAAATGAACGAAGGCTTAAATGAACTACCAACTTCAATTGAAATATTTGTTCAATGAAATTAAGTTATTGAAATGAATGAACGCTAAAATGAACTACTGACTTCAATTGAGGTATTTGTTCAGTGAACAATGAATGAAGTAGGAACTGTTGCCAAAAGAAGTAGTTCTTTTAAAGTGGTCACAACGCTAATATTCACACTTCGTTACCGAGCGCGATATGCTCTTGGTATTTCTCTAGCGAAATACCACACTAAGAAGCGAAACGTTGGGTTGTTTGAAATGGCTTTGGGAATCTTTAGAAACTAGGCCTGAATAGAAACCCTCCTCTTCGCTTTAGTCCTCCGGTAGGATCTTCCGACGGGATCCGGGGACTCTCTCAAACAATCTACATATAATATTTTAAGAGGCTTTAAAAATAACACGGACATCTCCAGCATTACGGGCGAAAGATACAACAAAAACGTACACCAATCTGGACATTGATCTAATAAAAAAAAATAAAAATCTAACTAATAATTGGTATGTTACATTTTTTGTAGGTTAGCTACAGACAACAAGCAACATAAAAATACGATATTATTTTCGTACGGTGAAATATAAATATTTGGATTTGATTTGAACATAGATATGATTTCAGAAGGGTAGTTTGAATGTATGTACTTAAAAAAAACAAACGACACAAACGCGTATTTAGCTTGAGTAAACATAAAAAAAGATTATCATAAAAATATTAAATAACGAATAGACTGTTGGTAATAGAATGTTTAAAAAAAGTTTTAATGTGTATCTAGTACCTACCTAATATGAATGATACAAATAAATAATTCAGTAGGCACCCACGAGAGAGAGTAATAACATCGCATCTCCTGAGCATAAAAAAATATTAAATTGACAGGAACCTACTGTATAACCATTTAAAAAATTTCAATTACTTGCTTTGACAATGTACCTTCTCATATTATAGGTTTTTTTTTTCAATAATGTAATATAACCTCATTTCACACTAGCGAATATTTGCGCGAGTACAATTTCTATGGCAAAATAAATAAATCGTTCAGAAACATTTTTGTTAGTTGTGGTGTATTTTGGAGGCTGGGCAAGCGACCCAAATACGATAATGTAATTAGTTGCAGAGTCACATAATGCCGCAAGTGGAATAAGGTTTCGCTAACTGTTAAAAGCTTTTGGCGAGAGGAATTTTATGGGTGATCGTCCGCAAATAAGCAAGCTGTATATACCAGTCTACGGCAATAAACACGAAGTCGCACTGAATAAGGTTGAAATTTGGTCAAATTTTGTCACGAGTGTGGTATAGTTGCAATAAAAATAGTCGTCTGGAAAGAACAATATTTACACAATACACTAAACTGGTACCAATACACATTAAAAAAGTTCAAAAAAGGTCTGGTTTTTTGTAGCCAGGTTGTCTAAATGACCAAATACAACGTTTGATTCAAAGCCACGATATTAATATCATAAAATAATTTAGAACCCGAGACACTTAGACCTACATAATATTCAATTATTTGCACAAGAAAGCAAACATTTTAGTTTAACATAAAAAACAACGGTAAAAATTAATTTAGCAGTGGTACATCCGGTGGGCATTTATTTCAAAAGATAAAATTGATATTTTCCATAAAATTAACAGATTCGAGGAAATGACAAACCCAAACTCGTAAAGTTAAAAGTAGTATTTATTTCATCCAATCGGCAGTTGAATTAATAACAATTGGTAGTATATAATATAATAAATGGATCATCAGAATACCGTTAGCTGGTAATAAGAATATTGGAAGGAAGCAAGATATCTTTTACGGTGGCCTAGAAAGTCCAGTTCAAGGATTCGATTGGCCACAGACAGCAACAGTCTAACTTCTGCCTTCCAGCGGCAGACAGGAAGCTGCGATTACAATACAGCATAGAGCAAAACAGTACAAGATCGCTTTAATCCGTAAACGGCATCCGGAGAGCAGAGAGATCTACTGATTATACATAATCCCATCGCAACCAGAGACATCGAGTTGCTACCAAGCGGCTGGAGGGTTACCTCAAGGATAGCTTTTGACACCTAAATTGCAAGGATCTTAGACGCGGATGCTCATTCAGCCATGCCGTTGTTTTTTAACCAGGAAGTGTCAGAGATGTCAGTATCTAAAGTTATAATAGTCTTCGTACTGACTGTGTTGTAAACGCACCGCGTTACAGCAAAAAAGGAACTTCTGACAACGAGAAGTTATAGCCAGGAGCCATACTCGTAGAAGCCGTTGAATGACTTGTTGGTTTATTTGAAACATGCAATGATTTCAAACAAACATGCAATGTGATATCCTGTTACAGTTCAGTGAATATCACAAAATACCTATTTGTTTGTAGCGACATTGACGGAAAATAAAATTATATACGATAATACCATAGCTCGAGGGGTAGAATTAGAGGTGAGATAAAATCTATCGAAGTTACGGTATTTTAAGTATTACAAAAAATACCAAATTAATATGAGAGTTTGGTTTTTTGTTAATGAGTCAATGCTTTAATGATGGCTTTAATTAATGATACTGAAGATTTACGATACGCATTATATTCAAGTAATTAAAAATCACCATTATCAGTTGAATTAAAGAAAAACATAGTTTATAAATAATAGCTACCAATATTTAATTCACAGCTTCTCTTAAGTTTCAACCTTGAAGTAACAATATATGGAGAGAGAGCTAATTCTTTTTACCCAACCTATACAAATTCGGGATAAATCATTTTCTGCACATTATCACATCGCTTTAATTTATTGTAAGGATGTTCTTCGTGTCCCGAGTCTCCGTTGTCCGCCCACACGTTTTGATATGCGACATAAGTCATCGGTTTTTTAGGTTATATGCTATATTTTTGTTTATAACAATACTGTGAAAAAGTGGATATACGAATAAACAAAAACATTATGTCGACATGTGCTACGAATGGATGTATAAATACCCTAACCCTATTCCTAGCCACGCCCAGGTCTAGCCGAGTCCGGAAAAACTCACCAAAACGGATTACAGCAGCGCTCTCTCTTGTAAATTATTGCTCTGAGGTTTTAACACTTTTTAAAAAATCTTATATCTTAATGAACGAAGTGAAACGATGAATTAAGCTGCCTCACAATCAAATCTATTAAACAACATATATCCTTACCTCTGCAACATATATTTAATTCTTGCTTTGAAAAAAACACATTCCCAAACGCATTTAAACTCTCAAATATTGTTCCAATCCATAAATCTGGATCGATTTTTACACCTGACAATTACAGACCCATATCGCTGATATCCCAACTTGCTAAGATATTAGAAAAAATTATGAAGATACAAATTCTAGAGTTTCTTGAGTCCAATGCACTTTTGTCCCCAAATCAATATGGTTTTAGATCAGGTCTTGGTACAGATGATGCTTTATTTAATCTAACGAAAAATATATACAGTAATCTCGACTCAAATATGAAAAGCCTAACAATTTTCTTAGACTTGAAAAAGGCATTCGATACCGTCAATCATAATATACTGATTGGAAAACTTAATAATTTAGGAATTAAAAATAACTGTCTCTCCCTTTTGAAAAATTATTTATCTTATCGCCATCAATGCACAAAAATTGGTGCTCATATTAGTAAACCAAAGTGTGTTAGACATGGGGGTTCCACAAGGAACAGTTATCGGCCCGTTACTGTTCCTAATTTATATAAATGATCTCTGTAATATTAACATTTCGGGAAAACTATTCTCATATGCTGACGATACTGCAATCACAGTACATGGTAAATCCTGGAACGAAGTCACTGAAAATGCTAATAAATGCACCTCCATTGTCAAAGAATGGCTCAACCAAAACCTTTTAACTCTGAACTGTGAAAAAAATATTTATATTCCATTCTATAATACCAAAAAGGCTGCACCTCTAACTAACCTAAATATAAGGTTCCATAACAATAACTGCAACCCTATTTTATGCTCTAATTGTGTAGAAATGAAATCGGGAAATACAGTCAAATATTTAGGAATTACAATAGATAGTCAACTCAAATGGACGAATCATGTAGAAAAGCTTGTAAATAAACTAAGATATTTAACTTACATTTTTAAACGATTAAATAACATAGTTGACATAAAAATAATGAAATTGGTGTACCATGCATTGGTTCAGTCATCAGTATCTTATGGAATAATCGGTTGGGGGGGTATTTATAATACTCATATTAAGCCATTAGAAATATCTCAAAATTAATAATAAAAATAATGTTGCATAAAAACATTACATACCCCTCCATACAATTATTCCAAGAAGCTGATCTCTTAGATATAAGAAAAATTTATTGTATACAGTGCCTAAAGTACATATTTTCGCGAAGTAAACTATTTGCAAAAATGAAAATCGTTACAGCAACAGAATAAATAATGTACTGGAGGTACCTCTCTGCAAAACTAGACTTGCGCAGAGACATGCATACTTCATTGCTCCAAAAATGTATAATTCACTTTCATTACATTTTAAGTGTTCAAATTCAACTTCCTTAAATACATACAAAAATGTAATAAAAAACTGGATAAAAGCAAAAGATACCAGCCTCTTCATACTATAAGTGCTAAATTCTAAAAAAAATTAACTAACTTATCTGTTGTGATTTTGTATTTGAAAAAAAAAAAAAAATAAAGTTGGTTAAAAACAAAAATACCAACCTCTTAATACCATAACTGCTATATTTTTTTAAATTCTTAACTAACTTATCTGCTGTGATTTAAAAAAAAAAAAAAAAATAATTAAAATGTTTTGCTTAATTTGAAATGTAACTCTTTATTAATTGTAATTATATACTGTTTATCTATTTATATTATTGCTATAGAGAACCTACTATTGATTTATATTAGTATACCCACGCACTGGCTTTTGCCTATGTGGGATTTTTGTTATATCTACATTGTTCTTCCTTATTTTTCTTTTTCTTTATTGTTTATAATATGTTTCTTTCTTTTTAATTAATGTTTTTACTTTTGTAATTTTTTTTTCTTTTCTAATTTAAAAAACAATGTATGTTACAAAAAAATCAAATAAAAAAATTAAAAAAAATAAAAAAAAGAAACAAAAAAAATATGGCGTCTTATATATTTTTGACAGGTCAATGGATATTTAAAAGCTATATTGCTCATGATGTTGAAAGATGGAAATATTTGCGTTGGCCTTGAAAAACCATAGAGAAAATGCAGTGTAAATTTTACGACAGGACTCACCGTTCGATAGTTTTAATGCTTCACGCAATTAGAATCCTGCTTTGTGGTAAAGATTTGGGACCAATGAAACTCTGAATGTGTCATGGTCGTGCAAATTGACATGCTGTATCTGAGACAAACAAATGATTGGCTAGGTTTTTTAACTACTCAAGTAACCTAAGACAAAAGACTGGCGCCGGGGTATTCGACTCGCCATACTGACATCAGTTAAGGTTAAGGAGTAGGTGATCGAGTGTAATTAGTGAAAAACAACCTTCTTCAATAACCAAAATGTCACCTTCACTTATTCTCATTAGCCTTGTCCAGACACCGCGAGGCTAGCACATGCGCCGTTCCCAAGTAGCTAGCAAGTCAATAAATATTTGTGGGAAGGCCCGTATATAATATTATAATCAAAATTGATTTCATACACTTTATTTTGCCCTTTTGAATGTAAAATTATTTATTTGCTAGTAGGGAATGGCTCGCGTGCGCTGTGCGGACTGTCTGTACGAAACTATTGACACATAAATTAATAACACAAATAAAAGCAATACCCCACTTAGACCTTTTTAAGTGGGCGTTAAATCAAATAACACAGACAACGAACCCTTTCGAAAATGGGTTATAATTTTTCAAATCAGTTATTAAAGGTGGTAAACGATAAATTACACTATTATGAATAATATTTTTTATTGGGACAGGGTAGCAAAGGATTTATGACGGACGTATAATTAATTAAATAATGCAGGGGCCGCTCGAATGTGGGATTGATAAATGGATTACAAGTAGTGTTATTCTGTTTTCTTTGTCCTGCCGACAAGAGAAGGCGTTAACCGAAACATCCCAATGAATTCAGGTGACTAAGCGTTCCAAGAAATGTATGTTATTCTCAAATTGTAATAAAATGATAACTCCCTAAGATGATGCTTACTACTGCCCTCGCTTTAAAATCTCAGTTGTGGAATTTGATTATTTTTTAAACGGTTCAATGTTATTGAAGATGAAGGTCTTCCGTTAATAATTAAATTTAATGCTTCCAAGCAAAGGAAAGTTGTAGTTTTGTGAAGATAAGAAATATAATACAAGATGTTACATCGATTTACACTATGTTAACATAATCCAAAAGAACGATAATAATATAAATGTTACAATTAATCGGTTAATCTCTTAATTAAATGGTTTCAAGCAAAGTGAAGAAGCAGTTTCCAGTAGAAAGAAAACTAATACTGAATAGAACACTCATTGAGATGTAGAAAATGATAAGATAACCATTAAAGAAGACGCGTCAACGTTTACAATGTTCTGCTAGCAATAACAAGCTTTCAAACAAAGGGAAGGTAAAGATTTGAGTATACAAGAATTACAATAGTAAATAGAATAATGATATAACCAATACTAACACCATTTTGAAAGTAGGAAGGTTAGTGATTAAGATATGTTAAATGCAAACACAGTATTATGTTAAAAAAAAGGCGAGTTAGCGAGAAAAGTGTTTTGCCATCAATTAAGTGGTCTCAAGCAAAGGGAGGTTGTAGATATCGGTAAATAGAAGCCAACATTTAATTAAAGCAATAACTTAGACAATGTTAACACAACTATTAAAGCGCGTTGAAGATTAAAATACCATATCAGATCTGGTGCCAATGAAATGGTTTCAAGGAAACGGAAGTCGTAAGTTTGGGAAGAAAGGTGGAACGCTGTTAAATAAAGCTTTGATTGATGTGGATTTGCGAAAGAGAGCTATTGTAAAATAATGGGTTCACAATACATTTATTTTGAATAGTCTGCAAAATCGTTTCACAACTCAAACATCACAAACAGTGAACATGGATGTGCAATCGAAATATCGGTTTTTTTCTTGCTATCCCCCATCCTTGAGTAATACGAACTGAAAGGGTGTTAGTGGATTCAGGGCTAATTTTCCATCTCGTTAGAATCTCCTAGTCACGAGCTTTGTGATGGTGCCGCTTTATGGATCGTCCAGAACTACAGTGTTTCAAAGTATGCTTTTCCGCAACTGGGAGACCTTTCGAAATTCGGCTTCTTATAAAGTGATATTTAATATTCAACAGCTTATATCTGGAATTGTTAATAATGCATAAAAAATATATATTTTTTTACATTCCACTAATAATAGTAATTGTTGTTCTTGTTTTGCTTTATCCTACTTTATACTAGGTAGGTACTTAAATAACATAATCTAATCGTTTACCTTTCTATAAAAACACAATGAAATTTATAAAACAAAAAAAAACACAACATAAGTTATTTAAAAAAAAAACGAATGGTGTTAAAAAAAAAAAAAAAACATAAATTAATAGATAATCTAAATAGTCAATTTGTATTTTGAAAACTTTATTTTTAATATGCCATGAAGCTGTCACGCTGTTGACGAAACTAGTTGTATTCATAAAAAAGGTAAATTAAACAAAGTGTTTTTATTATAATAACAATAAATATTGTCACTGGAAAGGCAAAAAAGTTTAAGCGACACTTAGGTCAAAAATGAGTCAAACACGTAGTTTTCTCTCTTACTTTTTACTCTGGTTTGATTCGGAAGACTTTTGTGGCCCTTCGGCCATTTAAAATATATTTACTGATTGATTTAACCTTTTTTTTTCAAAATCCAACCACTTACGTTACTGAGGACTTATTTTTTTGTAAAATAAAAAAAAATAAAACTTTACAGTGCTCTGTTGTAAACTTATCAAAATGGCGCTTCAGCCCTTATGCCTTTCCGGCGATGATATTATCTTACTTGAAATATATTTTTAAAGGGTTGAGCATTTCATTAAACTAATCGTTAGTAACTTTCTGCTGTTTCAGCGCACAGATTTTATGCTTTACAGTTAAGATGATAAATCTCAAAGATTCTGCCAAGCATTTGGAAAGGTTGACATGTCGTTAATTATTGAAACAATATTAATAATCCTCATACAATATGAATTAGAAAAACATTGCAAAAAGGAAAAGACTTGATGGGACCTAAAATCTAACTCGGGACCTCTACTCTATCTGGGAGTACCGTTCTACCAACTGAACTACCTCAACCAATTCATTCACTGTCATTTTGATCAACGTCATACTGACTGAAAATAATTCATCCTTTTCACAAATTTCAATGTTCAGATTTTGGTATCCATATTTATAATCCTGAGTAATGCAAGGTTCCGCTTTCCGGGCGGACGCTCTACCTATTGCGCTACCAAAACACCTTTCGATCATTCACTTTAATCATCAATCACGTATTTCTTGAAAATCATTAATATCGTTTCAACTAGCATGGAACTGACAAAAGAAGGTTGAAATTAGACTGAATGCTGTAGAAATGAGATCCCCGAGGCGTATGTGGGGTGAAACCATTATTGACTGTCAAAAATGTGTATATCTAGTAAGAATGCAAGGCTGATGTAAGCGTAAATAATAGGATTAAGAAAGGGACGCTTAGATGGTTTGGGCATGTGGAAAGGAGTATAAGAAAAATATATGACGCCAAAGTAAATTGTAGAAGAATTCGGAGACGCTCGAGGAAGACATGGCACGATCGAGTTAATCAAATACTTGAGTCGGGCCATGTCAAGAGTCAGAATAACAGAAGAGTATTAGTAGAAGAAATTTGTTTTTATTTAATCATTAGAAGAGTATGTATGAGACGATGTATGAATGCGAATGAAGCAAGGAGTGTGTTCCAAGACAGAGTTGTATGGCGGTCCATCCTCTGCCTATCCCTACGAGGAAACGGTGTCATTCCCGGGTTACGAATAATCTGTCAATATTTGAACAACTCCTTCTACCATCATAGTAAGTGGATGATGTTGCTTGAGAAATGATGGAGGACTTAGCCAGCAGTGGAATTGAACCCAAGAGTCCCGGGTGGGAATCCGACGCGTTTGTCCACTCAGCTACTAACAGTTAGTTAGTTGGTTTTTAGATTCAAATATTTTTCGTGGGAGGCCTATAGAGAGAGACCATCTTTTTAAGATCATTATATATGGTGAATATGTGTCAAACAATACGCAGTAATAAAAATTCCGTTGGAAATTTATTACTAGATGTCCCGAAACTTGATGGTATAACTTGAGGCAATAATTTAATTTTAATTGATGTACAACAGATATGAACCAGAATCAATGCACGATGCTCTCCGCCAGTCCACAAAGATTAATTATGTGGGTACTTAACCTTTTAAGCAGATATTTCGTGTCCCCACCGAGTTAGTTAGTCCCGGTTGCATCCCGACCCTATTTTCAATGATTATTAGGTACCAACATGATTGGGAAATTACCGCCCATAGATGAAAGCCGACCGCAGGCATTAAGCTGCTTGTTACAGTATTGTTCTTGCTTTGGTTTCTTGAGGAACTTTGTTAGAGTAAATCGGGCATATATGATAACGAAAAATTCAAAATCTTTGATATCAAAATTAATTTTGAAAATTATTATACCCAATTTTTCTTCCATCCCATGGAGCCAGTGAGTATGTGGCATTCCCAATTTGGGTATATTGTGAGGCTGAAGGTAGTGTGGAGGGGAAGGATATGGAGAAGAGCAAGGTTGGGAAGTACCTGGCTATTCAAATCTGGTCACCAATCACGACTAAAGCCATTTCAAGCAACATTTCGATTCTGAATGGTTATTTTTAACCAGGGTGATACTTAGAGTATCTACTACTCTGGAACGTGCCGCAAATATACTTTTTATTATTTTAATATGAATTAAATGTGTCATGACACACATTAATTAATAAAAGTTATTGGCGCACGCCGGATTCGAACCCGCGACCTTTGGATTCGTAGTCGAGCGTCTTACCACTCGACCATGGAGGTCAGAAGCAGTAAACTCTTGAACGGTGAGTTTTGGCATAATGTTATTTACACAGATTGTTTTGTGCCATTTTTTTCTGTGAGAGTAAATACTTTCGAATTCCAATGTAAATTCTATCATGAGCTATGATACTTCGAAATAACCATGTATTTTTAACTAACATTTTTTTATTGGTCAATAAGGGAAACCAGTTTTTAAAAAGCGTGTTGAAATCGCAAGAGCGAGCCCAGGTAGTTGAACTCATAAACACGTAATTTACTTAGTGAAAGCGATACAACAAATGATTAATTTACAAATTCTACATGGTTAGTTAGGAAAATGTCTAAGCTTTCCAATGATTTTTTTATTGACTGTAATTTTTCAAATTCTATGAATAAACAAACTAAAATGTCTATAATAGGCGCAGTTCGATAACCAGCGAAGGCATTTCTGAACGTTTTACCTAAAATTCCAAGTTTAAAAGATTTATAAAAAATAATTTTATTCACTGGGAAACCTTAGACATTTTCCTAACTGCCGATGAAAAAAAAAACAAATATAGTATTGCTTGTATTAGAAAGAAGAAATGTGAGTATTTTTGGGTGCTGATGGTACTGAATCGAGTCGGATTTTGCAACACGATGGCGGGTATTACTGGTGGATAAAAATACCGAATAAATTAAATGAAATTAACCGAAATGATCTGAAAATACAATCGGACAGTAAGAGAAAACTGGTAGTGGCCACTTTTTCAGTATGGATTTGTAAATTAAGAAGAAAGAGTATTGGAGAAAAGATAGCCGAAAGATAAAAACACAATGTTTCATTGCGAGAGTAAGAAATTATAATGAAATTGTTAATGTAATTTAAAAATGGCGATAAAATAGTTTATTTTATACGAAAACACAAAAAAATATCACACCTCATTGATACGTATATAGTATAATATTCAAAATTAAGAGAAACCCCCAAACGTTATTTTCCATTTATCTTTTATGAACGATTTATTTATTATAATGTTGAAAGTAAAGTGCGTATTCCAGGATGCGAAGGTAGCGCGTTTCCACGCAAATCGTAGATTAAAGTTATATCAAAATATAACTTCTCATTTATTTATAAATACAATATATCAACTCTCACGTGATAATAAATTAGATAATTAGGCGGTGGATTGTGCCAATATCTCATCTCAACTATGTAAGGAGCACTGTGGAGGTAAGTTGAAGCACCCAAAGTGGGGTCATAAAAATACAATCAAAAGTTTATTATAGCGAAGCACACCCGAGGTGAAATATCATAAAAGTGCGCTGTATAAATACAATGTCATTATTGTTGTCAGTACTCTTGGAAATTGGAATCCAGAAGACGGGATTCCTAATGAAAGCATTTTCGGTGGTGTAAATTCAGGATCTTAATTCTCCCAACCGTCTTCTTATAAGTTTAATCATGACTTTTGTTTCAACATTCTTTACCTGAAAAACGTTTTCTCATTGAGCAAATTGTTGATCAAATAAAATAAAACCAATAATATCTTGGTTTTATTTTGATAGAAAAATTTAAATTTGAAAACTCCTAGTTCACGATAAAAATGATGCTGGAAGCTGAACATAAAACTGAATAATCTAGACAGATAAAGCTGTGCGATTTTCATGACACCAAAGTTTAAGAGAACAGATTTTTTATTAATGTTCAGTATCGTTAACGAAATAGAAAACGATTAATTCGAGTCCAATATCGCGATAGACCCCGACGCTATCAATTTAAGCTTGCAAATGCCAGACGTTAAGCTTTTACAAGCTCCGTGAAGTCCACTCCACATTTTTTCTATGGATATATCTCGTCAAGAACGTAAAGGACATCGATTGATATTATTTCTTAACGTGGGGGTCCGCAATAGCCCGACAAGTTCCAGCGATGAATTCCGTGATTACATTTGTGGATAATTCAGATGGATTCTCCACGGCAAGTGTCGTTGTTGCGTTTGGAAAATTGACGGAAAAAATACTCACTTAATGACATTATGTGCTGAAGCTGCACGATTACTTAGCACGATTGGAGGGCCGTGGTCGTTTCTATTTCTGGTCTAATGGACGGAAAAAGCGACGATGTGCAAGAATGTATTTAATTTAATTAGGAATTAGTCTTACCGCTAACGACCGTTATAAAATAATATAAACAATACTCAATTATTTAATCTCTTGAGAAAAAATACATCACAGAGGCAGGCACGCGAACGGAATAAGTAAAAAAAAAACATGTTTCGAGTAAAGTATGCAGAATTGTTTCTTAAATACATATTTAGCAAAGAAAAATGAGATCAGAAAATAAAATAATGTGTTATTATTTTTTTTAAAAGAACATGTGACATTTGACTTAATTACCTGTAACGGTATTTACGCCAGCCTTCCTAAATACCAAACTGATAAACTCTAATCAGTTTTTAATGCTGCAGCAAGGCTTATCACCGGGGTATCTAAATATTCGCATATTTCAGAGCACCTTCGGAACCTTCACTGGCTCAAGTGCACTGAAAGAATCCAGTACAAGTTGTGCTGGATGGTGTTTAAATCCATTAACGAAATGGCTCCACTGTACATCACCGAACTATGCGTTCCAAAAAACATTATTCTAAAGCAGTCGACTCTTAGATCAGCAACGTCATCGGCTATCGGAAGGCTTATAGAACCTAAACGCAATCCAAATACTAAGTTTGGAGATCGCGCTTTCGGAGTTTCGGGGCCGAAGGCTTAGAATAAACTCCCTCCGGAACTAACATGTATAACGAGCCCAACAGAATTTCGGTCCAAACTGAAAACTTACCTTTTCAGACTCTCATATCCTTAAATTCATTAAAAGAATCTCAACATAATCTGTCTCTCGACGAATCACCTTTAGATATGCAAATTTTAACCAAATCCTGTACTGTATGACAAATTTAGAAAGTCCATTCTTTTAATTTCGCTCCCATGCCCTAAATCGGAAAAAAAAAAAAAAATAATAATAGTAAAAAAAAATATATATATATATATATTAATATTAAAATAATAATCATAATTTAAAGTTAATAATTGTGTCTATCTGATGAAACCTGCCAGGTAAGTATGTTCCTGTATATTTTCTTATTTAAACTAAGAATTAATATGTAACGATAGAAAGTAAGATCTGTACAGCTGTACTGTGAGGTACTTAAAATCTGTTTTCCTCATTTAAAGATTACAAACTAATGGTTACTAAAGGCAGCAGGCTTTTCTTGATTATTCATACAATTTGCAATACTGGTTAACTTAATCCGATTGAATGTTTTATTTAATTAAAATCTACACATTCCACTATAAACAAAGATCCATAGTAAATTTTGCCTGGTATATAAGCTGTAAAATATTTAGATAAGTTATATTAAAAACTGTGAGTAAAAAAGGTAAAGTATTTAAACAAATATTGTGAGAAATATATTCGAAAGGGATCACACCAGGAAAATTAAGGACGCGAAGGTATTGCACATAATTACGACGTTATTTATTGAATGCTGATTATTTTAAGACGAGATTTTCTATTAGTGTGGACGAACATTGGTAGAAGGTATTTCTTCTAATCTAAGACTGTAATGGTACGGTAGCATGTGCAAAAGAGTTAATAACGTAAGTAAAGGGTGTTTGCAATGCGGAGGAGCAAATCGAAAAGAGAATGAATACGGGAAACGATATTAATGATGCGGTAAATGCAGGAGTAAAATCGGTTAAAATCGATTACAAAGTTCAGGGCGTTCAGCGAAGATCGAGTATCGGTCTTAATTTATGGCTGGAAACGGTTCAAGTAGATTGATTGATACGTAACAGGGATATAGATGAAGAGTTTAAAGGAACGGCGGAACGAATAGAAGGAGAGATTACACACGATAACACGTACTAGTAACATATGTTGATACAATGACTGAAGATACGTCGAAAATATCAGCCACTAAATCCGGCTATAAATCAAGCCACTATTACCGCTTTTCGATTGGGGATCAAGAAAACAGATAAACCCCGACCCCTTAAAGTCATTTTAGACAATTCCACACAAGCTATCGATATTTTAAAAAATAAGAACAACATAACTCAGTACCCAGGCTTAAAAATTTACTCCGATCAAACACCAGCCCAAAGAAACTATCTGGCCAACCTTAGAATAAACCTGGACAAAAGAATTCAAGACGGTGAATCAGGACTAACGATTAAATACATAAATAATAAACCAGTAATTGTTAATACGAATCCAAAAAACTGAAACCCATTTTAGTTTATTACCAAAACATCAGAGGCTGCCGCACCAAACTTGATGAACTAAGAAGAGCGCTTTTATTCCACCCGTGTCATATTTATGTCCTTACTGAAACTTGGTTGGACTCGTCTGTTGACACAGAAGAATTAGGCTTCACTTCTCATATCACCTATCGCTACGATAGAAGTACTATTACCAGTACCAAATCTAGAGGTGGTGGTGTTTTAATATCTGTTTCTAAATCAATATCATCGTCTAGACTTAAATGCATCCATAAAAATGTTGAACAGCTGTTCGTTCAAATCAAGACTAGCCTAGGAAAAGTAATTATTAGTTGTGTTTACATTCCACCTGGATCACCTTCAAAAATCTACGAAAACCACACTGAAGACGTTGAAGCTCTCAAACTAAAATATCCTGAAGCCAGACTGCTGCTTATCGGGGACTATAATATACCTAATATTGACTGGCTCACCCATAGTCATTCGAATAACCAACTTAATATCTCTGCTAATGCTCGTGAAGTTATCAATATGTCATCTTTTAAATCTTAAACAAATCAATAATGTATTTAATCCTAATCACCAATTGTTAGACCTCGTATTTAGTAGTGATTCTTCTGTAAAATTATGTAAATCAATTGATCCACTTCTGCCTATCGATTCTCATCATCCTCCCTTAATTATTACCATTGCGAACCTTGACCCTAACACTCAACCCGAAATTGTTCCATCCTTTTCATATAATTTTGCCAAAGCAGACTATCCACTGATATTAAAATATTTAGAAAGTGCAGATTGGTCATTTATAGACTCTAACAATAATGTTAACCATAATTTAGATTCCTTTTACTCCATCATTAACACGGCTATCGATAAATTTGTACCCTCAACTCAACTCATACTATCGAAATTTCCAAAATGGTTTAACAAAGATTTAAAACAACTTATAGTAAATAAAAAAATCTGGCATAAAAAATTACAAGAACAGCAAATTAATCTCAGACTACAAAATATTTCACAATTACAGAACTGAATGCAAAACTCTCTCCAAAAAAAATTATATCAAACTCACATACATAATACAGAACAGTCTATTCCTTCAGATATCAAACACTTTTTCAAACACATTAACTCGCTAAGAAAAAAACAAACCATCCATACCAACATCCATGCAATTCGAGGGAATAAGAAGCAGTGATACTACTGAAACTGCTAATTTGTTTGCCGACTTTTTTAAAAGTGTTTACGAAAAGGACATCCCATACGATCGTATTCCACCCTTTCATCCAAACGAATCAGTCCACATTCCTGCTATACATTTTAACGTTTCTGATGTTTCGCGTAAAATGAAGTCACTTGACATTAAAAAAAATGCTGGTCCCGACAAAGTGAATCCAATTTTTTCTTGTTAACTGTGTGTCAGTACTAGCCAAGCCACTTTGTCAATTATTTAACCACTCATTGATGACCGGCTGTTTCCCAGATCTATGGAAAATAAGTTATTTAACACCAATATTTAAAAAGGGCAATATTCACGATGTCACTAATTATCGACCTATTTGTATGCTCTCAATAATCCCCAAATTATTTGAAAAACTAATATTAGATAGAATCTCTATACACCTCAATAAAATCATTTCACCTAATCAACATGGCTTTATGCCGGGCAGATCCAGTTTAACAAATCTTTCACTATACGAAGAATTCATATCAAGTGCACTTAATGATAAAACCCAAGTAGATTCAATATATACGGACTTTGTTAAAGCATTTGACAAGGTTAACCATTAAATCCTACTTAACAAACTTCGCAAACTCGGTATAGAAGGTAATTTGTTAGAATGGATAAAAAGCTACCTAACCAATAGAATTCTTCAAGTAAGAAATAACTCTAAACTATCTTATAAATTTATAGCAACAAGTGGTGTACCCCAAGGTTCACATTTAGGCCCATTACTTTTTCTGCTCTTTGTAAATGACATAATTAATGTATTTGATAACGATGTGCATGTGCTGCTTTTCGCAGATGATCTGAAACTCTTCAAACTCATAAAAACCACAGATGATTGTTCTCACATTCAAGCTAACTTAAATAAGTTACATGATTGGTGTAAACTTAACCAACTTTTTTAAATATTAGTAAATGTCAGTCAATCAGATTTTTTAGAATTACTCACCCTCTTGACTATGATTATAAAATTGATAATATTTCCCTTACATCTGTCAATGAAATTAATGATCTCCGCATTACTTTCGATTCTAAATTAAATTTTCTCTCACATATCAATATAATAACAAGTAAAGGTTTAAAATTGCTAGGCTTTATTCTTCGAAATGCCAATGAATTTAAAAATATTTCTACATTGAAAATCCTGTACTCTTCACTAGTTCGAAGTCAAGTCGAATATAATTCTTCTGTCTGGTCCCCTCACTTTAAAATCCACTCTGATTCCATTGAAAAATTGCAACATAAATTTCTAAGATACATCAACTATAAACTCGGTCTACCTATTGAAACCATAAATTATAATTATTTAATGAAAGAATTAAAATTACTAAAACTTTCAGACAGGAGGCTTGTTTCCGACTTGACTTTTTATTTTTTAAAATTGTTAATGGTATTATAGACAGCCCTGATTTACTTAGCTTAATTACCTTCTATGTACCTAACAGATCCACTCGATCCAAAATTCTTTTTTAAATGTAACAACAATATCAGGACTGAGTCATTTAAATACTCGCTTGTACCTATATTGCATGCAGTGAGTAATTCTATCGCTGAAATAGTAGATATATTCAACTGCACTGAATCTAGTTACAAGAAGGATATAATAACATACCTCTTTCTTAAATACTAGTGTTAATTTTCTTGGGCGTAATCAAATCGTCGCATCAAATGTTTTTGGGCGCATTGTTATTTTTTATGTCATTGTTATTTTTTATGTCACTGTTATTTTATTTTATACCTATGTTATGTAAAAGCCCATGAGGGCGTATAAAAATAAATAAATAAATAAATAAATATCGACTGTAATTTGGTAAAATGCTACCGAGCGAAGTTGGTTCCAACTGCTCCCAACCGTTTGGAGCCAATGGGACTATGACATCCCCAATTGGGGTATGTTGTGAGGCTGAAGGTAGTGAAGAGGGAAATGAGATAGGAGAGGAAGGTTGGGAAGTACCTGGCTCTTCAGATGATATTATTTCTTAACCTAAAAAAGCCAGGGCGATACTTAGAGTATCTACCACTCTGTAAAAACTATTGTGTTATAAATTTTGCAGGATGGCTATCAAAACAGGGTTAGTACTTATAATTGATCGTATATAAATACATAGTTTTAAAAGCATGTCTCAACTAATGATAAATGTTCCGTAACGTTTCTTAATACCTATACAAAAACAGATAAGAGTCAGGCAAAACCCGATTTACCAAACAATTGTTGAATCAAAACAGTCGATATGAAAAAGTGGGAAAAAGCCTTGGTGGGAATGAACAAATCAAATAATAACATAATATTTTCAACTCCTTGGTCGGCAGTCCTAGCTAGCTCTCTTCACACTCGCAAGCATTTTTATTCACGCCCGTTGGTTTTAGCAGTTGCGAATCTGGAATAACTGATAAGTTGATCCTAATAGGCATGCCTATTCCGTGCTATACCAATCTCAAGTACCCACCTATCACATCAAATCAAATTACGAAAGCTCGCATGCTGCAACGAATTAATAAAATCTTCGTGCGAATATGAGCCACGTTTTCAAGTTGCCGTCACGCCATTCATGATCACTTTACTCTGAAGTTAACCGAATTGGGTTTTTTCACAACCGTACAGTTAAATAATCGGACATCAACAATGACAAGTAATTTGTTAGGGTCTTCAAAACGAAATGTGGCCATGGGAAAGTGGATATTCTTAGACTCGCGTTATATACTTGAAAAATGCCGAAGGCAATAAAATAAGCCTTCGCACGAAAATCTACGATCCACAAGCTCGGGTGACGTTGTACAACTTCCTTTGTATTTCTGTAATTCAACGCGGAGCCACGCATTTCTGTGTTATCTTTGAATCCGCGTACAAGCACTTTCTTCCATCCCTCAATAACTCCCAGTAATTATTGCATAATGGGGATTCGCTATAACAATTAACGGAGAGGTAGCGAGACTCCGCGAGATTATCACCCGAGAGTCGTGTGTGAGAGAAGTTAACCCGAGACAATGGTAGGAAAAGATTACATCAGCGAGATGCCATGTAACCGCTTCACACGTCAAATAGAAGACAATGTGATGCAGGGTTCCCGCAGACTAAGGTTGCTCAAAGAGTTGCCCATTTATCTACCATCCTACAAATCTTGGGTGCGAATCTCACCGGCTCTTTATTTCATCAAATGAGCTACGCGGAGTGCATCCAAACTGCGCTTTGATCTCCCATCTGGGTTATCTTGTGTCGGTTAATGTGCACATGACAGTATCTTATTTACGATTTTTTTTAAAGTTATTAAAAAGAATTATTTGAATGAATGAATTAAGTTATTCAACAGAAGAAAAATCTGAGAGGGGCTATTATATAATTTCAAGTGTATGAATCAAGAACTTTTTTATGTCCGCACGAAGGTATAAAAGACACGATAAAAACTATAAAGTAAAAAGCAAGGCCTGAATACTCGTAATAAGATAATAACAATATTTTTTGTACCAATGAATGACTTCTGGTTCTAAAGTTGCTACTTCTGAGAGAAAATTTAATATTGGATGATCGAGCTAATATCCAGGTACGCAATTTTTGTTAGAGAATCGATAACTTATAGAGTTTTTCCCAACTTTTGGTGTCCAAATAATATGTTTAGTGTAAAAGGCAAATATTTTAGCATAAAATCACAGTTTAGTGGTCGGTTAAATACAAGCCTATACATTGAGCCAAGGTTTCAGATAAATACAAAATACTTTTTGTTTATAATTAATTATACGTTAAACATTTACGCGATACATAGTATATAGATGTGAGAATGTGATCCAATTATACAAGCAAGAGCATAAACACAAGCTGATCTTTGATCTAAGAAAACGTAATGAATTTTGTTACGGTATGTTGGAAGGTGTCAGAAGAATCGTACACAGCAAATAGACAGACAGCAAATATTCGAAATAGATAAAACATATTCCAGTTGAAAACATGCAAATTAGTTTATTTTTAAATGGAGAGATATGGGGCTTTGGATAATACGATATATTTTTATTTTTTATTTTTTTATATTAGTTACTTTGTACATTTAAGTTTACAAGTATCTAATTATTTCATTTTCTTTTTGACTAATAATATTTTGACTTAAACACTACTTATTATTTTGGTTTACATGCATTTTAAATAATTTTTACAGGCTTTTTAAAATTTATTGATAGGCATAATTTTGATGGTTTGCGGCAGCGCATTATACGATTTCATTCCTTTATAAAGTAAGATGTTTTGGGTGTTGGCTTTATTCTTTTCTGGTAGTCTAATTTCTTTGCATGCCCTTGTATTATACTTGTGAATATCAACATTGTAGATAATTTTGTCAGAAAAATACTCTGGTAACAAGTTGTTCTTCATTTTATGTATAAACATCAATGTGTTCAATGTCAGCATCTGTTTAACTGTCAGCCAATTTAGTTCCTTTGACATTTCAGCTACTTTTGAGTATCTATTTCGCCCAATTATAATTCTCATTGCTCTATTTTGGAGAATTTGAAACCTGTTTTGTTCTTTGTCGTTACACAAGAAAAAAAATCGTTGAACAGTAATAAAAATGTGGAGCAATAATGGAGTTGTATATGGTAATTGCTGTTTTTCTGGAATTTTTTTGCCGAATTCTTCCCAAAAAAGAAATCTTCTTCCCAATTTTCTTCTGTGTGTACTCAGCATGTTTGCTTAAGGTTAGTTTTGCATCCAATATAACTCCAAAGTATTTCATATCACTTACATTTTCAATAATGTCACCATCAATTTTAATGTTGCTTTTACTGCATGTTTTCTTAAATCCAATTATCATACATTTTGTCTTTTTTTGTATTTAGTTTAAGTTTATTCATTTTAAGCCATCTTGATACATTATCTAGTTCATTATTCAAAATATTTATTAACTCTTCGTAATAATCTCCAATTATGTATATGAGTGTGTCATCAGAAAATAGTCGTACTTTGCACTTTGAAAATGTTTTTACCATATCGTTAATATAAATAATGAACAACAAAGGTCCGAGAACTGATGCGGTACTCCTAAATTATTTTGCAATGGTTTTGAAAATTGATTATTTACTTTTGTAACTTGTTTTCGTTCTTTCATAATCTTTTATTAATTTTAAAGCTACATCCGAGAAACCAATTTCTTTTAGTTTTATCATCAGTATTTCTCTATCTATGGTTTCAAATGCCCTTTGAAAATCCAAAAATATCGCTAAGATAAATTTTTTATCATTTATTCCTTCCTTCCATTCTTCAACAACCAGGTTTAATGCTGTTTCACAAGAGTTATTGGATCTGAATCCAGATTGTTCTTGACATATAATATTGTGTTTATCTAAGTAATGCAAAATTTGTTCCATGATTATAACTTCAAGTATCTGTTCATATTTTGGTAATGTGTTGATGGGGCGAAATTTCTCACATTTTCTGGTATTTTTTACTTTTGGAACGGGTATAATAGTAGATAGTTTCCATGACTGTGGAAATTTTCCTTCTTCGATAGTCTCATTAATAATACTCAATAGTGTAGGTCCAATTATTGGAAAAGCATCTCTAACTATACTTATAGTTAGTCCATCTGCACTGTTCTTTGATTTCATGTTGTTTAAGATTTTTAATAAGTATTCTAAATTAATTTTTCGTAGGACCAATACTTCTTCTTTTACTGAATTTTCATTTGTGTGGTTATTAATAATTTTGGGTATCAATTTGTTAATTTGAGCGATGCTTTCAATAAAATATTTACTCAAGTTATTAGGTATGTTATCTTCATTTATCTCTTTTGGGAAGTTCACAGTTTTTATATCATTTTTGTTTTCGCCATGTACTAATTCTTTTATGCTTTTCCACATTTTTTGGGATCCCCTTCTTCTGAGTTTATTTTATTTTTTATGTACTCACTGTGTGTTCTTTTTATGTTTTTAGAGTATTGGTTTCTCGCTTTTTTGTAATTAGGCCAATCCACACTACTATTAGTAAGGAGCGCTCTTTTGTAAAATGTGTCTCTGTCGTGCTGCATTGTGCGTAGCTCCTTCGTGTACCATTTATTATTTTTTCTTTTACATATGGTCTGTTCTGGAACTGTTTCATTAATAGAATTTTTCAAATTTAATATCATCTGTTCAGCTTTTTTGTTATATTCCATTTTATTTATTTCATTCCAATTCATATTCTGTAAGGCCCGAATAAAATTATCTTTATTGTATTTTTTGTAATTTTTGAATGTTATTATTTGTGTTTCCTTATTGTGGTTGTTTTTTTCTCTTTCATTAGTTACAATTTGGATAATATTATGGTCGGTAATTTTTGGATTATCTAATACATTAACATTTAAATTGAATTTATTTGAGATGACCAGATCTATCAATGTTTTAGAGGTATTAGTAATTTGTGTAAAATCCTAAACTAGTTGTTTCACCCCTGCAGCTTGGACTACTGATTTCAGTCTTTTTGTGTATATATCTGCTATTGCTTTAACATTTATGTTGAAGTCTCCAACTATAATGTTGACATTTTTATCTTCTAAGTTTTCCGTGCACCATCTTTGAAAATATGTTAGAAAGTCGCACTTACTTGAGTTTGACGATCTGTAGATAACTATATATACACCTTTCTTGCTTCCTGATTTAATGGCAATGGCTAAGATCCAACAATTTTTCTCGAGCTGGTGATTCGATATTACTTCATATGGAACATTATTATTTAAGATAATAATCACTCCTCCTGTATGTCTACTATGTGAGTCGCAGCGGATGGTATTGTAATGATCAAATTTGATTTCATTATTTTGGATATCTTCAGTCACATGAGTTTCACTCAACATAATCATAAAAGGTTTCTTTTCTTCTAAAAACATTTTTACCTCTTCATAATGAGCTATGATGCTCTGTATGTTTAAATATAAAATTACGTTATTTTCATAATTTTTTTTTATAAAAAAGAGATTCTGCTTATTTTTGTTTCCATTTTTCTTTTATAAATAGGGCATTCCTTACTCATAGCAGAGTGATTAGTTATCAGTTTGAGTCCCAAAATATATTATTTGTCATAAGGCAATTGATGCACTGCACGTCCTCAATTATTGTGCATTCTTTTAAATCGTGGTGTTTCGCACATTTAGGGCAGGATTTAAGGTTTCTGCAATCTATTGCCTTGTGATTGAATCCGTTGCATTTGTAACATCGCATGATATTTAGATTTTCAAATACACGGCACCTGTCCCATCCAATATTAATTTTCTCTTCCTTTAACATTCTATGGTATGTTTTATCCATCGACGTCAGCATATATGATGTAAGAAGTTTGATTTCTTTGATTTTTTTTTTCGCTTATGTGCGTAATCTTTATTTTCGAGTTTTGTTAAAAAATAAGCTCATTTTGTGTTTGAATTTTCTCTTCTATATCTTCAAAGGTGTATTTTTCAGTTAGGCCGATGATTTTGACTGACGGTTTCTTGGCTTGTGGAATTTTGACATCATATTTATCTCCTAGTTTGGCAGTCACCTCATTGTGTATTTTGTTCATATCGGTGGAATTTTTAAATTCCATAATTATACCTTCATCTTTAAAATTCCGCATTCCAGTGACTCCAAGGTTAACTGGATCAATATTTCCTTTTATTTGATTTTTTGTTTCTAAATTTTCCTGATCCTTTTTTTTTGGTTGGATGATTACGATCGGCTCGTGTTTTTTAACTTTCTCCGCATAAGTTTCTGGAATCATTATTTTTCAAATATCTTTTTTAATTTCTTCATTTTTAGTGTCCATGTTTATGAAAATTGATTTTTTTTCTTGAATCGTTTTTTTTAATTCATAAAAATTTTGAGTAAATTCTTTCGCTAATGGCCTCAATATTTTTAGTTTGCCTTTCATTTCATTATTTTCAGCAACTAAGTGGGCTATAATTTCAAATAATTCCTCCATTCCTTCGTTTATTCTTTCTTTTTGGCTTATGATTATTTTTCCTTTACCTTCTGAGAGTGTCGTCTTCATATTATTAATAATCATTCTTGAATTAGTCAGGGCACTATTCACCTTGTAACTTGTAGCCTCCATCATTGTAGATGTTTCTCCTTCATCTATATTTTTGTCCGAATCAGGCGATAATATATCCTCCTCATGTTGATTTGGGGATCTTGGGGTCATAAAAGATTTTGTGAACGGATCTGAATTTTTGGATTTAGGAGTTTTATTGTCTTTCTCCATATTCCCAGAGTATTGTTGAACAAGGGGAAGGTTAAGTAAAATATGAGCTCACCACGAGCGGCTGTGATTGGTCCTCGATTTAAACCATTGGCAAATGGTAGCCCAATGACCTCACAGCGGGCACTAGTGATTGGTTCTCTATCTTACCGCTGTCAATGATATGACAGTTCTAGTAAATATTTCGGAACTATAAATTTAGATTTTTGTTTTAATGTTTTAATAGTTTTAGTACACTCGTAGACACATTTCAATTATTTCGTTCGATGCACTGGAAATCACTGCCACTATCAAGTCACTTAAGAAGAAGTATAGTTCACATTTAACTGTTAAGAATTGTATTTTTATTGCGGAGGAAAGGTAAATCAACCGGCAGATGGAATCCATTCGCAACGTTCGTCCAATCCATTCGTAATATGGGACACGGAGATGCTCAAGAAACAAATATAATAGAAGTGTTGAAGGAAACAGAACAATAATAAAGATTTTTATAAAGCTTGTCGTATTATTATTATGTTGTGTAAAGCTAGCATTTCCGTCCATTGGTTATATCACCATCGACTTACAAGTTCAAGTTGTGAATAATAATCATTATTACGATTAAAGGTTCCCATGTAAGGAACGTGGAATATTCCACATAACAATTTGGTGTTGGAAGCACATTTCCTACGTTCAGATAATCCAAAGGTCCGTGGCAGGGATGGCCAAGGAAGACGATATACCCGAAGCCTGCCATTGCGATGAGAAAGGTACCCGAGTGCGATTCATTTAAATCGAATCAATCATCCACCGCGTCTATTACGCAACCAAGTTCAACGGCTCGCTTAGCCCATACTCGGCGAGGAACAAACGGAGTGTCACTGCTTCTACACGCGAATCTCCTCGCATGGAGGCACGCGAGCACAACTGTCCGCGACAAGGAGTTAGAGAGCAAAAACACCCGCAGCACAGCTATGCACTTGAATAAACTCGGGCCGACAGAAACGCCTTTGTTGCGAAGACGCAAGTTGAATAACTATAATGCACTGAATCTACTCGTACGAAAGCACGCGAACACAACGCCAGCAATGCGGAACAGCCGAGAAGAAACACCCACTGCAAAGCCACGAACTTGAAGTAACAGAGAGCAAAAGAAACGCCTTTGCTATAAAGACATAAGTCGAAGAACTATAATACACCGCTGAATAGATGGAGCAAGTACACCGAGTGGAAAAGCAATATGCTAAACAACAGCAAAAGAAAGGTAGACGAAAGCCTTCAAATGGGTCATAGCGAGGGCAACGGACTCAAAACCACCTTGCTACTATATGGCGCGTTGCTTGCCGGAGGTTTTCATATTTCTCGGTTCCCCGTTCGGCGGAGGCCTTCGGCTCGGCAGGTGTTTCTTTCTCCCGCGTGGAAATGGAGGCTTTACCTGTAGCGCTGTCCCGCTCGGGCGTCATCGGCCGTCCTTCGGAGATGCTCGTCCTCCAGCGGCTGCAAGGTTAAGGTTGCGCACTATGTTATAACCGACCAACGGGGAACGTTCAAGTTCAGTGTCGCGACGGCAGTGGTACGCGAAGGTTTTTCACATTTCTCTTGAAGGTAGCTCTCGCGGTCTCTGCAGGCATTCCACCCCTCTTGTGGAAATTGAGCTAGTGGAAGAAAAGCCGTAAATCGTTTACTGAATTCGGTATTGATGGTCAGATTTTTTTTTCAAATTTTATTGAAGGACAATACTTTTTGCAAATTTTTGTGGGAGCAGATTGTTTTCAAAAGTGCAGTTGCTGTGATAACGGTATGTATTGAAAGAAAATTACTTCTTTTTAAGTTAGCAAGGATTTAAGTAAGGTGAAATCTAAATACTCACAATACATTAGGTTTTTTTTTTGGGTGTGATTTTTTTAACTATAGTAATAATCGCGAAATAAAACATAATGTAATGATTTCAAACATTATAACAGTATACCTTTTACTTATTTATGAATAATTGAAAGTTTTAAAATGATAATATTTCGGTGGAGTTACAGCAAGAACTAAATAATACTTATCTACACATATCTACATGTGTGGTAAAAATAGCAACTGAAAAAATCGTTGCTTGTTGAAAAGAAAGGTTACAATGAAGACCCATAATACACGAATGCCTTCAGTTTCCCGCCAATAACAAGTAACTCTACGCCTGTTTACTATAAATGCATGTAAAAGCACAGTGTTACACCACTGTACGGGCTTATTGCGTTGTTGCGCTGACTATTTATGCATTTGATGGTCGGAAAATTCACGTTTGCCGATGTTTCCAAACAATACACACAATACCAACTTGACAATGGGGGAATATCTTAAGCACGGATTGACGGAAGGGAGCGGGTCGATTTATGAAACGCGCAAGTAAGGGGTAATAAGTAAAGAGTCCGTCATTGCAAGCCCGGGTTAGTCACAGATACTTGGCGAAGTGTTGCAGAATATAAGAAATAGCGTTTGTAATATAAAATACGTAGAACGACTAATGTAATAAGGAATATACATTAAATACAACATAACTATGTAACATTTCGGGTTAGTCCGTTCTAAGACGGTATTAGAGTAAAAAGTTTGTGTCAATTTAATTCAAATTAAAATAACTACAGATTAATTCATAATTTGTAATGTAAGCTAAAATGGATATCCTATCCTATCACTTAATTGTCAGTTCACACATATTAGTTTGAACTTTATAAAATTCAGAACTGACAAATATGTTCAGAAAATTATCAGATTTAAAGAGTAATCTTTTCAAATTCAGACAAGCGATAGAGTATCTATCTCTAATATATTTTAGCAAGCATTAATTCTACATTTGAAATGAGTGGATTAAAGCAACAAGTATTTACGGGTAGCAGCTAGTACGATTATAATAAAAAAAGTTAGATACACGATTTAATTCATACTGAAGGAAATTGAACTCACTGCATATAAATAAATCTATTTAAATTTTGAACACTTGGAAAGCGACGTATAAAAATCTTGTATTTTGTATATTAAAATGGTTGTCATTCATGCAAATCTTTACAAGAATGAATGGTAACAATTCATAGCACTGTTTATGTAAAAAAATCACACCAAAGACGCTTTTGCTAATTATGTCAAAAGATAATAAAAAGAAAAATATGTTTTAGGTAAACACATAAAAATAATTCTAATAGCTTGAATCTTTTTATAAAAAACGTAGATGGAGTGGTTCATATTTTTTTAAATTACCTTAAGGAAAAAAAATTCGTATATCATTTTAATAAGAGCTTACAACACACAACAACAAAAAAAACACGCATTTCAATTTTGATGTTAGGATAAAAAGGGTCAAAATACCACAAAACGTCGATGCACCAAGATTTTCCTCGTATTTTTAGAAAATTGGTATTCAACGACCGCGCGTCGGGTTGTTTTGCACGTGCATAAAATACCTTCGCTGAGATGGCGGAGACGCCTTGAAAAAAAAACTACTCTAATTGCACACCATCTCCGCTTTGAAAGAAATAAATAGCGGCTGCATATTATATCAGCGAAAATCCAGGGAGGCATATTAAACATTACCTGGAGGGTGCAATCGCATCCAAAGCTCATAAATCAAAATGCATTCGATGCGTTGATAATTAGGATCTTTAGGATCTTTTCATTTCGTAAGAAGTTATTTATGGGATTTTCAAACGACGAAAAATTCTGGGGTCAAGCACTTCAGCAACACGCAATAAAATTATTTAAAAAAAAACACGGAAAAGTGATGATATAGTTAGTACACGCAGTTATTGGTAATTATGATAACGGAAAATAGTTAGAAAATAACATTACCAAGTTTCCTTTTGTGCGAGAGATTTGAGTTTATACAATTAAAATTAAACATGGAAATACATCAATGGTTTCTAAAAATATAAAGTAGATATCGATTTGAATTGTGGTAAAACGAAGTGAAGAATCTAACTTTCAAAACAAGTTGAAAGTTAGATTGAAGAAATGATAGGTAAAATTGATAGTAAGAAGTGGAATGCAAGTGTGTATTAATTGAAAGCATCAAGCAATAATTTATTTGAAAATCAGGATAAATCTTTGACGCAAAATATAATTAACTAAGCCGTATTTATACTGTGTAGATATGCGATAAAACTGGAGTATCTAATATTATTACAAACCGCTTTCATACTCGATAAGTACAATAAATATTTAATTGAACAAGTGAACTTATAAATTATAGAATGTAAGATACATTTCTGCGGTACCTGCGCCACCACACTTGGCTCTTAATAATTTATAGGCTAACTTTCCTTGGCGAGTATATCAGGTTTAATAGCTGAGCTTTCAGAATAAATTTAGTCCAGGAAAGCTTCTGTGTTCTGCTCAAGGATGGCGGCGTCTTGCCAAAAGAATCGCAGAACACGAGTGACTGCATTACCATCATTTCTGGGACCGTCGCGAGAGGTAAAAACGCCAGACCGCTCAACGTTCGGCGGTCTGAAGCATCCCGCTTGGAATGCCCTTGTTAGATGCGAGTTTAGTGTGTTTTTTTTGGCTGCTACGCGCAATTTTAGGCCCAATTAATTGCAGATATTTCTTTTGTTCATGAATTACGATCCTCTCTAATTGAGTCCGGAGCTTCGTTAAATAGTCATACCGACTGAGTTATGGCCACTAAAAGAGAGAAGGTTGAACTTTTTGTGAATAGGGTCATTGATTTTACGAAGTCAGTTGAATGTCACGACGTAGACTTATCGCTAAATACGTATCATAACTTTTGATCAATTCTCTTTTGCTTTATCTGAATAAATATTCATTTAAAGTTTATGAAAATATCATAAAAAACATATATTTTAGGTATCTAAGAAAATTATATATTTTTTAAAGAAGGAAGCAATGGTCATTTGCGATGGACATATATTATATTCTATTGATCTTCCAAAATATTTTAATCTTTAGTAGATTTAAACAATACAACACCACTTTCGTTTGAAAATGATCTAGTAAATGTTACAATAGTCAGTTGAACACTCCGGTACGTTCTCGCAGAGTGGCGTTCACCAAATATGCAAAAATTAACAGTATTATTTCCCACGTGCTAATAAAACACTCCACAATAATAGTTTTAATACCATTAATATAATATAATGAAATTAGTCATAATACAAAACAAATATCAATACAAATCAAATTACATACTTTGAAAAAAAATATATAACTTCAATATAGCGCGATAAAGGATCAAGCCATAAGCCTGATAGCTCCGTTGTATTATCTCCGTATTTCTCATAAACGACAGATAGAACGGAAAGAGAGGCTACAACGGAGCTCTCAGCGAAACGGCCGTAGCTTAGTATCGACGCGTGCTACCACGTCAGACGCCACGCTCTCAGTTCACTTGGAATAAATGGCCGCGTTTGTGTCCAGGTCGCTATTAACACCAGGATCCTTTGGCCATCCATAAACCCCGCCGATATTCACCGGGAAGGTGTCGGGGTCCCGAGCATGTGCACTACGCAGGAGAAGCCACCGGGTGAAATACTATCTGACGGACCGGGTGCAATAAACAATCTCACTTCATTACATTCCCGACTCAAAAACGACCATTCATTACATTCCCGACCCAATAAAATTTCGTATTGCCGGTTTTATATGATAAATTACATAATATGTACACTGTGCAAAGGGCTAGCGAAATCCCTTTACGGAGCAATGGAAGCGAGTCTCTGAATTGCCCTTCAATACTCATAGATTGTTTATTCGTCCCAAGGATCTTTACGGCATTTACATATAATATAGCAAAACATGTCGGAGTCTCATCGGGTATTCCCTAATTGTTCGATTTTTGTTTAGACATTGTTAAAGATCATTTGAGAATTTTTATTTTATGCATATCACCGCTGAAAAGGCAAAATGGGTGAAGCGTCATTTTGGGAAGTTACACCAGAGCCCTATAAAGTTTATTTTACAATAAAATTCAAAAGTCTTCATTACCTGGTTGGATTTTGAAAAAAAAAGTAAGATCAGGTAACTCAATGTGATTCAAGCCTTTTTTTATTAAAACTGCATATTTAACTTTTTTTTTTACCAAAGTGTCGCTTAAGTCTTTCTGCATTACCAGCGTCGATATAATAGTTTAGTCTTTTCCTCTAAGCGTTGCAATTTGAAATTTTTAAATTTCAGATAGTCACTTATTTGTTCACATTCGAAACCTCAGAGGCTCACCAAGTATTTCATAAGTGTTGCTTTGGTTCTGATTCTTTTTTTATATCATTTGAGAAACTCCATTTTCAGTATCTAAATATTGTGTTAAGTCTTTTCTATCCGCAAAATATTTGTCTACGTGCGAAATCTGAGCCTAACCAATATTTCCCTAGGTATTAGTTTTTAGATTAGGCATTGTTAGTAAACCATTTAAAAATAACAATTTAATGCAAACCATATTTTGTAAAATCTTTTCGGAGAAATAATTATAGAAATTTTAAACTGCCAATTATTTGATGCATAATGCACAGATTTCCATCTGCAACAAACAAAAACGCGTTGTAATTTGTGCCTTTTTTGTAAAATTGAATTGAGTAATTAGTATTTATAACCTGCCAGTGGGGCTCTAGGTGCTAAATAAGACCCACGCCTCTTTTTAATTAATGTTTAATTGAAATATTATCCTGTTCGGAGGGCATAATGTGCGGCGAGTGACTTTGTACTCGTTCAGTGCAGCGGGGATAAACAGAGTATCCTACCAGGTATCCCGATTGATTGAAGTTTTAATGGAGAAGTTTGTTGATTTATATGGTGCGGGTATTTCTACAATCGCGGAGGCTATTTATGCAAGCCAGCAATTTGCGCCACATTGCAATAAAAGCATTAAGGTTGTATACAATACACATACATATTTAAATTGTTGTATAATGTTAATATTAATAGTTATGACCATTTTAAAGTAAAGTTTTATTTCAAAACGTGTGTACATTTAAGCAGACATAGTGAGTGACCAGTGAAGTGAGGGGATGGTATACATTTCACAGATGCGTGCCACATGTTTATCTCGAAATGGGCTGTGAGGGTCATAAATCATGCTCAAATACACTTTAAACGAATGGCATGCTTTGCGACCCTTACTAGTAATAAACAATAATGCGAGCGATTTTTTTTTTTTTTTTTTATACTGAGAGAGGCGGCCTTTTTTGTCAATTCAATACAATCATCATTACAATATTTTTTATTTGTTCTTCTTTTGCCTGCGCATATAACCTGTTAGATTTGTCGTGGCGCTTTGCAGCTGCCTGACGTGTCTTTCCTGTTATTTTTCGCCAAATAAGTAGGATTATTTACACATTTCACAAATTATTTCTTTAAAATTCCTGTACTGTATGACAAACTCAGAAAGTCCATTCTTTTTATTTCGCTCCCATGCCCTAAATCGGAAAAAAAAAAAAAAAAAATAAATAAAAAAAAAATAAAAAAAAAATAAAAAAAAATAAAAAATAAAATAAATAAATAAATAAATAAATAAATAATAATAATAATCATCATAATTTTAAGTTAAAAATCGTGTCTATCTGATGGGACCTGCCAGGTAAGTATGTTGCTGTATATTTTCTTATTTAAACTAGGAATTAATATGTAGTGATAGAAAGTAAGATCTGTACAGCGCCCTTGAGGTGATTTTTCACAAAAACGGCGCTATATAAATCATCCAAATATTATTATTATACAGGCATAGATGTACACTCGCCACACGAGCCCTATACTTTGTATACTGTACGCAATGTGTCGAATTACCAGTGATAAAGAAAAACATTGAACAGACTGTAATTCAAATTTCATTTGCTGCAGATTTATGAAATGAAAGACTTAAATATAGATAAAATACTAACAAGTAAAAATAATAGTATTAGAATGGAAAATTTTATAAGGTTTCGTAAGGTTTAAATTGAAAAATATTACGATATCTCAAAAAAAGTGAGTTTCCAATAAGTTCTAAAAAAGAATTGTTGAAGAAATCTTCCTCTCATTTTAATAAAGGGTATTTTTTAATGTATACAAGTACGAAATTGCAATCATAAAGCTTCAGGTTTAATATAAAGTAAATTATCTGTTTTCTTAAACGGTTAATCCTGACGTCGCATTTGCAAATTTGCAGAATCCATTTTTAAGAAGAATTCTATCATAAACGCATCTATCTTAAGACCAGAACAATAAAACAGTCATAAGCTTTCAAGTTTTAAAACATAAAATAAAATTGAAATTGTAAAAGTAAAATAGTGAAAAAAGTTCATGAAAAAAAAGGTTAACGGAATTGACACATAAGAATCGAAATCGCGGGCGAGTCACGAAATCGTTGATTTATCAAGATAAAAGATGGAATAGAAAAGTAATAATGATACAAATAAATTTCATGCTAATTTTAAATACTTAACAGCAAATACGTATCGAATCTGAGCACGGTCGATCAAATCGAAATTATGATCGCACCTCAAGTCAAAAGATAAAATACCGAAGCGATTTTCCGCGTCAATCGGGCACGCTTATCAATTCAAATCAACTGAGCAACCCAACGGGCACACGGCTAATGGCAAAAAACGTGAACAATCGAAGAAACTCCGCTAAGCGAAATTACAATTCAGTGTCGCCATCGCCAACCGGGCCAACCTGGCAAATTGCATATTTATGGGCATCTCTAAACTGCGACGTCCCCAAATGACACTTTCCATTCAGAATTAGGAACGTGAACGCATTGCGGTTTTTGACACAGTTACTACGAGCCGATTTCAACCAAAGTTAAATATGTTAGTATAGACTTCTTTCTCTTGACATCGGTTCTCATAACCTAACCTAACCTCACCACATTACTAGAACATAGTTACTTAAATAAAAAAAATAAAAACATAACCTGTTTTTTTTTAGATTTCGATATCGAAGGTTTGGTATTTTTCGTAAGGCATTCTTTGCATACCACTGAAACGGATCTTAGGCAATAATAATTAATTTTCAAAATTTTATATGCATTACAAACGAAGAAGACATTTATTAATTATGAATAAATGTTTTTGTTAAAATTAAATGTTCAAACACCGTTGTTATGTTCACTTAATTTGCTTAAAAAAAACTATTTAATACATATAAAAAATACATTTTGTAGTAATTACGTGATTTCCCTTTTGAAACTCTCCTCACTGATGCGAAATATGTCGACATCAGAAGGGATTTTGTTTAGCAGCAATATACAATGCTACATATATTATAAGCAAACCAGCAGAAATTAATAATAATACTTACTAAAAATAAAAATAGCATAAAATAATGAATAAGTACCTACAATAAAAAAAACTGCATTTCATCCGAACTCTTTCAAAGGGCTTATTAGGATTCACCGCCGAATGGGAGTGGGTGCTTGAGGCACTTGGGGTGTCTCTAAGCTGATGGTATGTAAGCATTTGCAGATTTCCGCAGTAGCGGCGCACCGCCTCGGAGTGGTGGAGGCCACTGCATTGGCACGCTTTAAATTGGAATCAATATAACTGCCTCTGATTAACGGTGTTATGCAGCAATGACCGGCGATGTTTCGTATGATGCACTTGCATACGAAAACGGGACTCGCCTGTCCCGGGCGAGAGCATGCGCCGACCGTTGGCTGCGAGCCCTGTACCGTTTTGAAATCGGTTTTATTAGATTGCACGTAAATTACGGCGTCGATAGCTGAACGAACACCGTAATCGAGTTATACGCACTTTCGACTCCATTGATTCAACACAATTTATGTGTGCGCACGTTGGAGGAAGTGAACGGACACGCAAACTGTCATTTTTCAAAATTATACACATTTAACTTTCTGAAACATTGGCTGCAGAAGGGGAGGAAGCGGAACACTGCTTAGTATCCCAAATGTGAAAGGAATCCTTTAAAGAAAGGGAATACCGCGCGGGAGCCCAATGAGACTAGCGGTATTCCGCGTTGGGGTTGTAAGGCTGAAGGGAGTGAGGAAGGGAATGATATGGGAAACGGGAAGATTGGGAAGCACATGAATATTCAGATAAATTAATCATGAATAATACGTAAAGCCATTTCATGCAACACTCCGATTCTGAATGGTGGGCGTTTACCAGGGGGATATTGAAAGAATGCATCACTCTGGAACGTGCCTACAATTATACAATATTAGATTTAATGAAAATGATATAATAACATTGCATAAGACCACAGATTTTATAAAAAAAATATGACCTAATAAAAATTCTCATACAAAGTTATTATTTAATTTTCATTAAATAAACCACAAAGTGATTGCTATCTACGAAAATATTATACTACTTTATTTTTGAGCACACGTAAAAGACACATACAAATTGAAAAGGTTATTTAATAATATATCGTTAGTTATCTAGTTAGAGTCTAACTAGATAACTAACGAGATATTATTAAACCAGCGTTTCCCAACCTTTTTTGGATCGCGTACCACTTGGTAGTACATTACACTTAATTGTACCACTTCGTAAAAATGATTGTATTTCGAGAAATTTGTTATTCTATTTGCATTATAAATTTTATAGGGTGACTATATTTCCCAGGATTCAATTTATTTAAGTTTAAAAAAATATATCAAAGGTTTGGATATCACTTTTTTTAAAATTCAAAACCAGGACATTTAGAGAAGTATTTTTTTTTAACAACAATTTTTTTTTTTACATAGATTTATATGTATTAAAAAAACGATCTTGGCACGTACCGATTTTTAACCACTGATCCATGTCTTATAAAAAAAAAAAAAAAGTTAATTAACACACGGGGTCAATGAAGTTTAAAAAACAAAGATGATACAATCACAAACAATAACGCACCTGTCACTCGTAAGCCGCGCGCTCAAGCGAATGGAGTACAGCGCCATCATAACAGTGACGGCGACATCTCAAGTCACTGATAGCTACTGCGCTAAATTTAAAAGTGCACTCCAAAAATACGATATTGATTGTTGGATTTTCGATCATCGACTGTACATATTGACTTTAACTGTAGGAAAATACAAAAGATTAAATGATATTTTTAGGACTGAGTTTTTAAAAACTTTTTATGTCGGCCATTACGGATTATTTTTCGGGTACCACCAACTATCCACTCGCGTACCACCGGTGGTATGCGTACCACAGGTTGGGAACCGCTGAGTTAGACAGTTGTTTGGGGGATTTAAAACAGAATCCCAATGGACACAAATATTGAAAGCAAATTAATGTGACCTAAAAAGTATTACGATCCAGACTATACGAATCCTAAGGAAAACGCAATTAAAACGATTTACTGGCAGAACGATAAATTTCATTACAGATGTTGTGAAGTAAGGAGACAACCGCGAAAATAAATAAATAATAAAGTGAATCGATAAGAAGGTGTTCCGTAATCTAAAGAACTGTATTGAATGAGATCAACGCCAACAGCAGCCCAAGCAACGATTTTATTAAAAACGCCTTAATTTCCTCCGAAGATAAATCTAGTTTAACGAAACAAGTAGAGGATAAATATATCAAAATATTAATTGAATAATATGCGATGACGGCAATAAATATCTAATTTGGGAACGGTATTAGCATAATCTTGGGAATAATCGGCCACAAAGTTAGGTAGTTATTCGTAAAGAAGGATGTTAAAAAAAGAAAATAAAACGTCAATTTCAAGAGACGATGAATGGGAATTCCCACGGAATAGTTAGCAACGATTGCCCCGAACGAGTTCACGACTGTAGAGAAAGCGAGTACAAAATAAAACAAATGTACAAATTTGAGCAATGAGGCAATTGCATATCCCCAACTCCTGGGAGAACATCCGAAGGCGGAGGTAGATATTCCGATCTAACGATTCTCATAACCCCCCTGACCCCGCGCCGGTTACACCGCGGCTATCTCCTGCACCAGCAGTACATTCTGCTGCCCTGATACCATCGACAATGATGTCGGACTCCGAGCCACAACACACACACACTGCCAGGATGCATTACTTTCCGTGCGAGATTACCCCGGTACAGCGTTATCGCCTACTCGCTACTCCTGCAGCCCCGCTCCTAGGTGGCACTAGATCTGGGAGATGTTTGTTTAATTAACTTTATCGGGACAACAAACATGCCCTTAGACGGAATGCACTACGCAACACGCACGCCCTCGTTATAGCGAAGACCTAACTGACCGCAAGTCTAACCTATCGCTAACAAGCATTCGGACAATATGGTTCACGCCTATCTGACCAGAGAGCTTACATACGTGGCACTTGAACTAATCCATTGAACGGCTGGTGAGTTACCTACTACCAACGTCAATAATAGAGATAGAAATATTACGTTAACGAATACGAATTGAGTATTAATTATAAATACTTCAGTTTACATCAGTCGATTAAAGAATTATAAATCAATGGCAATGCGTGTTCTGGAAAACGGAAGTAATTATAAGACACGCAGCATAACTCAACGAATGTTGGATAACATAGCATATTTCCTCTCGTTAGAGCAGCCAATATCAACAAGACGTTTAAACGGAGCAGATATTGCGATAGGCCGGTTACAGTAAGCTCACACCACAGTATGCGACTTAATTGAATAACAGGTTAGGCAGAGTTTTAAGTCTCGGCGCCGATTGTTAAATCGTTGGAAATCTAACAATACCATCGGCGGCGGAGACATACACGGACAGATACACGGGCAAACATACTCGTGCCGGGGACAAGGGACCACAGCAGACTAAGAAACGAACACTGTACAGCTTTCTGAACTAATTTATGACTACGGATTTATTTTATGTCGCTGAGAATTGTCAGAGACAGATTATAATATCGTCACTAGAAAGTTAAAACAGCTGAATTGACACTTTGGTAAAAAAAATATTTAAATATGCATTTTTTTCTGCATCGAATGCTCCGACTCTCCTTTGATTCTGAAGAATTGTGTGGCCCTTCAGCCATCTGAAATATATTTGACATTTAAAAGAAAGCTCGACTTAAGCGACACAAGTTTGGGACTTTTAAAAAGCTTTTTGTCGCTTCAGGAAACTTTAACTAGTGATATTTCACAAAGATGGTCGTCCTGTGAAAATGAGCTAGTTAAGAAGTTTAAAAAAACTGGTGAACGTTGTATATTCATTTTTTAGGTTAACGTTACTCGCCCAACAAACAATGGAACCTTATCGTAGTGGCTTCAATTGTTGACCTTCTTAAAAAAGAACAACATAAATCAATCTACAAATTATGATGGTTAGATTCTTAAATCTGAAGCAGTTCCATTTTTTCTATCGAGTGAGTTTAAGACATATATAGCTGGCGTTTTAAAGGTACGTTTCTTTTTATAATTACATGTTGCACAGAGCGGAGTGTAAACTTGCCGAATTCTTTACACTTTCTGCCCACCGCGAGACAGAAACGTTCAATGACCGTCGCAGAAGGTAGAAAAGAGCGATAGAAGAGTCGCAAGGCAAGGTGGAACCTCGTGCGTTACGAAACTGTAGCGGCACAGCTACCTCGGTATTTGTACGACGAGATTTCGAGCGTGCCTGGCTACAGGTATGTGTGGAAACTTTGCACTTTTAATTTTGTACAAAAACAACATTTAGAAAGACTACAGTAAATCGCTAATCTGTTTTTAGAATATAATGGTTTTAGTATACATCACGTGTATAGGACAAGTACGGCGGTTCTGAGGGTAGACGCGATAAGCTCGGTGTTTGCGGCAGTGGTCTGAATGGCGGAAGTTCAGAAACCCGGTCCCCGTAAAAAGAGTTTTGTTTTCCGATTTTCTAATACATATGATTTCATGAGTATTAAAACAGCTTCAGTATTAGTAAATTGATTTTTTGGGCGCACAATGACGATTTAAATACTGTGTTTAAAAAAAATGAAAATGGACACGGAGACATAAAGATTTAGTAGAAGATGACAGAAAACAAAATTCAAAGCGTTAACTTAAAATCGAATTGCAATACCGAATAATTGTAGCGCTTCATTCTAAGCTTCTAAAAGCTGCACATGAATTTGCATATGGCTATAATTCACATAATGGCCGTTGGTTAGAGATAATTATTTTCCTTCTATAAGCATTTAGATGCCCTTAGAAAAGGCTTCTTACATAAGCGAAGCAAGGGATAAAGCTCACTATTCTTAGCATCAAATACGAGCACGGACCGTGATAACAGCCGATGCGACTGGGAACGGTATGGTCGTGCAATTATTCAGATCAGATAGTGAACCACATCTTTTTTGCAGGGAACTGCATACTTGGCACCCGTGTCAAGCCTTGCAGGGAATTTCTGATACGTGCTATCCATAATACCTCTGCTCCATCCTAGATACAGTGCTATCCATAGCTCGACCCTCTATCCTAAAGATAGACTTCTGCAGCCCCTATGTAAGACGGGTTCAGTGGCATTGGAAGAATTGAGCATTTCCCTTATTGAACATTTAACTATAGTTTAGAATCTAGATTAATATTCTGTTGATAACATCACTTTGGTTCTCGGTAACAACTTTCTCAGATACCGATATAAGATACTTATCTTTTTAGTAGTGTATCGATGTAAAAGTCATCATAAAATAGACATGAGATTAAAAAATAATTTTACCGTACGTGTATTAATACTAGTTCGATGATCCTTTTTGATAAATGTAATGGATCTGTCGCCGCGATTGCTGATATTCTATTGATCGAACCACCTTATTTCTTGCTAACAACTTTCTTAGACAGCGATGAGGAGTAGAGTGATTATTTTAGCGGTGCATCCAATATGATCAAGTCATCATAAAATGAACATGATATTAAAAACTGATTTGATCATAACCAAGATGTAGAAAAGTGATAATAGGCAATAACATAGAAAGCCACATGCATCAGTCAGTTTGGGATTGTTCCAGTTGAAAAAATACCGTTTCAATTGTGGAATTTTCGTCGGCTTTTGAAGCTTTGTTGCGGTTTTGTTTTACCGTCTAGAGGCGCCATATATGTTTTAAAACACACCTACAAGTGTTCGGAAAAGGAACGTTAATTTCAGAACACATCTTCTGGCGCGCGTGAGGATATAAAGAACCACAGATGCTATATAAATACCTGAATGGCTTGGAAGGCGAGAATTAATCATTAGTTATACATTACACGTATGACCGAGGTTTATATTTATGATGGGATATTGACTTTAACAACTCATAATGGTGCAGAATATTTAGTCTCTTGATCCGGTCATTTCATTCCGAACTGAGCACGTCCGTAGAGTCGAAAAAACTAACGCTATAAAAGAATAAACCTCATGTTATAATGATAACTAGTTGGGTAGTTACTACTCAGAAGCAGTTCCGTCAACTTTTGCCAAAGACTTATATTATATCCAACGCAATATTATATCGCATAACCGTAGAAATGAATCGCAAGGTGAATCAGATTTCACAAAAAAGCAATAAAGGTTTTTCAGAATAATAAAGTGGACACACAACTGGAAATTAAAGCTTTTAGTCAAGAAGTAAGAAGGATAGTTTTGAAACTTGGCAGATGCGTTCCTAATGCAAAGTGTGTAATACAAAATAAATGATGACTTTGATTGGAAAAAATCAGGTTTTTTTTAAATATCACATGATAAATGCCAAGTTTCAAAACGATTGAATTCAGTTTAGGCTTCATAATTCTTCAAAAAGTTTAAAATATATAAACTAGTTAAATTTAGATATGATCAAAAAGTCATATAGTTATTAAGATATCCAATGACAGAAGTCTCATCAAATGAGTGAACCCAACAGGTGGTGAAAGCTAAGAGCAAAATAATCTGAATCAGAGCAACGCAGTCCCTTCGAGATACTTCAGCGGTTACGTCAAGCAGCAAGGTGGATATGTACCTTAAGATAAATCCAGTTTTTCTCTCCAAGTATCTCCCGTCAAACATCGCATCGAGATGACACAGCATCACAGCCGATTATATTCAATTAGATACGCGAATTCAAGGGGAAAACTAAATTACACACAGGCCGCCGGAGTTTTTTGTTTGCAACGTGGTAAAATTATACGTCATCATAATTTGCAACGTATTCCAGACAGAACACGAGGATCGTAAAAGTATGCAGATTTACTATGCAGGATGCTGTGTTAGATAATCAATTATCTCAAAACATTTTAATCTAATTCTGCACCGTAATGGGATCATTCGTGATGAATTGCGTAATCTTATGGACACAATTATTGGTTATAAAGGATTACTCGGATTCAGAACATGCCATTGAACCTGTCAAGGTTTCACTTGCAAGTGTAGGTATTACACTAGGGCGGCTGCGTGGCTTCCGTTGCCATTCACCTGCTGCAATGGTACATTCGTACTTCTCTTCCACCGTAGCATTTATATAGCACTTGCGATAAATTAACAATCAAATATATTAATTTCTTGAAAAATGCAAAATATATTGAAAACGTACTAATTCGTTATCTAATAAAATCGCAAGTATTTCAAAAGTTATGGGAATGTAATTATCAATATTGGCCGATGTCCAATTTGAAGGCAGGCTAAATCACATTTTAGTCATACTCGTAAAAACAAGCGGATATTGTAATCAATAAGAAATTTTCGTATAAGGCGTGGATCACCTTTATACGAACCAATTAGGCGAGACTGTAAAATTAAACAATTCTTTGTGCGTATTTACGTACGAATATGACATTTTCAAAATTGGAAGTGATGTATGTGTTAGTCTATCCATAATCTTTTCAAATCCAGAAAAGCGACCATAGTTTACGAGACGATTCTATTTATTTTACATTTGAAATGTGCGTCCATATGGCTTTCCGTTTATTTCTGTCAGTAGTGATAAGAAAAAAATATTCTTACAATCGTTACTAATTAAGAAGACACCTAACCCATAGCATTGACAAAACTTATCAGTTTTAATCTAGACAAGTGAAGTTACATCGCGTGATTTTTTACGGGTAACAACTAGTATAAACTAATATCCAATTGGCGCCACGGTGAGCAGAAGAATGGGCTCCAATATGAGAAATTTGTATAGGATCCTATACCAGGGATCGATCAACACGGCAGGATATGCGGGCTCTTTATTATGGGACGACCTCGCGGAATATATTGCCAGTGCTAATCGGCGGTGTCATTGATCCTGGCACCGCCGGTTCCATTCCCAAACTCAACCACACGCGGCTCGTAACGTAATAGAAATATTATTCAGTTTCTCACAATTACTGCCAAACGGCTAGTAATTAAAAGAAATACGATGCCTTTGCTCGCTTATAGACCGGCGCAAAAAAACAAACACAACTAAACAAGCAGAGAATATTGAAAAGGTTTTGATATTCTACCAAAATCTTACAAAATTTATTGAGGATATCAACAGAATTTATGTGGCGTAAAATCTGATATCCCACTACGAGAAAAAGATACCGAAGAGTTTATGTAACTAAGAAAAATATGGATAACTTAAAATCATTTGACCGGCTAGTAACCAAGATGCGTGTATTTAAAATATATTTAAAAAAATTTGAATATATAATATATTTTTTAATATGAATATATTCATATAGGGACGTTAAGATGACAAGAAGAGAAGAAAGAATGAAAGTAAGGACGACTGGGTTGAAGGAATTGAATACCTTCCAGACTAGACCAATCTATGCTAAGGGGGGGGGGGGTACAAGGGGACATCAGAAGAGGGATAAGAAGAAAAAGTGGTCGAGTGAGAACGAAACTAGAAATAGACAGCTGGGTCTTGGCTGCCTCCGCGATTAACCAGAGATGCTGCGGTGCAAATGATTCCGACAGAAAGAGAGAGGAATTTCTTGACAATATAAGGTAAAGTGATGCAATTGTGGAAGGTAGGGCGGTTCATCGAGCACAAAGCTTATACAACCAAGTACCAGCGAAGATTGTCAACAATCCAGTTTATAAATAATGCGGTCATTAATTATTAAAGACCGATGAACTTGAAATAGAGCAACTTAACACAAGTTACCTTGTAGGAAGAATTTGTATTACGTGAGCCTAACCAAGTATTTATTTTTATGTTTAGGTAAAGACAATTATAAATTTGCTTTGATGAAAAACACTGCACCGGAACACGTGTGTGATTTAATTTAGTTATATAGCATTCAGTTCCCAAACAAAAACTTTTATTTTACATTAAAAAAAACTGGTATATTTTTAAACAGGTTGATTCTTTTTCAGTTCAAAACCAGATGCAGATTAATTTAATTAACTGGGAGAGTCTTGTGTTTTCATATTGAAAATAATCGCAGAGAAAGGGCAAGACTATTGATAATCCAATATCACGATATTGTTTGTAATGGTTCGTGAGAGAGATTACTGAATAGATAATGCGTTCTGAGATGTGGTTTAGTAGAAAAGTCGGTTTAAAGCCGCCTCGCGTGCGACTATGAATTCCAATATGTAATACAAAACTGCCGGACAAAATATTGAATACTTTGATCAAATCTTTGGATTGTTTATTTGCTGTAAGTGTTGATTGTACGACATTAAACGATATTTTATAGCTTCAAAAAATTAAGACGGGAATTTAAGAAGCATTTAGGGAAGAAAAAAACTTTAGAATTACGAGTATTAAAGATTTTATCTCGACTAATTAGTGGGACATACTACTGGACCGGAATGCGATCCCTGTGGAACTCCATTTATATGCTGAATGGCGTCCGGCACCTACTTAGAAAGTATGAGGGCGACTTGCTATATATTCTAAGATGCAGATCTACTGCAGCAATTTACCATTTCACTCTTACAACACAGGAATAATAATAGGATCAAACATGTCGCATACCATGTAAGAGATAGAGACAGGAGATACATGTTAATGCGTAATAACATTTGATGCATGTTTTTGATGATATCTCAAAACCTTTGCTTTGTTAATTTGATTTTTTTGCATTTCAATTAAAGGTTCTGAATTTATTATATGGTTCAACGGATCTTACCATTTAAATACCTTAGACCAAATAATGCATTTAGTTTTTAACTTAGGCTATACAAAGTTGGTTCAACGGATACCATTTGAAAACCTTATATAAAGGAATATTTTAATGAAAGGTTCTCCGAAGAAAGATTTTTAAGTTCCTTTAAAAACATTTACTTAGCTATATACAAAATATTTTTTGCACTTAAACTGCACCCTTAGAAACTGTATGTTAGTTCAACGGACGCCATTTGTATACATTTCATAAAGGAATATTTTAGTGAGAAGTTTTTCAAAGATAGTTTAAAAAAATGTTGGATTCAAAGAAAGCAATCAAAATTGGGTATAAAAAATCTCATCGTAGAAGAAATATTAAAAATTATAGTATGGCATTATTCATTATTTAATTATTCAGTTCATGGGCTATTTAAAACACATTAAATATACAATAACAATTAAGCATGCAGACAAGTAGGCACGCGGGAGGCAAAGTTCAAGAAGTGAAAAAGAAAACGAGCCATAGAGAGATGTTGAGGTGAATACAGAGCGAACGTCCCGAAGATGAATGGCCATCGGGCGGAACACTGCGGGCAAGGTACCGGAGTGAATAATGGCATGGCGAAAACAATAAGGCTCATACAGAGGTCATGAATACCCAAGGCGGCCTGATTTATATGGGGCGAAAATCACGCCAGGCTAGTCGCAACTGCACAGTGCAGTGTCGCCTGTGCAGCGCTGAGCGCGTGCTTTGGTAATTTTGACTAGCTAATACAACTATTTTCTTTAAATATTTCAAGCATGGCTTTTGAAAATCATGCATTCGATTTTGAAGAAGATATTATTACATACCCTATAACCATATACATTTGAGTAGAAGCTCCTTTAAAAAATGTTATTTCGTATTCTGCGATTGATTTCACGTATTTGTTGAAAAAAAATATATACTCGTACTTTAATTCCCAAAATTTTTCAAAAAATGTTATTACTGAAAAATACGTTTAAACAAATTTGGCGTTTTGTCTAATTTACTGAAGGTATAAATAATATTTAAATGCTCTTTTGCTCATGATTATAATGACATTATGGTAATAAAATATTTGCGTTGGCTTATAATCCCAGACAAAAAAAACTATGCGAATTCTATGATGCCAGAGCTCATCGTTAAAGAGTTTTTTGGTGCCTTAATGAAAAATATTTGCGTTGGCTTAAGAATCCCAGACTTATTTATTACAAATAGTATATAAAGAATTTTGCAGTAAGTTCACATGTAATTTTACTAAGCCGTCATGAGTCCAGAACCTCCTAGCTTTGTATTAAGTTGTTATGAATATTGCGGAATTGATTTGATGTCTCTGATGATTTATACGGGGCGGGCAAGAGTTCACGAGCGAACGGCTGCGGCGATATAACAAGCGCGACACGACTCAATTCAATCAACCAGACTTGTGGCTCGGAAAAGAAATAAACCATCGCTGGCAAGGTCGTAATATATGCAGCAAAGAAAATATATAGAGCCTGTGTCGTCTGTTAAAGAGCTAGACGATATGTGGATTTGTACAGAGATATCAACACCACGAGAAAACGTCTTATCTGTGCGATCCGAGAGGGCACCGAAGTAAGTGTGAATATTTACATATAAATAAATCAGGAGGAAACATTGCACCTGCCCATGAGAATATTTCAAGACGGTCTTCAACAACTTCCAAACATAAAGGTGAACAATTTCAACAAATTATGAATCAGAGATAATAATCTAATAACAATTAAATTGTTAATAACAACATATAACTTGAAACAAAGTACTCACCTTAACTGAAAACTTTAGATTCTAATATGATTCTAATATTAATCCAGAGTAAGCTATATGATACCTGTATAAACAAACTCTAATCTGGAATGAAACATACGTCAATAAACAAGTGTCTTTTTTAACTCACCAAAACGATAATAATTAATCATCTCAATATGTTTCATGCAAAATATGTATATTTGAAAAAGTCAGCATGAAAGCTCTTAATTTAGGTTTTAGGCCTCCGTGGTCGAGTGGTAAGACGCTCGACAACGAATCCAGAGGTCGCGGGTTCAAATCCCGGAGTACGCAAATAAATAAAATTTAATTTGTATGTGTTATTTCATATTTAATTCATAAAATAATATATAGTATATTTGCGGCACGTTCTGGAGTGGTAGATACTCTAAGTATAGCTCTGGTAAAAAACCATAATACAAAATCGAAACGTTACTTGGAATGGTTCTAGCCGTGTTTGGTGACCAGATCTAAATAGACAGGACTTCCCAACCTTTCTCTTCCCTTCTCCTTCCCCGCTCCACTGCCTTTAGCCTCCCGATATACCACAATCGGGGATGCCATGGTCCCACTGACTAGACGATTGAGAGCTCTTGTGCGGTATTCACTATAAAAATAAAAAGGTTGCATATTGTGAACACATTAAGTATTTTAATAATTTAAATCTCAAATATATTGCTTGACTGCTTCAACGTGATATGTAAGATATGTATATCGAGAGATAAAAAATTGCATTATTAATAACAATAAACATTGTTATTTAACAAGCAGTTCTTATAGATGGCAATTACTATTTTTTGCTACACATACCTGTTTATTGGGTGTTTGCTTTTTTATCGCTGATAAAAAAAGCAATCAAAACACAAAACGGGCCGATACGCTTTGCATGGCAAGTAAAAGATGTACAGTCGCTTGACACATTCGTGTATTGGGAATGTCGCTTTTTCAATTACGCTTTTACCGGTGAGACACGAACATGAACATTTCAGTTAAAATGTTCGGAATTTAAGGAATTTACAAAAAAAACTGTACCTACCTACGACATCTATTCTATAAATAGTAAGAAACAAAAGTAAAACAAAAATGACACCAAAAGGTTTGGGTTTTAAGCTGGTAAATATAAGAAGCGGTTTTTCGCGCTGAATTTTATGTGAATCTGAACCAGAATATATTAATAAAAAAAAATCCACTAAAAGAAATGGCATTTGAAAATAACGAGCGGAGACATAGTCAATTACGCAGACAATACCAAACTTAAGGTCGATTACAGAGAAGAGTTAACACTACATATTCGAAGCGGTTGCAACCAACAAAATATATCAATCGCATGTAGAAGTAGTACATAAGTACCGTATTGCATTTTAGAATGATGAGGTAATTCTACATCAATCCAATAGACGCCAGATTCTAATAAACATTTGAAGAAGTTGCTGTTCATATTATTTGGAATCTACTTTTAGTAATAAAATATTTCACGAATGTTCTCAGCACATTTAATCCCGATACATCATTTCCAGTTGGTCGTAAAACCTACTCCTGCTTATTCGCCAACCTGAATGAATTTCAATATAGTATTTCCAATCAGTTTCCAACTATTCTTTGCCACTCCGAGTGTTCCTGGCGCAATATCCCGCATGTGTCGGTACTAAGAATTATGGCCTTCTGAAATTCTCGTTTTTCACTAAGACATAAAATGTATATTACCACCCATTTGTTTAAATGACCACATTTCAATGGCATAAATAACTAACTGGTTACAAAGTATTTGAAACGATTTAAAACAGATCTAGAAATAAACTAGGCTCAATTTTAAAGCCAATCAGACGAAAGATACATAAAATGCATCCATGTAGATAATACAAAGTGATGTGAATGCGATGCTTCAGGTTCATTTCCGAGGTTAGCTTAGGTGCCGAGTGGTCTAGATCTGAGGAATACGGTATAATATAACAGTTTACTTGATAATCATTTTTATTGTACCGTACGATCAAATCATTGGGAAAAATCACAATAACGTTTCTACGCAACACATGGATTCAATTATGGGAAAATGTTCGGTACTTTCCAGAAAGTCGCTGATTTCCCCCTAGGCAACAGCACTGTTAACAATACTGTAGCAGCGAGCACCTTATTAAATATATCACCCGACCACCCTGCAGGCCGTGGTTAGGTAAATTCAATGGTCACATACCATTAGGAGGCCATTCTGCATTCAGAACTTGCAATAGTATGGTCAGCGAGTTGCAGTTGCTGGATAGTGGGACGATACATCATACGGAATATAGGAAAGAGAATGCTACAAGATGCATAGTAAACTATTAACGACCAGCCCATAAGACCTCTCAAATGGTTCTGGTTTGATGTACGCTGCTCGAGGTCGGATCTAGCTTAATTTCAATACGTTTGTTGTATAATTAGTTATTAATTCCATAAAAAATCCTTTTTCAATTTACATAGACAATACTGAACAAATCTGATATTTGCATCACATAAATGATTATTACTGAAGGAGGAAGGATCAGTAACCCATTTAACTGAACTCCTAATATTTCAAAGCAACACAGTTTTCCATAAAGATTATTATGATACTATTATTTAAAAATATCATATTATTACTTATTTGATACCATCCATCAAGGCACATGCATAATTTGCATGCGCTTCTTGAAATATCAGTTATGAATTCCATAACAAAACATCAGCATTCAATTTACATGGACAATACTAAACAAACTCTCGACATGTGCATCAAAGAAATGATCTCAAAGGATGAAGAATGAAGGATCCGCCAGTTCGTTCGTAAGCCTTTTCAGAGAAGCACAGTTTGCCAAGTACCGAGTACCTATTTTGAAACCCCGGCAAATAGATAATACGCGTTCCCATCAATCAAGGTGCAATAATTTCAATCACAAAGTTAATTACTTGAAGATGATTATTAGCCTAGTGGCTGGTCGCATCTCTGTGAGGTATTTCAAGAGCTCATCTTGGAATCTGGCGATGTCGGTGAATCTCAATGGACCCATTGTTGGTGGCTGGTGTTCGCGTGTCAGGCGGCACCAGATATCGCGTGATGAATTACATGCCCCACAGGGAACAATCACTCTTGCCTACCCCGAGCTCGCGCCCTGCACACTATGAGAATATCTCGCCCGGTTTATGCCCTCATGGTATTCCTATATTGTCGATTACTGTATTCTTTGATGAGGATTGCTAGTATATCGATATATAAATACTGTTAGACATGTTTTATGATCTCATTTATGTTAATTTCTGCTCTTCTGATAATATGACGGTCGTTATATTTACCCCAGCTATTTATAACTATACAATCCATTAAGATTTTCACTTTTGAAATATGCATAAAATTGAGTTAAATGTGAGAAAATTTCCATTTTTAATTCGATTCTAGTATTCATACACTTTAATGATCGAATATTGATAATTTGACGACTGATGTAAACTACGTTAGTGTCAATACATTTATAGATATTCATTTTATTAAGAAAAATCAAAATTAGAAACGTAAAATAAGAAAGAAAAAAAAACACATAAATATTTCATATTCATAAAAAGCATTTACTTTGCGGCTTGCCATATTTATAAATAAAACCGATAAACTTTGTTTAAAACCACTTTTATTTGTAATATTTTGTCGACCGGTTTCGGAAGCACCCTTCCATCTTCATGACAATATTAAAATTGATTGATTTTAAAATTATTCTGAATATGGAAGGGTGCTTCCGAAACCGGTCGACAAAATGTTGATAATAAAAGTGGTTTTAAAAAAAGTTTATCTGTTTTATTTATGCATAAATCTTAATTTTAGCAATCATACAATTCTCACTTTGTCAGAAAGAAAGTTATACTGCATATGTATGAAAACCTATCGTCCTGAAAATGGAAGGGTTCTTCCTAAACCGGTCGACAGTGTAAATAAATTTAGCAGTTTAGAAAATTTAAAAAAGAAATTTAGTTTAAATATAGCAAATCTAAGGCGTAACTGCTCTTTACGAACTGTAATAATTTCTTTATTTAAAAACGGATTGCGCAAGTGTTACTTATCCACCATCAATGATTGAGATGTGGGACTATTAGTAACATTGCTTATTCATGCACGCATTAAATATCAAATTAGAAAAAACTTCGGCGTTAATGACGAATGATTTAATGCTTCATAAAATGCTATAAGTGGTACCAACGTATAAATGTATCTACATATTTACAACAGATAAAGACTAACCAAGAAGACACCGGACGCTGTGGCGTGATTGGAAAATAAAAAGCAAGAATCTATTTTCTTAAATGATTACGAAATACACGAAATTACCCATCATAAAATGTTAACAATCTATTTAACTCAACACATTTGAACATTGGAATGAGATGATTAACACGACTGTTAAATAGGAACCAGCGCAAGGTGATGCAATGGCGAATGATAGTCTGTATTATTACCTGCAAGTTATTTGGTAATACAAAATATCAATTATTATTTATATACACCACACTCATGTTTAATACGCTTTGAAGTAATATGTAATCGAGGGGATTCGAAATCGAGATTCATTTAGATTGTGTAAAGCAAAATCTAGTTGGTAACTGATATTTTGTGGGCATATCAAAAGGGACGTCTGCACCTGCTGTGAAATTACTTTCTGATTGGTAACTTACTGTTATCTGAGTAAGAAAACATCCTCAGAATAGTCCGCAATGTGGCATTCACATACAAAATATCATCTTTTGTCGTCCGCCTCTCGATTTTAATTCGACAGATTTTCCGTTGAATTCAAATTATTGTTATTCCGCTGAGTGGTTAAATCATACCTGCAGTCATAACACAATAAAACGGAAGTACCTGAGTTACGTTACTCGTGAAATGTATCATCCATTCTTTGGGCTTTTAACAGCGCGCAATAAAACTTAAACGCACCTACAGTTCAAAACCTTCACTCCGCCGCAGGGCGTACGTAATATACGAGGTACACTTGTTTCTTCAAGAATAAGTACCTTAGGTGCGTGCATGTGTTAATAATATCTGACATCACAACGTCGTGGTGAAATTTTAATAGATCAAGCACAGGCAGGAGAATCTTTAAATTGCCGATGGTTGGGAACTATTATTACGCTGGCGACTTTAGATGGAAGGAACGCATAGATGCTGATAATGTTTAAATAATTTTACGGAGCCAAAACGTTAAAATAACCGGCTCAAAGTACTCGCAGCATAATAAATATATTGTGTGCGTAGGTAATACTTACTTTTTAATGATGTATGTATTTTAAAATGTCTTCGTCGCGAAGATATGCATTTAATGTCGGAATTAATAATACACCCACAAAAAGTACTCGTACACGGGTAAATATAAAGTACAAAACAAATGTTCGGCATTTACAAACATTTAGGCAGAAATTCCGAAGATATTTGATTTTTTCTTTCGTTTACAAATATTTTTTGGGTCTTGATTGGTATATTGGAACGCGTGTGGTCTGAAGATGCCGCAAGGCAAATCTTGTCCCCCAAATAAATAATTACTTACCCTGTGGCACGCATTACCTAAAAAAACTTAATTTGTGGCAGGTAGACAGTTTTAAGGAAATGCGCATTTATAAATAATTAACATAAAATCATACGAGGAAAAGGTTTATGCCCAGATTGGAATTTTAACTCATTATTTCAACCTTCCCTTAACCGACTCACTGCTAGAGAGAAAACTTAGAGTTTACGGCATGAATGGCCAATACCGATATATTGGAAATACAAATTATATGCTTTATCGCAAGACATGTTCACTACTGACATAATCTTTTTTTTTTTTTGAAAAATAAGATAAAACGTACTCGTAGATGTTATCCACGCAAAATTTCTTCCACAACCAACAATTTGGATTTGTGCTTGAATGTTTTAGAAATAATTCGGCAATAAGCCGGAAAACCACCACTTAATCTAATGAATCAACTTATTATTTATTAGAGTTATTAAATGTGCAATCAACAGGCTGTAGTCTAGTACGGGAAGTTCCCAGTCTCCAGTCGATAAAAGCTACGAACCGCGAAGCACTACAAAGAGACATCAACGCGTGGTTGATGACAAAACCGAGAGCAATCTTTCGCAGATCACGTGTTGGTGAACAGGACTCACTACTTTGAGTAAATAAATCAGTAAGTTAGTTTGTCAAGTGTCATCGTTGACGGCGCGGCGGCTTTCCGCTTCGGAGGATGTCGGATGCGTCTCGGGTTACGTTGGGACAAGGTTTCAGCGGACTGTATCGTAACCAACAACGTATTGTCGTAATTCAAGCCGGCGAGAAAACGAAAGGTTTCTCTTGGAACGTCTTGTTCTTATTGATCGTATGGCGGTATGTGGGCTTATGGATTCAGAACAGTGGTGTAGATATCAGTTTCAAGGTGACCGGAAGCTCGTAATGACATTTCGTCTGATAACGGCTAGTGGAACAATTATTGATTGAAATCAAGGCGTTATGCCAAAGAGGAGAAAAATAGTCTAATACAGCAATGGAGAACGACTTTTACTTCAGAGTTCATAAAAAATATTTTAATGATTTAATTTACATCATATTATCGCCGGAAAGGCAAATGGGCTGAAGCTCCGTTTTGGGAAGTTTACTTGAAGTGACAACAAGTTTAAAAAATCCCGAACTTGTGTCGCTTGAGACAAGCCTTCTCCCAAATGGTAAATATATTTTAGATAGTTGAAGGGCCACAAAACTCTTCGGAGTCAAACGGATACAGAAAATACAGAAAGAAAACTGAAGGTTTAACTCATTTTCGACTAAAGTGTCGCATAAGCCCTAATGCCTTTCCAGCGACGATATGTTCCGAAGAACTGTTATTACGTGTTATTTTTTCAGAATAACACATTTATATTGGTCTGGTCATGGAATAAACGTGTTATATTTTAAGTGTTTTTTTATTCTATCACCATCTGTTCCATTTTTAATAATTATTTCATTTTTTCGATGCCAATCTCCCGCGGGGAAAACTGACGATGTTCAAATTAAACACAGGAAGAAAAATTATTTAGATTCTTTGAGCAGCAAAATTACAAAAAAATAAAATGACGATAAGTGATACAAATTAATATAGAGGTAAGCCAAAAGGTTAAAATAAATAAGAGTAGAATCCAAATGAAGCTGTAAAGATATATTGTTCGTAAGATAATCATGTTCATACATTCTGCTGGTAGAGAAAAAAGCAAGTGAAGACGTGCTAGTATGTTTTTGTTTCACACAAAAAAAGGTTGTTTTACATATATCAGTCAACTCGTTACATTAAATTACAAGGCTATGTCAGAATAAGGTGATGTATTAGTGAGCTTAATTGAAAGATTGTTGGCTATCAATAAGATAAGCTATAATATAACAAAAATGTTGATTGTACTAAATCATAGATAATTCAATAGAAAATCTGTTTTTTTCTTTAGCTCTTTTAAGGAGTGATTGAGATAGTAGAGGAACATGTGATATAATTAGCTCCTTACTGAAACAGTTTTATGGAGCAAATTGAATTAAAGTCTTTGGCCGTTCTTAAGAAAACGCCCAGCATCTTCATAACCTTATTGGATAAAATGAATGGTAAAGGTAGGAATTAATTGATATTTCAAAGAAAATCAACAAATGTGAAGTGGCTCTTCAGAAATTGTGAATTGTCTGCGGATAGCAAAGGGCTTCCCAAAGACACTTGTTCTTGCGGTCAAGTGCTGCCCCTGTGGAGTCAACTTATATTTCAAGTATTCTATTCCAAGAAGCAAGCGTATTTCAAATTACATTCTGGACACGGCCCTTCACGTGAAACTTAATTAGAGGAATTAAATCCTCATGCAGCGAGGTTTACATATAATTGTGTTTTTTGAAGCTTGTCGAGATGAAATCCATTAAAATCCAGAACGAATTAAACATTAACAAAAAAAACCTACATAGGATGATTATTGAACAGAATATAGACAATTAAATCACACGACGAACGTTGCATAGAGAACATCATTGACCAAACCCAGAGGTATTTAAGTGAAACATAACAGCTATTTTCGAACAAGTAAAAAGCTTGAGTAAGAGACGTGTCGTCAGTCAATTAAGAAAAAATGTTATTTTTTTATCTGATTTTCAGATAGAATGAGTGGTTTTAGGAAAATGCTGAAGTAAAATCACAGTATCTTCTGCTAGCGTTGATAAAACGCGGTAGAATATATTGTAATACTTTTATGTGGACGCAATTACTGACACCGCTTTTTATTCACCTGATATCAACACTGTCATAATTCTTCCAAGACACACATTAGGGAGTGAAAAAAACAAGCCTGCAGGTTTGCTAAACGAGCAAAAACGATGTTTACTGATCGTGTTAAAACTTTATCACTATTAGGATCGCGTTCATTACGGAGCGTCAAACGCAACTAGACATAAAGATAGCAAAGTATCGTCATTAATACAAATTATATGAAGCTCACAAGCGCCGCCATTATATGGCAAAATGTTTCTGTTCTCACGATGAACTCTTCAAATAATTATATTATAAAAACAAGAACAAAAAACAAATAAGAAACATGTAGTGTAGGTATAATAGTATAGCGATGGAATTAGTGTGATACGGTACACGGACCACAGAACCGCGCCCGCGGGGGACAATCCATGTAAGAGCCGTCGAAATATACTCGAGGGTTCGAGCGCCTAAGCGCCTAGCAAGAGAGTTTAAAAAAAGTCTAGCAAAAGCAATACAAAAAGGGACAATATAAGTTTTTATAAGCTGTACTCCTCTAAGCTGCAGTTTCCGTCGGGCTATTGAACCGCTGTTCTCGCTTACAATAAATGAAATGTAAGGAAAACGGAAAGATATATAGGAAATTACGCAGGTATAATCACAGTGTAGAGAGGATCTAAATGGAGATCTGAAACCCTCGTTGTTAGCAAAGGCAAACAATCCTTTATTGGAAGAACAAAAGTTAATACCCGAGTGTCGGACTATTATTGTTGAGATAGAGATGTCGGGGTCGAGCGTGGTGCTCTGAAACGTCGGAGATAACTAGCGAATGGCACAGCGTATGAACTAAAAGTAATGAGAGCGAATTTATTTATGATACTGATACAATCATCAGCTTTTGAAACATTTTAAAAACAAATGGAGGAATATAAATAGAAATGCGACTGAGAGCGGTCGTAAATAATAAACGCAGATAAAGCAGACGAAACGTCTGCGAGAATTCAAAGGAATCTAGAATGCTCAACAGATCCTTCGTCAGATTAATGCTCGCTGCATAATAAGTAGAGACAAATTGTGACAAACTCTCGCAACGTTTCCAGGAGGGATAACACCGCATCTTTGACAGGGTTAGTTGTTAGTGGCCGCGTTTAGTGGTCGGTTTAGTTCGTCCTAAGCTCTGTATCCGATCCGGCGGTTCTTGGTCGGGTTTGTTTATGGGCTCAGGTCATGGCGTTACCCGAAGCGACCGCTGAAGATTCCCCCAGAGATTGTTGACGGAAACGGCCATTGTTTGGTGCCAGGCCGTGAACTGGCCAGCACTTCCGACATCGGCCATCCGCGGGGTAATTGCTGAGGGCAGTGCATCAGTGCACGGCATCAGGTGGCGCGCCGGCCCCGCGCTCAGCTGGGGACCACGGGCAAGAGACTGGGGCCACAGGAATGTGAGCTGATTCGTAAATGGATACATCGAGAGGAATGCCTAGCCGTGCTTAGTTATTAGACTAAGGCATAAGTACTAAGAAGGAGTCGTAAAAACAATGAAGATAAGATTACGATTTTTAGGGAAAGTTTTAAGGATTTTCCTAAGTGCTCGCAGTCAGTGGAATACAATGGTATCCTCATTCGGTGCATGCCGTTAAGCAGAATAATGTAAAGGCCTGAGGCGAGAGGAAATAAAGAAAAAAGTTGGGATGTACCTGGCTATTTAGATCTGGTAAAACCTAAAGAAACCTTAAAAGGTTCAATTAACCTTTCGATCATGAATTGTGATCCCTTCCCAGGGAAATAGAGAGAGTATTATCCAATATGAAAATAGGGGTAAATATACTAGATTTAGTCTGGTTAGGTCTACGTGATTATTTTTTAAATTGAAAAAATCATTTAAATTGTACGGCGGCTTTTAAACATGCTAACTCCGAGTTCAGAGCAAAATAACTTACATTGCTTGAGAGTAATAAAATGTACATAAATATAAATAATTAGCATCGTAGTTCGATTCAGCGAGACCCAATACATCTCAAAGAGACAAGAGTTGCTCTAAGCTGTTGCCGCACGGAGTTGAACAAGTTCAAATGACTAAATGGATACGTCGAGCTAATCTAGTTTCCACCAGACCGGTAGAATATGTAATGACTCTAATTGAATAGCAATAATGCGCACGGAGAAATACGGGTGAATATTTATGTCCGGCCGAAAAGTAGACAGGTACACGAGCACCAACCCAATCGTGATGTGTGGAACCACACTAAACACAGTACTTAACTGCGGTAATGCTAATTTACAAATCATTAGCCGTTAGTTTAGTCCGTCACGACCGCGATCAGCGACCAGCGGCTCAGTGTGTGCTCCGGGTATCCCGCCGCGGTGACATTCTGGCTCTATTTCATGATAAACATTCCGCGCCTAAGGTATTTAGAGGCTAACCCATGTTATTTCACTTCAGAGATAGCGCCACTTTTGCATAAGAAAAGATTGTATCGTATCTTTGACATACATTGGAAAAGGCGTCGAAAATCATGATTCGCGGCTGAAGCGACCATCCCATTTACTTTAACAAGCGTTAAAAGGGAGATGGGAATGTTGAAAAGGCGTTTCAATGCTTTTCTCACATTCGCACACTAACCAGAGAGCCTTAGGTAGGTGACTTGATCAACTAAACTACTAAACGACAGTCAGGCATTCCAGCCCTTTCACACTCTTCATCCGGCCACAGGTTATCGACCTGGGCAGCCTAACTAATCAACATCATGTTTAGAAGTTACGAAATTTGCCATCGTATTCACATACAACTTCTGCCAGGCGAGAAAAAACACGTGTGCTATGTGCCAAGCGAACCATGCAACATTGAAAACGAAAATATATTATATGCAGCCAAGAAAGTTGTGCTCTGTTTATTTTAAAATTACTTAACAGAGCCGAAGAGGTTGATGCACCACCGGCGTCAATTTGCATTTACGCAGATTACTTTCCATCTTCATTTATGAAATATTTTTAATAATTGCGGTTGCAGAAAAGGATCCGTGTTTTTTCAAAACGAACATACGTGACCCATAACGTGTAATCATAAGCGAAGGCAGGGAGAGAGGGGCCATCTGCAAAAGGGAAAGGAACGCCCCATTTTCGTGAACTTGAAATCGCTCTAAATGAGAGACCTCACCTGCTCGAGGAAAAACGAGGGTAATTACTATGCAGAAAAATATGATCTTCGATCTCTTATTAGATGCACGCCGAATTCTTACACCGTTAAAAAAAACAAATAAAAAATAAAAAAACTTGAAATTTGATTTTTGGGGTCTTGAACTGAGTTGCTTTTCTCATCCTTCATGATCCAATATTTTGGATAGGGCATCTTATCTCCCCTTATAATGAACACTGCAAGGCTATCCGAAACGTTTGCCCGCTCAAAAACCTAAAATTCAAACAACATAATACTATGGGCCGTGAGAATCTTAAATCATAACCAGAAATGCAATTGGTATTTATGTGCCATTACGTTGTAAACGTATCAAAACGATACAATAGTATAGAAAAAACTTTTACAATACAAATATTCGTGCTAGTAAAAAATAATGGACAAGTAGAAGCACTACACAATGCAGAAACAAGGCATAACTTTGCAGACGGAAAGGCTCATGTTATACGTTTAGAGCTAATTACTTGATTTCGTATCCTGACAATTACTCCCGGGCAATTAAGCGAATAATTGTAATTGATAGTTTAAAGTTCCATTATTATAGGGACAGCTAGCGACACGTACAGCGTACACTGTAGAGCCGGTACGCTGTACAGCCGCAGGGTGAATGCTAATTGTTATGGCGTTAAGTATAACATGATACCGCAAGATTCATCTCCGTCTATAGGTTCCGTAGCCTCACTGGATACCAACTACTTCAGGCTGGATAACAGCTGCATTCAGTTGCGGTTCAAACAGGTATACTGGTACAAAATGCAAGGTGCAACTGGTAAGGAATGAAGGAACATTTGATGTATTAATGGGTACATATATAAACGTCGGTTCGGCACATTACTCATGCCATTGATGGTAAATCAGAGGAAATCAGTGGCTAAACGTTAAAGGTTTACTTCACGTAGTAAATTAAACAATACATTATTAATGGTTGTAACAATATTCATGAAATCACTTGTTATTGGTGCATATTGAAGCGTCTGCTTTTGAGCTATCGTGTCAAGGTACCCATCTCCAATACATATGATGTTTTTCACTAATTAAGGAGATGGTAATCGCGGATTCTGGGAATTCAATGCTTTTAATGAATACAACTAGAAACAAACAAATTCAGGATAGATCAGTGGTTAGAACAGCCATCCGGAGAAAGGAACGTATCGAGTTAAACTCCCGGTCACGTTAATATACCATTATATCACGATTTTTTCTAACACATATGTTTTGAAAATATATTGTTTGTTTGATTTAGATGGTCCTCTTTGAAATACTTGCGGTACGCCATGTTTAAGAAATTGCGTATTTATCACTAGGATTTTAAAATTGTTAGTACATCAAGCCTATATTCCGCCGTATATCCTGTGCGTGTGATTTGCCCTTTTCCATTATTTATGCATCGATTTGAAACGTAATGCATTTCCTCCGTTAGAGTCGAGAATAAAATGCCTTTGTGCTTTTCTTGGCTGGAAATCCAGCGGGCACACATTGATGTGTCAGAAGATATTAAGTGACAAATGAATCTGGATGGAACGTGAACCATTTCAGAATAGTAAATGATATGTCTTCAGTCTAAGTGGGAATGGTAATGCTCTGTGTAGCCGTATCGACCTAGGAAGAACTACAGTCGAAGGTGAATGATGCTTAGCACGATCACAGCAACGCAATCACAAATCAAATAAAGCGTAAGTCACCCGGCGCGCTTAGGAGACTGGTAATGATCGGATTCGATAACTCGGCTCTTTGGCCAGGAACGCTAACAATGTTACTAAAGCATCTCGTAATAGCTTTCGATGTGAAATGAACACGATCAGTAAGAAAATAATTAGACCTTGTTGAGACGCATTGAAAAGTACACCAAACGAAAGCGCACCCACAATTTAGCCAAACATACACTAAGGAATATAAAAAAGACAGAATTATTTTAGAAGTTAATGAAATGTCCAATTGTATAGTGTACTATTTGTAATGCTTTAGGCGCGACCATCTTCCCTTGGTAATTTAACACTATTTATTATATCTTTAAAATGTAAACATTTTACAGTCTGAAAGTATATATTAAAATACCTTATATCTAGTATGGCACTTCCAGGAGTTTAAAAAAGAATATTAAGTTTGAAAACTTCATAGATAATCATATAAATAATGGTGTGAGCCAAAAAAAGTTGCTTTGACCTAGAAACTCTACACAGCTTAGAAGAAAAACCTTTGCAAAACGCCACAGCTTTTCGTTCCAGAGGTTTTGATGTGAAAACAGATTTATTCCTTCATGGTTGAGATTGGGATAAAAAAGACACTGTACAACGTACCTGCCATGATAAAATCGGTTTGGAAGTTGAAAACTTCAAATCTTATGAAAGGAAGTTGGTAGACATTATAATGAGTGGTTACATCAATCAAATGCACATGCAGCATACAACGACTTACATGTGCGTTATTTTCTAATAAAAGCCCACGGGGGCTTTTATGTCAAATGATGCCACATTAAGAAACATGTGTTGAAGAGGATGAGCAAAAAAATACTCGACAGGTCTTAAATACGTGAAATTATATCATATGGCATTCCTCATAAGGAATAAAAACTTACGCAATTAATTAAAATTCTTCACCACCGAACACGTAAAATAACTTTGTATTTTAATTGTAAGCACTTTACAAATAAAGTTAAATATTACAATACCTTTAATTACCATAGTGGTATTCTATCAAGAATTATAGAGAGTTAAAAAACAAGGAAAAAATCATGCTTTATTTGTATATAGGATGTTATTATCAAAGTTTAGAAAAAAAATATTGCCTAAGTCTCGATAAAAAAAAGTTAACACTCGAAGTATTATTAAGATATTATAACAATTATACATCATTATACAAAAACACAGATTTTTAAAAGCATAAGATACATAGTAATTATATTAGTATGAATTGCTTTTAGTTGCTCACCAAAATCTGTTGGTAATTCGTTATGAGCGAAAAAAAAAAAAAAATCAGAGATCATTCTTTCGACTTAAACAAATAATTTCATTATCTGACGTGCGTATCGACACAGCCTCGGACCAAACACTGATCGATTTACCGTCGATTTATTTTCATGTTCATGTAATTTGATGTAAATAGGAAGTAAAATGAAACGAATCGATCTGGAACAGAACCCCAAGGAATATTACTGTAAACCAATTCTAGCTTAATCAATTTTGAAATTACAGACACGAAACTAAAAAGGTGAAGATGCAAAATATTTATCGTAGTGATAAAAAAACAATGTTTGTTCTAAGTGAGTGCGCATTGACTTATACAATCCGAAATAGTATTTATATTAATTATTGGCTCTGGTTGTTAGCCGTGCAAGTAAAGAAACTGGAGAAACCAATTATCTTTTATCTCGAGTATTTAACTTCACTTAATCGATGATTGCTTTAGAAGAAGGAATTATTTCCGTTGATTTAAATCATTCGACAGTTCAACCAAGCAATAATACTTAACAGCCAGCTTTTCCCGATGCACGAGTGCTTTTCAACATTTCAATAATAATTGATTAAAGAAGGGTAAGCGAGTGGAATTAAAAAAACGAGTAAATTACAACTGAGAACGAAGGTAGCTACCAAATACACCAAAGGATTGGATAGTTTATGGTTTTAAAGTTTATTTTGTAGAACTCCATTTTAATTTTTAGGTTTTTTAATTTTATTTAAACAATAGTCATTTTAAACAATAATTATTATTAGCTCGGATTGGATAGTGATTTAAACAAATAAGAAGATTAACCACAAATGTTTATAGTATCTGATGCCTGGTTTATTACGATCAGCAAATTGCTTTCCTGAAGAATCACTGTTGGCTGTTGTCGGTCGAGTATATGTTAATTGGCAGAAGGCGTTATGCGTAGTGAAATACTGTGATGATGCTCTTTCGCATCTTCTTAAGTAATACTATGAACAGTAATTGAAAGTAGGAGCATACAACGTTTCAAATAATTGGATTGTTCGAATACGACTAATCGTGCAAGAAAACAAATCGGTAAGACACACCAGTACTACAACACGCTAAGCATAAAATATGGTATGCTACCAAATGCAACACACATAACAATGAAATTATTAATACTAATTTAAAAAGACGATAAAATTGACAATTTATTTATCCTGTCATAACACATTTCGTGGTCCAGGTTTCAAACCGTGCGAAATGTTAATTGACACAAGAAGAGACAACTTCACAATTTGCTCCTGCAAAGTTTAAGATCACGATTTTGAGATAAATTTGAATGTCCACCAAGATGAAATGATTCAAGGTAGGTAAAGTCATTAAGGAATAATGTTGTCGCACTCTGAGAACCAGGTGATCGATGCTGACAAGCGGCACGACAACCGTTAAATTGCCATCACTAAAACAGAACTATCAATAGATAACGCAAACCGTAGTGAACTCTGCGACTGTGGGGAACATTCCAATTCCCAGGAATGGTATCGGGATGCAGATCGACTGTCGATAACAAATCAAAAAGCAACCATACATATCGTATACATTACGATAGTTGATATGTTACTATTTCGTGAAAAGAGGATCGTTAAATACAATAACATGCTTTTAATTAGACTGGTAAAAAAACAATAAAAGGGCCTCCCGCCGCTAAAGCCACATTTCTATTGAATGAAATTTGTAGGTTTAAAATGGATTTCATAAATGAACGGTTACTGTAGGGGATAACAAATGAGTCCGATTTCAGATTAATAAATTTGTTTTGAACTTTAAAATGATACACCTATTACTGAATCATTGGCGGTTTGTTTCTTCATAAGACTTCTGGCGTCGAGCGTTTGACTGCAGCTTTGTCGATACCGGCATTTATTTTAAGGTCTGCAGCACATCTCGTCCGTGAACGACCTCTCTTTCTAATGTGGCAACCTAATCAATCTAATCCACACATTAGTCATTCTGTCTGCCGATACTTAGCATCGCTCTTTTCATGTTTTTTGCATGGTGACCCTTTTCGTTTAGCTTCACTTCTTTGGTAAGCGTTCATGTGAAAGTTGTTACTGATAGTATGTATTCATGGGGTTCGTTCGCTAAATATAGTTTCCACTCATTTTTTTCAAAGTACCTGGCTCGTTCCTCCTGCAAGCACTGAACGAAGTGAGAGCTCTCTATAGATCTCAATCTATTCTGAGGCTAGCACTCCTCCCACTACGGGTCGCGACAGTAGTAGGTAGTAGATGAGCAGAAGAAGAGACGATGCAACTAACAGCGGAGGAGGTTATCAGAAAGCAGATAATCTGCATAATCAGGCTGTGAACCAGAAACAGAGTCAATTGCATCGCGAACGGCCAGATCGCTCCGGTGACACAGTAACATGCAAATTGTCCATTCCTGCGAAATAAACTGTGAACAATGCAAATATCCGAGACACTGTGCGGGAGATACCCATCGGACGGCCCACCAAAGTATCGAGCGCGAAACACGAACAAACTGCGGCCTGCAACTGTCCGCGATACTTTGAAAAATACGTGACGCAAAACAATATTAATGGTTACGATTGTGTAAACCAGTGTTAAACCAATATATTGAGCTCATTGACCTTTTTTTTCAAAAATGCGAGGTGGAGATTGCTCTCATGTTAGCTAGCTTCCGATTAGAGATGGCACTATATGAAAACAAAACATTGAACATGTTGCAAAACAAACACATTAGAACAAAAAAAAATATATGGAAAAATTGACAAATACATTGCAATATGCATTTTGTGCGATTCCTTGGAAAATAAAGCATGTTGAGACATACGTGAACGGTTTACAGGCGTGTTTCTTACGAAAATGCATGTTTGTTTTTCTATCCAAGTTCAGTAAAAAAAAATGTATAATTTTTTTTAAATACCTCTGGTTTGCCCTAGCCGTCCCCTTACTGCTAATCAATTCACTATATTGTCCGATTGAGTACACCACCCACTTTGAGAATGACTGGTGTAGACACATAATAACGCTGTCGGCTATCGAAATGGTTGACGTATTGCTTTATTGTGTCGTGTTTGACACACTGGCAATCGTGCCGACAATGCGGCAATAATATTGTGATTTATCAATTACGTGACCCGAGGTCCACTAAGTAAATCGTTGGGAATCTGAAACCATAATATAAAACAACCATAACTATTAATGAAACCAGTGGTAGTCCAATGTACGAAAGGAAGTCATACAATGAAAACGAAAAACGCTGAGTTAATTTGCGAACCTGACCTACGAATTTCACGACGGGAGCAACGACCTCGCAAGCTTTACATACGCGGACCACGTAGGAGAACTGACTTACCAAATACTTTATAGTATGGAGTAGACTGAATTCAGTAGAAATTAGATCGCATGAGAAGTGTACATGGTCGGCATGTAGGTACGACATTATTACGAATGTGAAGATTCCAAAATTGATGTAGGTAATGAACAAAATTATAAAAGCGACTCTTGGTCGGTGATGATGGTTGGGGATGGTTTGGACAAGAGAAGTGTCAGGTTAATATTTGACACGCAAGGGAACGAAAGAAAAAGCCCGTGACGCAACAGTAAAACATGACACGGTAAAATAAATCAAATACATAAATATTCGGGTTGTGTCAAGAATCGGTTAAGAATAGTATGTTAATACAGCGAGGAGAGAGTGATGGTACAGAGATGCATGATGTTTCATTCTCTCTACCTGCCCCTGCGGAGAGACCACAGTGGGAAACAGCTGCAGTACCCTGGTGAGCAAACAAACACCATTCAGAAACGAATGTTATTGAAAATGTTTTTAGTTACTTTCCTATATAGTTTTTGTGTTTAATTTGAAGAGCTCCATTTAAATTTGTAATAATTTAATTTAATATTATGGTCATTTAGTTCTGGTAGTTATTTTATTTGGTTATATTTAGCAACACGATTCAAAATGTCAAGTGTTCCCCATTCATCCTCTTACTTATCTACTTCTGCACACTTTCTTCCTTATTTCGTGGAATTAAATAGAAAAAATATTTTAAATAAACATCGATGAATTTTTGTATTTCACCGGTGATTACAATCCGCGAGCACTTGTTGGATTTGAAACGAAAGACAGGCGGCATGTATTCCCTCCCGGAAGTAACGCTCCACGTGTTCGCCTATTTATTGGTCAGGTCCAGGAAGCAAGCCGTTCTTGGGCGATAGCCAAACCAAACTTGCGGAACGGATTGCCCCATAGATGCGCCGGCATGCACATTGCACATGCGTACTTAGTTCTTGCGCAACGGTACCGCATATATTACACACATCGCAGGTTACTGGAGGCGGGGAAGGGGCACTGGTCTCACCGAACTGACTATGAAATATTACATAAGAAGCATCTACTCTTCGCTGGGAGATAAGAAGGCATTCGTAGATTAAAGAGCGGCGGTGTTGCCTCATCGGGAGAAGATCTATTTAAAGTTAGGAAGATGATTAGTATCACGACAGCTAAGAAGATAACTAAAAAAAAAATGGAATCAAATGAGGAGTATAGAAGCAAAGGCAGCAATCTTTTTCATTTTAAATTATTTCTTGGAAAGTTCATTTAGCGTTTAATGCACTTTTCTTTTGTGAATATATTGATAAATTTAGAGATAATTGTTTCAAATTGTTCCTAGTTTAATGTCCACAAACATTTTGGCACACTTCATTCTCCGATTCTTTATAGTAATCATTCAAAATTTTACAATGCTACAGTTTTTGGAGATTGCTGCCTTTGCTTCTAAGCCCCTCAAATATTAGCTGGTTAGAAAGAAAACTGAAAGCATTCTGAAAACCCAGGCTTTAAACATGGTTATTTCATACAGAAAATTGCATTGAAATAATATTAGTATTTATACATCTCATTCCAGAGAAGATACTGTCAAAGCCAAGGGGTGGGGGGCAATTATAATTCATAACCATTCCCTACTTTTGCAGTTTCTCAATACTCACCCAAACGAGAATTCCATAGTTCTACTGGCAAAAAATCATCGCACCAACTACAAAATAACAAAAAGCAGGGCAATTGAAAAATAAAACAGACTGTAGAAGCAGCCATAAATAACGTTATTCACCGTAAACAACGTTGCACGAACTTGTGCATATACTTCTCGAAAAAGATGAGAAATCATTGGAACTAAAATGTTGAAATGTTTTCCCGAGCACTTGACTCCCGGTGTGAGAAAAACAATATGTACAGGGGATAAGTGCTGCACTTCCCTTGCGCTGCAAACTAATTTGCATTCTGCCAGCAAAGAGCACAGCTTGTCTGGCTGGCGTGTGGGAGATGACATGTTCGAGTCAACTGACAAGCGATGTCTGCGAACGGAGTGCTGCGAAAGACCCAAACATTCATCTTCAAGGATTGGAGAGAATCAATACAGTAAAACGAGAAGTCATGTACTCTACAAGCTACACCATAAAATATAGTCTACTCATTGGGATTTGAATGCACGACAGTAACGTCAATTAAATAACAAAAAATCTGATCATTAAATAATAACAAATCTAACGTTACAGAAGAGTTTCTATTTTATTGGATTATGTACAGCTAGTGAATTAATCAAATATTTAGAATTGCATAACTGTTGAAGTTAACCTGCCCTAATAAACTCAAATGATTAAACAATGAACATAAATACCTAGATAAATGTATTAACGATAGTAAAAGACGAGACAGAATTCTAAAAAAACCTTGATGGGTTGGTATGAAATTTATCGCGAGAACATACATAACTGACCAATGAGCAATAATAATTAACATCAAAGAGTTTTAAAAAACAATCGAAAAGGTTATGTAGGAACGTTTATTGATTTCTAGATGGTTGCACCGTTTTAGAGAAGATCGCAAGAAGACAATAAGAAATAGTAGTAAATGTCCCATTGACATTAACATACAAAGCAGCAAATATCAATTTGCCAAGCAATGTGACTACCGTTCAGGACGCAATGAATGGAACGTTTGGTGACTGGCAATGTCGGTGTCAAATGCAAATACCTTTCGGTAAAGCCACAGCGAATTGATAGAGGTACTAGAAGTACTTAAGGGGATCGATGGGCTTTCTTGCAATGAATCTTCCTCCAACGTTGAAAATAAAGTAGGAAGTGAGCCGAGCCGAGTGACGAAGAGATGGCGGAGGAATCTAAGGAACCATAACTGGTAAGAAACCTTCAAAAGGAAGAAGAAAAGAAATAGAAAATATACGGTGACTGATATACGACCGGGTTTTTAAGCAAACAAATAGATTTTTATTTCTTAATGTCCAAAATGATGGAAACGTTAAGTGACATATTCTGCAAATCTGCTGTACTATAATGTGAGTCTTTCCATGGACAGAAAACCTTTTAATATTCAGGTCCACATAAAGCAATATGACACAAATCAAATTAAATTAAATGAATAATTTTAAAGAGCCAAAGGTCTGAATTAAAGTCTCCAAAGATGAACACCGAAAATGTAACAGCCGCAAGATAAAGAAAATTCTTTGCAAACACATGAGCTTGGATGCACCTGTATGAATGGATAACTTCAGCGGTTGGATTTTAAAAACGGCGTTTTGAAGATAATAAACGAGAGGTAAGACGTTTTGAAAATTGCAAAGAAAAATTAATTGGATCACGTTGCATGAAGAGAAATACTGTTTGGATGAATAGAACGAGTTGATAAAACTCATTTTAAAGAAGAAGGTACCGCGATGTCCGAAAACCGTTGTAACGATAAAAACCGTGAGCCAGCATCAATCGAATTCCATGTTAAAATGGCACGACCCGTGAAATATGGCTCAACGCGTATCGCAAAAAGACAACTGCAACGCACGTTACAAATCCACTGTAAATCTGTGCCGCCGCTACATTGTCTGGGATAAGCCGGATCAAAAACAGTTAGTCATCCGGCCAAGTCTCCCAATTGTAATTCTGCTAAGACGGAAACACTCACCGCAGAGTCTGTCTCCCCAGCGACCTCAAAAACCCAGTCACAATGTCCAGTTCTAGAGGAAGAGTTATTATTCAAATGACCAGAACAATATTAAATGTGTATTATTCGAAGCATAACCAATATTGCCGCTGGATTTTTTAGATTTATTATTTTAGAAACTCTGCTTCATTAGAACTACGACTAACTAAATAAGTACTTAACTAACCATCACGCTATTTCCCGCAAGAATGAGCAGATATGGATAAAAACAACGTAACTATATATTGTTTTACACTCACCGCTTAATTCACATTAATGCATCGCCTCATACTCTTTCGTTATGTATATTATAATATAATATACATAACAAATTATCAAGAGTAGATATTATCTACTCTTGATATGACCCAACTCAAGTATTCGATTCATATAATTGTCCCCGACTTCTTCTTTCATACACTTGCCGGAGTGTTATATATTCTACTGAAACTCCTTTCTCTGCTCGTCCGCTCCACGCGTCCAAACAATCTCAGTGCCATACAACATGGTCGGTATCAAAACTCCTTCAATTGACAACTTTAGCAGTTGGACCAGTGAATAGATAAATCATCAATCAAGAAGAATGTGTGATATCTAAAAGTCGAACCATTTGACCAATGTAACAGAGTATATGTTATAATTTATAATGCAACCTTTTTCTTCGTTATTATGTTATTTTAATAGGTGGTTGTGAAAATGTCGAATGGGCAATTACAACTTGGACCCGTTATTGTTTACTGTTATAAAAAAAACTATTAAATGAGAAGTTTTGATTACTGAATGATCTTCAGATACGATACATCAAAACATGAATGCAGCAAAACAAAGAGCGAAACCAGTTTTCAACAGGTAGGGAAACGTTTTTCAAATAAATTTTGGTTTGGTTGCGTTATGACCAAGCTAGAGTCAAATCGAGATCAATGACTTGTGATAGATGTAGAAATAATTATCATTGATGGACTTTAAATTACATGAAGCATCACGGATTAAATCTCGGGATTTAACATCTGTAATGGCATCGGCCAGGAGATGAACAAAAAATAGTGGCGCCTGATGAATAGAAGCCTTAGAGCAGGTATTCAGATAAGAAAACACATAAGAGTAAAAAAAAACACTCCAATGAGATTGTATTATAATTATAAGATAAATGGTTTAAAGACCATTCCCACGTGATAGGCAGATAAATACAGAATAAACTTGAATGGCAATGGGCAGGCCACGTAAAAATAAAGTTTTTGGTGAATTTCTGTTTAACTTGAGCCCAGCAGACAATAAGCCATTACGAATATCGCAGTAAAGGCTGTGCGATGATCTCAAAAGTTGCAAATGGCAGGCTCTGACTCAAAACAGGAAAAACTAGATGGGCAGGAAAGAGGCCTATGCTAGGAATTTGTATTAAAATGATTAATTCTCTACGAACAGATATACAAAGTGACGATTAAAAAGAAATTGAATGATGGTTGCGAGGAAAATCGTCCTCTAACAACGTGTTTTTATTTAAACAAACATAAGATTAGAATAAATAGATCCCGGAGGGTACGAAAAAAACATCAAAACTGATAAACAATCGAGTAAGGCAAAGTCCTTCGCTAAATTTAGAAGCAATCTCATATTCTATTCCATCCAGGTTTCTTCAACAAGACACGAACGTAGGTATATAGATTTTCTACGGCCATTTAAGACTAGCGTTATATTCAATAGAAAAATATTTCACCCACGCTATATGGGCAGTAGGCGGTAGTCCAGGGATACGGATTGTCCTTCCATTTCCTATACAAGCGGTAGCGGCACGCGGCGGCAAGGAATACATTGCGAATACAGTAAATGCACATATAATATGTTCCTTAATATAGTAAAGTTGCCAGAGAAAGGGAAACGAAGAGGGACAGTGTTGGAGATGACACGTTGGGAAACACGCGAGCAGAATACTAATGAAGCTAAGAATAATCCCCTATAAGGGAGGCGATTAAGTCCATCTGATTGATTGCAATTGAACACAAAAATGCGACAATACCAAAGTCAGCGCGTCAAATATACTCGTATAAGAAAAAACACAGCAAACACACCGAGAAATTAAATTAAATAAAATGGCGGTGTGGCGGGAAAGAATGCGAAAAGAAAAATAATAAGAGAAGATCCCACAGTTAATCAAATGGCTTCATAGCGATTATTTCTTTTAACTAGAAGACCATCTAGTAAAGCAATGGTTTTTAAAGTTTAATAATAAATCTATTTTTTTAAAATAATATTAAGTTCTGAAAATGACATGGAATCACAAATTGAGGATGGCCGAAACGACTACAAACGAAAAAAACAACGCTAGGAACAAATTAAAAAAGTATTTTGGAAAACAGAGAATACTTAAAATATTAAAAGTTAATTTGAATATTATAAGTTGCTGTTCTTAGGAATAGAGCTGGGTGAACCGTTAAAAAATAGATAATTTATTTAAAGTGCGCAGAGTTGAGTCACAAGAAGCCCAGTGCAAATACGCCCCTATCACATTAGCATAATAATACGTCAACTGGCAGGGACTGGTGAACTCAACTGAATACAGGAATCTACCAGAGGAACATACTCTTACGGTAATTATGATATCACGATTGTTTGATAAATATTCATTAGCACTTACATCGGTCTCAAGGTCTCAGAAAAAATACACCGCCGAATCTATTCTGGTAGGCGGTAACGGTATACCACCGAGCTTCGAGGGAAAAAAATCTAAACGCGCTGGAGGCGTTTTCGGTAACTCCGATGGATCAGTCAGATTGTTGAACTATGAAAAACTAATAGGATTTTTTTAAAGACAGCCCTCTTACGCACATAGCTCGCGGATGTTTTAAATTTTTTCTCGCGGTTGTGAGTGCTTTAAGAAATTAAAGAATAAATTAGTTTCGCCAGAGGTTGCACCCATAAATACAGAATAAGGAAACGCGAAATTATAACAAAGTTAGCGTATACGCCGTCAGTCTCTTTTAAGGAGGGGTCGTTAGACAATTGCAATCTATTGCAATCATAAAAATAGCTCGTTTTATTGAGTACCTATGCTTAAAATAACTCTCTTTATTTGTCATAATTTTAGTCAGAGTTGTAAAAATGTTTAGGTAATTTAACGAGCGACGATCAATTCGTTTTAATATTCGATGCAAATGATTGGCCTTTGGTATGGTCGGGTTTGAATCAGGTATTTGCTAGACTTTAAGCAATGGAACCCAGTACAGCGTCCATTCAACTGCTCTAATGGTTTGACTACTGCTGAAGATTACCGGGTACACATTATGCTCGAATTATTACGATTGAATCTATGGGGCGGATAGGTCGTTTGTATTATGTCTAATTGAACGGAGATTCGGAAGACGTCAGGATGACCTTCAAAACGAATAATGGCCGCCTGGAACGAATCAGCACAGCTATGAAGACGTGAGAGCATTTGATTTGAAAATATTTCCTGTACGTCTGTAACGTGTGCTGCTCCACGCTTCTTATGGCAAATCAATTTACGAATTACTCAACTGCCGTTGTACATTAAGCAAAATGAGATTGAATGATTGTCAAATCAAAAGTTCGGCAGCAAAAAACATGAACAAAAAAGCCTGATTCGAAGGCTGTAAGTCGACATTTCGGTTTCTGGACTAGCGGGGTTTTGACCCCCCACGTAGCGACCGTGAAATCGTTAATTTGCCAACAAATAAATGTAATAAAGCGAAGTAGCCGATCTGATGTACGGAAGAACGTGTCCTATTATGTTATTTACAGATTTCTGACGAAAATCGGACACCGGACCGGTTTCACGAATTTGTCCAATTAAGTTTTTCAGGCGCGGATTTCTAGTAAAGTAGTAGAATGGAAATCAAATGACAATCACGCTGCCATTGTATATCGGACAAGGAAGGCGTGACATGAGACGATATGAAGCAGGAGACAAAAGAGGAAGATTAGAATTCGTGATGGAGAACGAGTGAATGGAGGATATTGAATTAAAAGGTAGCCACGTTAGAATTAGAAACCTCTTTTACGGATGCTTCCTGACCATCTGAAGAGGTCGGCGAACTTATAATTTTTTCTCCACGACATGGGGTTATACTAAAAGCGCCATCGATAAATAAACAGTCATCCTTAATAAACTTTGTTTTTCTTCAAACTTGGAGACACAAACAGGATCAACGAAAAGCTGTATTTGTGTTGTTACAATGTGGAAGTTTAAATACATTTATGGATGCTAGTTGGTGCCATGAAAACTAAAATAAAAAATAAATAACACTCTATGTAAAAATACTATTTCTTGATAGAAAAAAAAAACAAATGTCTAAGTAAATACTAGATTTTAAATATTATCATATCCAACTGTCGATTTTTTTAATATTCTAATGCGATATAATCTTTTAATTGGTCCATAGTCACTTAGTCCGATATTTTAACAGCAATATATTTAGCTAGTACCTTCTGAAACTCTCTCCTTAAAAACCTTTATGGCGTTAAGTCAGAGCAACCTTGATAGAAAATAAACTGAAACTATGAAAAACAACATGTTCGAACTAAGCATTATAATCCCACCAATCACGGTTTCTGGTTATGGGCACTCAATTAAAATTTCTGTCAGAGTATAACAGTAATGCAACACGTGATGGGAGTGAAGTAATCAATAAAAGTTTATCGACGATTAAAATAAAACGAGCTTTTCTTTTATTCGTGCGCGAGGCAGAAGCTTTATGCGAAGTTTATTTTGCATGCCGGTGATAAACCTATTAAAAGTCGTAGAACAATAAAGGAAGGTACCAAAGGAAGGCGAGAAGAAGATAAATAAATAAATAATTGAACGTGGGTTAATAGCTCGATAAAATGGCAGGAAACATAAATAAATAGAGATTAAATTCAGTTTCATTCATACTTTTATGTATTGTAGAACCACAGCGGGTCTGAAAGATAACGTAATAGCTCAGTGGTAACAGCAGATATCCGGATAGCGGAATGTCCCGAGTTTAAATCTAAGTTGCGGTAATGGCCTTTTTCCTTGTGTATTTTTCTAATACACACGATTTGATGATGGCAATTGTAATTTTATATCAATACTTAAATCACGTTATTTTACAAATCACAGCGGATAAGTTAGCTTACAATACTTCGAAAACCCGTGGGTGCGACATTTGAAAACGCCGTTTGGCAAAAAAGGCTTTAATTTGATTCAGAAATTCTCTGAAGTGACATAATAATGGGAGAAAAAATACATTCCTAGGCAGGGCCAGCTAATGGAGCATATCGTATGAAATTAGCGGTTTCCACGGTAGGCCAGCCATCGGCAAAGCCTTGATACAAAAAGTATTGTACTATTCCTAATAGCTACAAGTAATACTAGCGAAAGGGTATTGTTGTAAATTTAAAAAAATAATAACTTAATTCAGCACAAGAAAATGGTTTTTGATCATCCATTAAATAATTCACAACGACAAAAGGAAGCCACCGAAAAAACGCCTTTGCAATACCTAATAAATACGACTTTAAATTTAGTAGAATAATTTGAAATGACATCACAGCAGATGTTGATACAAGGTAGCGGTCTTTGTAACTTAACTTACAAATTGCATAAAGCTCTTAGGCTGATTAACCTTAGAAATATTACAGCGATAAAGACGTCTCCATCAACCGAGTCCAGCGGACGTTCTTAAGGACATAAAAATAATGTCGATCAATGAGTGGAAGCACAAAATACTCGCAATAATTACACATTGTAGCACAGTGGAGGGACAACAATCTAAATGTAATACGAGTATACTGTGTCGAGCCGCAACATGGCTACGCCATTCTCAAGCGATGTTTCGATACCGTCTGGAGCAACCCAGAATAATGATAATAAAGACCACTATTGCACATTGGTCAACAGATAGCCTTTAATTTTAACGCAGAAACTGGTAATCAACTCCAGTTGCTTGGGTATTTGCAGCTAACAGGTGAAATTGCACAGTGGATTGTTACGATATGCGAAATACAAGATATATTTAAGTACCCAAAGGGAGAATAAAATGATATTTGAAGTGGTTCTGACTATTCGACGATGCCCCGTGGCTAATGAAATATGGCTGCTAGCTCAGTTGGTAGCTGTATACTGGTAGTGCTGGAGTATTAACGGGAGAACACGTTTATATAGCGGACTGGCGATTACTCCCTCGAGTAGGTCCAGTACTGGTGCCTCCAACCTGCCGCGCCGCTGGGAGCTCTGTCTGTCCAGATATTAGAGACCACATTGCAAAGTAGAATGCCGAAAGTAGTGCTGGTGACCGTGCCTTTGCACTTCACCCAAGAAATGCAATCAAGAAGGCCACCACACGACGGTCTCCGTGGTCGAGTGGTTGAGACGCCCGACTACAAATCCAGAGGTGGCGTTTTCAAATTTCGGCGTGCACAAATAAATTTTAATTAATCAACCCGTGTTATTTCACATTTAATTAATATTAAATAATATATTGTATATTTGCGGCACGTTCCAGACTGGTAGATACTCCTCTAAGTACCGCCCTGGTGAAAGATCACCATTCAGAATCAAAACGTTGCTTGAAATGACTTAAGCCCTGTTTGGTTAACATATCTGAATAGCCAGGTACTTCCTAACCTTCCTCTTCCCCATCTCCTTTCCCGCCCCACTACGAATATATAAATATATATATATATATATATGTATATATATTTTAAAGTAATAGCTATTTTACACGAGCTTCAAATAAATACCAGACATTTATTAACATAGCTTTAAAAAGCTTTCTGAATTTTTTTTCACTGAATTTGATAAAATATATGTAATCCAAGCGAAATCACAAGGAATTTGATAGAGCGCGATGAACACGACAGAAATAAAATATTTTTTTAAATATCATCGTAAATTTTCGTTTGAACTGTCAAGTAAATTGATTAAAGCATGTTAAACTGTCTGTTCGCTTAAAATATGCCTTTAAAACCGGCAGAAGTTTCATTACAATAATTTAAAAAATACAGGACTTTTTGAGAGTCTGATAAAAAAGTGGTTATGCATAAATTATTTTACAAAAAGCTTGACGGATAAACTAATAACCGTTACTGAAATGTAAATGATACTAAATAAATAACGGATAACAACAAAAGTAATAAAGTGATACAGTTAATGCAGTCAATACCTTTCATTATATTGGACAATTCAATTTCCAGCGAGTAGATGTGCATAATTGGCGCGTTACATCTCTCAGGTTTGACTCGCGTAATGCGAAATGTGTCGAACGAGAAAGCAATATTTAGAGACCGATAGAAATAGAGCATAATAAATAATGGATAACAACAGAAGTAATAAAGTGATACATTGAATGCAGACAATAACTTTCGTTATATTGGTCAATTCAATTTCCAGCGAGTAGATGTGCATAATTGGCGCGTTACATCTCTCAAGTTTGACTCGCGCAATATGAAATGTATCGAGCGAGAAAGCAATATTTAGAGACCGATAGAAATAGAGCATAATAAATATGTCATAAATAAATTGACTAAACGTGAAGGTGTCATTTACTCGTAAACTATGTACAGTATTGAAGAACCTGTTCCTTCCTGGTTATTAAAATCGATATAGTATTAAGATGAACTAGAGGAAATAATATTACAGTCAATAATAGTTACAAGTTAGAAATGCAGTTTTTTATAGTTGTACAAATACGATATCTTCTTATTTGTACAACTATAATGACGGTTAAAAAAATAAACAATTTAACGAGATATGTGGAAAAGCACTTGGGATAATACAATAAAAAATATTTATTTTAGAAAAAAAATTTAATACCGCACAAGCTCGCAGCCGCGTAGCTCCCAAACGTCTGAAACCAGTGGGACTATAGCATCCCCAATTGGGGTAGGCAGAATTATTGGGGAGGGGAAGGGGATAGGGAAGAAGAAGGTGGAAAGTACCTGGATATTCAGATCTGGTCACCAAAAGCCATTTAAAGCAACGTTTCGATTCTGAATGGTGATCTTTCACCAGGGCGATACGAGTATCTACCAGTCTGGAAAGTGCCACAAATACACTATATATTATATAATATTATTTTAATGTGAAATAACACAAATAAACTAAATCAATTCTAAAGGATTTGAACCCGCGACCGCTGCAGTCGTAGTCAAGCATTTTAACCACTCGATCACGTTAAAGTAAAAGCAGAAATTGTGGAGTAGTTTACAAATATTGAATTATTTATTTTTGTTGTGTCAAAAACCTCTAAAAGTTTTGCGCAGATGGCTATCTGTTGAAATGAAAACGTCCGACTTTGGCCAACTAATTATTTATAAGAAAGGCCTAAATATAATTTCTAACAAGTTTGTTATTAATTCATAAAAAAATACCAGAGCGTAATAACATGTTAAAGAAAAAAACTTTTCTTCTTTTAGTATTACTCTTTTGGCTAGGGAATTTATCAATATATTTCAGGTGATTTTGACCAGGTACATCTGTATCCAAAATAAATGAGATACACGCGTACACAATAAGCATTGTGGTAGAATCATGTTTTGTAAAAGGTGCGTTGTTCAATTTGAAGCTAACCTTAATTTATAAAATAATATTCGAACAGGGAACACGCCGGGTGGCAAGAAAACCATTTAACTAAGACTATGGGACCAATTAAATGTACTCGTGTTACCCGTAAAACCTAATCGAGGTTTACCGATTATGACGTCAAATTAATTATACGTTCAAAACAGCTATCAATCATGACTATAAATAATGCAACATGGGGGTTCTGAACTTAAACGGTTAACCCTTTTGGAATAGAAAATAATATTTTAAAACCACGTTCAAAATCACGAAGGCAAGGGTTTATACTCGTATTATATTGTTGGTTGCCTGGTCAGAAATTGAAAAACGATTATTTTGTATTTAAATGCCGTCGAAAATGAAAATAATAAATGGAAAAATCAAATATATTTTTATTTCATTCGTTCATACCATGTAGAAGGCTTTTCATAAAGGCCCCGAAGATGTCACGAGATACAACTAGTAAGAAGTTCAATTAAACATAGTGTTTAAATTATAATAAAGATATATTTTTACCAGTACTCAAACTGATGAGTTTGCAGAAATCGCAAGTTAGATTTACTTTTGAGTTTGGCAGCCTTCTATGACATAATAGATTACTATTACTTAGCATACACATATTATTGCAATCGTTGACACAAACGATAAGTGGAACTCTTTTCCTTGTATTTTAAAAGAAGGTGCTTTGATGAATTAATTTAATTGATCCCTTCGGCATCGGTGGACATGGCAAACAAGTGTCCAGCACTTGAACACGGCAGCTCCACACTCATCTTAAGAAACTTTCCGCACAACATCCCTAGACACGATATAGGCCCCGGGGGAAACGTAATGGCCCCTGTGTAGAGCAGTACAGTATAAGAAATACCTACTCAGTGTTCTTCAAGAAATTTACAAAATATACAAGCTGAGTTCTTGTAATTGATAGAAAAGCATATAACAACTAACGCTGAAAGAAGAAATCAATATCTGTGAGGTCCTTCCAAAAAGATTACATGACCATTCAACAACATATTACATCTCCTACTACTACGTAATGAAGTATGGCCTATTATTACGTCCGTGTTTGAGGTGGGATTCACCATTTAATATTCAAGGGGTGCATTCAACGTCACATTCGTTATCCTAAATTGTTCGTTTAATGAAGCCGTTAGGGGCGTGACGCTTTATTTAGAGTCAACAACAGGTTGAGACTTTAAAATGTTTATCTTTAGCGGCAGGCAGTAAATCTTACGATCAAAGAAACTAGTTTTATAATAATATTGACTTGATTATTCAACCGATTTAAAAAAAGCCAATTAATATTGAGAGTGTAAATAGTAAAAATAATGCCATAATATAGCGGGATAAAAAGTAATGATAAAGACCACAGTTAAAACCAATTATTGCATATTTTTTCTCGTATTATTTTGTACGTTAAAAAGCTTGGCTTTACCGCAACTTGTTTTTAGAAATATCACAATAGCACTGTCTAATTTTTTAAACCATCTTTCCCATCACATATTAACAACAAAAACTACATACGCAAAGATTTAAAGTAATCGTTAATTCTAATGTTACAATCATTAAAACCGATACTGTTTTACCATTTTTTGTTTGTGTAACATATACGAATAAAAAATAACTGTTAAGGTAATAAATAATACTAATAAAAGTAATAACTATTTTATTATTCAATTGAATTAAATTTAATTTTATTATACTTTAGTTTAGTGACAGCTGTTTCGGCGTTTAAGGCCATTATCAAACTGTGTCGTGTAAACGCCGAAACAGCTGTCACTAAAAATAAAAACTTAATTCAACTAAATTATTGAAAAAAAATCGAGTTCTACAAATTAAACACAAAAACTATTAATATTTTGAATACATTTTTTACCTAAGAACAGCGCCCTAGAGGTGGTATGTCACAAAAATGATGCCATAAAAATAATACAGGTTTGATTATTATCAAACACAATTTTAAAAATGCTCAGTTGAAAGTGTTTGACGATAGTACGAAAAAAACTCAATACTGTTGACAAATAATAAACAAACACAAGGCAAGTGCGAAGTCGATTACTCAATGATGTCTGCATAAGACATCTTTCACGTAATGATTGATGGAAACCATGATACAAATTCTCCGTTGATAAGAAGTTCCGAAGATGGGCAACATATCCACAAACAGAACGGTTAACTCCGAAAAGGTGACTCGTTCATTATAGCGGCAATCCTTTTTGGGACTTGCCGTACGAAGCAAAAACAAGCGACGAAATAAAATAGCATGTTATTTTTTTATCGAACGATTTGATTGTATTGCTTGCTGTCTCAATATTTTTAAAGGTAAAGGCATATATATATTAGGTGTGAAAATTTGTGTCAGTTTTTGCATTACGCCAAGTCGCTCACTCAAAATGAACACACCAGAGTGTTACTTTTTTTACTGTATTTTGCTGAGACAAAAATAAATTTTATTGTTTAGCTATTCCAAGAAGTTATTATTTATTAATCGTTGTTACGTAATTTTTTTTTATGTGACATCTCACAAGACTGTCTGTACGGTCTACACAAAGGGCAACTTTATAGCCACCCGGCAGGGCAACTCCGTGAGGATTATTAGATTTACCAGCAGGACAACATTGACAAGAATCATAAGCCACTAACAGAGAATCCGTTTTGATGTCTCGCCAAAAACTCCCCAACAGTGAGTCGTGGCGTCATGAAACTAGTGTGAACTTTTCTGCCTGAAATTTCCAGGCCAATCGATTTATATATTTTTTTATAATTCAATTGAATTAAATTTAAAATTATTATTATTTATTTCTGCAATTTTTAGTGACAGTTGTTTCGGTGTTTAAGGCCATTATCAAACTTGTACTTTGATAATGGCCTTAAACGCCGAAACAGCTGTAACTAAAAATAAAATCTAAAAAAAGCCGAGCTAAGCAATAATAATATTTTATTTTATTAAATGGATTAGTAAAAAAATAGAGTTTTACAAATTGAAAACAAAAACTATATTTAAAAATAAAATAAAAACAAATCCATATATTTTCATCATAAAACGCCAGTTCCATCATACCATTGTAATACCAATTGAAATGTCAAAAAAATAAATAAATACCAATGACGTTACAAATATATGGACATGTTGTAGCGCTCTCAAAGTGGCAAGCAAAAACCACTGTAGTTGGTGTGCTCGGTGTTTAAGCCGATTTAGTACTAAACTGTCACGCGCTGCTTGAGGTATTTTACTATATCTAATCAAATTACAAAAATAAGTGCCAAAATGCCCTCGTGTGTGGTGAGAAAGTGTTTCAATTACACTGCAAAGACTACTAAAAGCAAAGGAATAACATTTAATTTCTAAGTACGTGCAAATTACTTATTATTTTAGACAACACAACTATCTCCATTGTTGATCAGCATATTGACCTCTTCGCGTAGGCGAGTAAGCGAAGTGCTATCGCATTCTTACCAGAGCATTCAACGCTACTAGCAATTACGGAACGCAGTCGGATAATACATCTGTTTTGTTCATAAACACATATTTTATGAATGTCTATCTTTGTCATACATTATGATACATGACCGATATTAGAATGATGAATTTAATGGTAACGGAAGTGTGTTTGTTACTTGAAACATTTTGTGTTAATATTCTTCGGCTATAACATGTCTATATATGTGTAACGTCATTGATAAATACGTATTTATTTCTCTAGGCGACACCGCGTCGGATAACAACGAGTCGTAACGGAAAAATCGATGCACAGTTGATTTACTCAAAAAGATAATGTTGATATATCAAAATTGACCCCGGCTTATGTCTGGTCAACGGGTATTATTGCGTTGGGTCAAAAAATGTTAATCATAAATCAGTGGGTACCATAAGCAGTTTAAGAAAAAAACTTGCGCATACGGTGATTGGATTCGAGCTCGTCAGTAGGTCAAGTAAGTTAGTCATTCCTTACGGTGATGGTGATACCAGTGATCGGTGGCACACAAACAAAAGGGAATTTTGAAGAATTCTGGTATTTCAAAGTCCCGTTGGTAATGATCAAGTATTGCCAAGTTATAATGGTAATATTCTGACGCCTTGCGGTTTATCGTATTCTTAACATAATTCACGAAATTTTGAGCTAAACGTCTATTCCGTTATTGTTCAAATTTGAATTAAATTATTTTCAGTGGGTGGTCTTATTAACTTTCATTATTGATCATTTAGTATTACAGTTCAAAATTAATTAAAATTAATGTTACATCAATTCAAAAAAAAAAATCGTTGACACACTAAATCAGGATAGGTTTTGAGAAATAAAAAATAAGGTCGAGTTGTTTCAAACTCTCTTCACATTTGACATGGTCAAATTTCCACAATGAGCACCATTTTGTTTTTTTTTTTACATTTCAATGGTCCCCGTGAAACGTCGATTTTAGACCCGTTTTAGGTTAGGAGCAAATTATGATCAGCTGACAAACATAACTGTTATGCATTCCAGCTGATCACAATTTGTTTAAGAGCTGAAACGGGTGGCAATTGGCGTTAAAGTGAACGTATTCGGGGAAACAGTATCTTCGAGATGGAACGTTATAATATAAGGTAGGCACTATCTGAATATCATATGTATAGTAAAATACTAACCGGTTTCGTTTTAGCAAAGAAAATGATCTGTCCCGATGAAGGCACGGTGGTATACATGATAGCACACATAAGTGATGTAGACAAAGTTACAGTTTGCGATTTAATTAGGTGTACGATATTTGTAAATAGTAGATATTTTTCACAAGGCAACATGTATTTTAAAGGATTTCTGTGTTTCCTGCCTAAATCCTGCAACAGATTTCTTCCTTACCTTGAAAAGAGCCTTCACATAGCATCCCGATAGATGAGAATTAGAATCTCCAGTGAGGAGTTCACAAACTGAAAAAGATAACAGTCCAGATAGATCATTAAGATTATAGTCCAGGAAAAAACGCGATTCCTTTTTGATTGACTTACCAAGAAATTTCAAAAGTATGTAGGTCAAATCACGCACCTAAAGGTGCTGTAATTACGTCACGGTTACGGTGACGGCCTTTACCCGTGACCGGTGACATCACTAGCCGCGTGTGGGCTGGTCTTCACATCCCACAGTGACATCGGACATACCATACACCTGTACATACGTAGGACCAAACCGTTCGCATATCTGAGGACGCGCCGAATAACCGGTTGCGTAAAATAACGGGCGCTGCTCCCGACAAATGTCATCGGTTTTGCTTACCTGTAACAAAAGAAAAGCACAAATAAAATTAAACGTTCATTGGGCAAATGATAAATACATCTGGGATGCTGTGCGTTATTTTTGTTGGGATTCGTGTGCGTTTTGAAAAGAGAAATCAATATGTGGTGTTTTATCTTGTGGGGTGGTAAAAATGTCACTGAAATGCGATAGTGTCTTAACCTCGTGTCGAAATAACAATAATGATCAAACTGTAAGCTCTGGCATCATGAAATTTGTAGATATTTTTCAATTTGTTATGTCTAGGTCAAAACGACTGATTTTAACTAGCCAGGTATAATTTTCATAGTGAGCTTCTTAAAATTTTATCTGTTAAAAAAGACAAGACGACTTAAGAAAAATATCGGAGTAAAGCGTTAATTTCCATTTAAGAATTATTTAATTTTAAACCATTATGATAAAATGACATATAAATTATGATATTTGTAAGCAAACACACAACTTTGTCACTGACGATTTCTTACAAAGCAGAAAAGGAAACTGATACATTACATAAGAGTCTGAAAAAATAATAATAATTAAATAGAAATTCCCATAGAAACCATAAATTACAATATATACATAATCATAATTGCCTAGTGAGGCAGATTACGAGAAAACAAGTAATAACTGTATACAAATATACGAAAACTAAGTTTATATGTATTTAAACTTTATTATTGATAGCATGAGCAATAATAAACACATATGGGTATTTTATAAATGTAATGTTAGTCATAGATTCCTAGTTCTTAAGTCTTAGATGCAATTCAACAGTCGTAATTCTTAGTTTTAATTCATTATTTATATGTCTTATATATGTTATTTTGTTTTTGCTATTGTACACTAACTGAGTGTTTGTCACGTAAGTGAGAACATCGGTTAAAACCTATTATAAATAAATAAATAAATATAAATATAAAAAAATAAAAATAAAATAAAATATAAATATGTATTTAACCAAATACGAATAATGATAATGATCTACTCTAAGGCGAATACGCAGACTAGTCTATTCTCCTTTTTGATCACTGTGTTTATTATATATATTATGTTTCCAATGTATCGATCTCTAGTTCAAATATATTCATCATTGTACATACACCTTTACACAACCTTATATTATGTTTATCCTTTTTTATCGTTATTACTGTAAACTATAATTAAATAAAGATTATTATTATTATTATTATTAATCAAAGATTTAAAATTAAAAATCATCAGACAGAAGACTTATTTCCGATTCGACTTTTATTTTCAAATGTTTTAATGGTATTATAGACAGCCCTGATTTACTCAGCTTAATTACTTTCCATAAACGTAACAGAGCTACTCAATCCAAAGTGTAACAATAATATCAGGACCGTCATTTAGATATTCGCTTGTACCTAGATTGCATGCAGTGGGTTATTCCTGAATGCAGTTACAAGAAGGCTATAATAGCATACCTCTTCCAAAAATACTATTGTCAATTTATTATATTGTGATATCTCTAGTAACTTAGTTATGTTCTGTATGTATTATAATCGTTTACTTCTGTATCACTATTATTATTGTGTGTTATCTTTTTCACAATTAGGTAAAAGCCCATACAAGCATATATAATGTTATAAAAATAAAATAAAAATGTGCTCTTATTCAATTATATATCTATAAGGTAAAGAATTATTTGAAGGCAATAGTCGCTTCTATCACCAAAAATAAGCCTCGCTATAAAACAAGTTTTGGATGCAACGATTGGCCAAGTATTGAGTAGACGAGACATTTTACCGGAATGTTTTAATGCATGTTCACATCAGAAAAAATCCGTGTATTTTTATAAGCTACACTATTGGGAAACGTATTGCATAATTATTTAAAGATAAAAATTCTTCATTTATAGTTTATTGAATCATTTATCAACATTATGCTTTTCGCGTTACAGGGACACATAAGATAATAACGATTTAATAAATTGCCCAGTCAGACAAAAGACAAATTATTCACAGGCTAAATATGCACGATGTCAATTTTTCCACTGCAGCTACATCTAAGAATTATTTTGTAACGCGAGATTCATAAATTAAAAGATGGTACAAATGTCTAGTAGAGTGATATTAATCTGCAGTTATTCCAATAGACTTACTGGCCAATTTATGTAGGATGCATTTCCACAATTGGAATTTTGAGCTTAAAGCTCGCGTAGGAACTCGCTTACCGGTCAATTGGGGGAGATTAATTATTATTAATAAGTTGAATTCCGTTAGGTTTTATTGCATTATTATTATCTTTTCAAATATATTGGCTCCGTGTACAGTTAGCAAGTTTTTTTGCAAAACTGTCCATTGGGTGACCCAAAAAAGTGTTTAAAATATTGCTTAATCAACAATACATTAGGTATTTTGTAAAGTAATAGTAATCCCGTGAAAAATCGCGGGATGTAACTTGACTTGAAAAAAGTTGCTTTAATCTACACATTTCAAATATAGAAGAATCTCTGCTAAAATACATTAAAGTTAGATAGGGACTTAAAATCAGTTCCAATTTGAAAAGTTTACATTCACATGGTCGTACGTTCTAACAAATGAAGTTATTATATTGTATAATAATGAATCAAAATATACTTATTGCACTGATATTATTTTAGAAAAACGTGAATTAGCATTACAATAAAAAACAGAACTTAGTTTAGATTTTTTTAAATGCAATGCTAATGCAATGTGAAACTGTGTTTGTTTCAGCATAATGATAATCATCATTTTTGTTCAAATGGAGACATGTTATTTAAGATGCATATCTCTTTGATAAAATGCTTACATTAATGTACGAAATGTGTGGTCTATGTATATCTTTACTACGTCAAGCTCAAATTTCAAGTATTTTCTGTGGGTTTAGACTTTCAGCTTGTGAATTCAGGTACTTCAAAGTAAAAGATATCATCAGTAATTAACCTTTACAGTTTAAAAAAATCCAAAAGATTCATTAAGCGAAATCTAAATTACACTTTGAAACATTTGCAATTAACATACATGAACATCGATTTATATCGATATCTTAAAATGATACATAAAACCGGTGACATAGAAATAACTTGAGGTAATAATTATTTTTACAATGTTAAGATACTTCTACGTATCGATAAACCGGTATATTCTCTTCCGATGATTCACCAAAGATCATTGAACGCTTGAATGACAAATGCAATACGTAATAATGTTCCTGCTAAATTATTAGGTAAATATGAGGTTTAGACCTTAATCAAGTGTGTAATACCAAACAATATGGATACTAGAAAACATATTAAGATGCGTAATGTTTTGTTGTAGCTTCAAATGGGCCATTAATTTTATAACATTTCAATGTAAATTTCCTTTATATTATTCCATAAAGCGTGATGTATTCTCGCCTCCAACCAAATTATAATAAAATAATTTGTGATAAATAAGATATTACGAATATTAAATAACGGGGAACCAAAATGATCGAACATTTATATTTTAGAAGCTGACGTCACTTAAAACTCTCGAACGGAAAAGTCTAGCATCATGAAACTTTCTAACTGGAATTCATAGTACAAAGCGATTACTTTCAGAAAGACATTTCATATCCATCATGAGCTGTAAAGTTTTCAAAAAATATATGAATTCGTCAAAAATTAAGACAAGACTCCATCATATTGTGCGTTAAAAATGTATTTACTACAGAAAACATATTTGAAATTGTTCTAAATTAATGTTTTGATTTTCCAACTAAGAAGATTTTCGCATTTAAAGACAGTCAAATTGAAAATTTCAAAAATTATTCCAATAGTTGATACCGATTTGGATTTCAAAGAATTAATATCAGCGTTACAGTATACAAAAGAAAACAAATGAGGATACAAAAAAAACATAAAGTAGCCCAAAAAGTTAAGCAGTAAAAAACCGACATCGTCATAAAAAGTGACTGTTATGCGGAAGATTATGTTTCAATAACATTGTTGATTTAAAAAAAGAGTATTGCAACTCGGGTAAATCTGGTTAGCACCTAATTATAAGTAATTTTTAAAATCTAAAGAATTTTATTAATAATTCATTTATTTTTTTACAGAACTCGGCCAAATCCGGAAAACGCAAATTTGAGCAAAGGTAAGAAAACAGTAAAATAATTTATTCCACCTATTTACCGGATTTGAGATCGACGAACGGTAAAGGAGCAAAAACCGTTTTCGAAAGAGCACCGATAATAATAATATTATGTTTACCAATGGAATAATAAACTAGTGTTGTGATCTCAATGACCAAAAGCACATAACCGGTTGCGGGATAATAACAGTCACAGGTTGCGCAGTTATTCCGTTTGCTCAGGCCTGCGTGGGCATTGGGCTTGTGGAGTAACGTTCCTCCCAATGTCAAATGGAGGAACTGTAGTAAGGAGGTTGAAGAATAACATCGAAGTTCATTTGACCTGCCGAGAGGAATTACATTAAATCATAATTAGGATAGAGCATTTATATCACAATGACTACTAATTGGTTAAAACCCACAAATATTTTATACTTTCGACAGTAAAATGGAGTGAGAAAGCCGTTAATAAGAACTGACAGAGACGATGGAATGCCACACGATTTTGGCTTGGCACAGAAACCTTGCTTCATTCATATTCATACTTACTCTGCTGTTAATTCGACTCTCGAAATGACTCGAATGAAGGAAAATAGATTCACTTTTAGAGCCGTGTTTTCTAGGAGCGTCCCCGACTAATTATTCCTACTTTAAGGGGTTTTGTCCCTGAAAAGGAATCGATACATCGTTTTTCAGTGGCTTCACTACAGTGTGACCACACCTTATAAGGCGTAATAGCTGTCTTGTATTGCTAGGTCGTCCCCATCATCAATCTGAAGGCCGTATCTTTATTTTTATAACTTTGTTATTAAAACATCACAGGACGTGATTTCCACTTAAGTCAAGGGAAACAATGCTGAACTAAAGTCCCCATTAAAAAATAAAATAATTGAAATATCGATTGATTCAAGATGCTAATCGCGTGAAAATCAGAATTTCAACGTTATAAAAATAGACACTAAGCCTTCCGGGTTATTTAGGAACAATGAGTATAAAAAGCTTTGACTGAATCAAGCTCAAGCACGTTGTTTAATCACCGTTCCACTGTGCAGTATCGACGTTTGGTGAAAAAAAAAGGTTACAAATTTATTTCATTACCACTTGTTAAGGGCCTGTTCTCCCGTTATTTGCGGAGCTTTCAACCGAACAAAACGAGAAATAAAACGAGTAAGAAGGTAATGATGAATGAAGAAAGGCGGTTGAATTATTTGGGGGAAAATAAATACACGAGAAGTTTTGCCGAGAAGAAATCTGATATGCTGAAACCGTGAAAAAAATACCTTGTAAAGTATCCACTTGTGCTTTTTACTTAATACTTCTCTTAAGTATTAGAGTGAAAACCGTTGGAGTAAAGTAGTAAGTACTCATATACGCTTGAGGCTACATCGTTAAGAAATTATTATGGTACGGCTGTATGGCGTATCACAATAATTTCAATAATAATTCATTCCAAATGATCAGTTCAAATAGAAACATAATGGATCGAGATCTTTATAGATGTATCACAGTTTCGCAAGTGTCGAGTGCTGATCAACTTCCACATTCTTAACATATCCAGGTACAGTAGGAAATCTGTTTACTTCTTACTAAAAACTCGCAAACGGCGAACTTGCATGAAATTTTGCACAGATTTTTGTCTGGTAGTTCTATGTCGACATATATGTGAGGTGCGAAATATCCAGTTAACTGTCACAAATTTTAAGATTAAAATGCATGTTTTTTTAGTAATAATAAAATTGTGTTGAAACTAGAAATATAAGAAAACGTTTTGGTACGATCAAAAAGTAATTTTCACAAGAAACTTAAAATGTAATCGATTATTACAGGTGTAAATAGCGATTCCTATGGTATTCTCGCAATGAGCACTTACGAGAAAACTGATGAAAACTTTTAAAACACGAAAAAGAAGAAAAAGTTTTTCTGAAAAGTACAACCAAAATGAAAACTATCACAAGAAACGTAATATAATCGAGTATTGCAGCTTTAAATAGCGCCTACTGTAGTATTCTTGTAAGCAGTGTTGGACAAGAGCTCGTGAGTCTAACAAGGCGAGCCTACCGCCGCGGCCGGCGGTTGTCAGAAAGATAGCAGGGAGCACAGAAGTCCATTACCGCCAGAACACTGTAACCCCGTGTCAAGAGACCTGTCGACAAGCCGAGAGCCTTCAGATACACCCGTATGCAAAGTATCCCGGCCGCGGTGCAGCGAAGGCCCTAAGCTCTGCATTAGGCACCTTTACACATTATTTACCCCAATAACCATGCCATTTTTCAGACACCCTGGAAATCATAAGCACGACTGACATTATTTCATCGTGATTATATAATAACACGGGCTTAAGTAGTGATATTAAAAAATGAGTTGTTCGACTCACGGTACTAATCCGTGTTGTGCTTTTTTCTCCTTCTAAAATCAACATTTTTCCCAGTCTAGTAGGTTCCATCAACAAAACATCTTTGGCCACGAGAATCTTAAATCATTACTGATGTTAAAAATAACTTAAGAACTGGACCAAATTAATTATCGATTGAATGCATTCAAGAAATATTGCAACCGTAATTTATTTTGCTAGAACGAGGAAACTGGTAACGTAGATGGCCAACGCAGTGAAAATGGGGAAAAATCATGTGGGGCTTTTATAAAATTGGTCGGAATTTGCGGTTTAACCTCACCGAACCGGACTTCAATTTATATCGTTCAAAAATACCTGGGAAGTGCATGTATTTTAAAGTGTGCGATAAAATAGTAATGGTATAATAAGAACGATACATGTTTCCGTATAATCTGGCGGGTTCCAGCACCGCAACGACGCGACGCGAAGTTAATTGACCACATAAAAACCTCCCGTTACGTCGTACTGTGCTATACCCCACCAGAGTTTGCTGACCGTTCACATTGCAGGGCAGTTTCGAAATTGAACCCACTCTTCAGAAATCGACAGAGACGCTAAATGACGTGAATTCGTGACACTGTTTTGATGATCTCTAACGCTAAATTTTGAAAATTTTCAGTAATCAGATAACCAACAGATCTGTCAATTTCAATAATGTTGAGGAGAGTAAAAATAATTTTTCATTTTAGACCACTCACCAAAATATCTGAGAAAAACTAATATTATTAAAAAATAAAGATATCCTTTCAGGGGTTTTCGCTTTAGTTCGGTGAAATAATATTCGATTTGAATAAGACAATAAGGTATTAGATATAAGAGATGGCATTTTATATTTGTGTGGTCTGAAAAAAAAACAGAAATCTCGCTGGGGGCTCTATTTATTACTGGATTCTAGGGGTATGTCAAGCTTTTAATTACGGTGGACATTTTATGCACATCGACACAAATCTTTGTAACTTAAACTCGAAAGTTCCCAGAATTACTTGGATCTTACAATTCCTTGGGGTTTCAGAATTTCAATATAATCAAAGAGTTGCGAACATCGTTTACCAGGCTCAGTTCTGAAAAAGAATTAGGTCAAAGGTACATTTCCTACCTGGTCTGTTACTTGTCCGGTACCGTTGCCATATGGACCACAAATAAGGCAGTTCCAAGAAGGGTTCTCGGGGTTAGTAAAACCCTCCAACTGAGAACGAACTAACGTCTTTAATGTTACCATATTAATAATCTGGTGAATTTAATGGTTTGAATGATACTTGCTAATAACATTTCGAAGGATGGGAGAATTTAAAATAAATTGCACGCTAGAATCATCTTTATGAGTTCCGTTGAGAATCCTTATAGAAGGTCCATGAGTAGAAATACGTGATTCCTGTCCTATGTAAATAGTAAAAACATTCCACCGTTTTTATTATCGAGTGATTCAAAATCATCATTACGGCACTAAATCCCAGGGTTGGATTTAGCTTCCTCCTGGAGATTAGAAAAGTAATTAATTAACTATTATGGAACAACATGTTAGATTTCATTACCAAAATTATTCAACACCATAAATCAAATTTTTCGACTGTTTATTTCTTATGTAAGTAAATGCCCGCTACGGAAGCTTTTACACTTAAAAAGCATTATTCGGATGTTGAAATAATAAACGGTAATTTAGAGGAGCTTATAACACAATGTTATCATGATATTTATTGTTATGATGAAGGTAAGTTGGTGGAATGGACTTAAGCGTGAGCCAACTTAATCATATTTCATCTGACCTCTCACCCAAAGTATCACATTAGGCCTATCGGATCATTAGCATCTCAATTTGCTTTTTGCTAGTGAATTACAGATAAGTTATTGCAGTATCTGTTTAATAAACACATAAATAAATAGTAAACACAGAAAGGGGAATATACTATCAGAGTTGGGTGGTTTATTGCCTAACGTAAATCCAGAGAGTTAATTACCTTATTGCATCATTTAGCTGTTGGCTTAAGGTATTTAAAACGTAATAGGTTTTATATATGGTTTATTAACGAATTGCGAGGTTGATTATACTCGTTGGTGAGAAAGTAAAGTACCATAATAAAACACAAAATCAAAACGAAACATATAGTTAACGAACCTTCAATCACAAAAAAACAGATTCAAAATGTGTATTGGATATACATATCCATGCAAAACTGAAACGTTTAGGAGAAAAACAATACACTGATAGCCGTAGCTATTTTTACGCCAAATTAAAAGCACAGGTCTGGTGCAGATTTCAGTAATAAAAAAACAGCTTGAAATGCTTATGATATGATGCCTGTAACACTTTAATGATAGTGTTTCATTCTTTCGTCTACGGGGATCACAATTTAAGACATAAATACTATAATTATATCGCAGAGGCGGGCTACCTCAAATAACCTTTCACTCTTGAACACATTTCCAAATTTAGAGTATCAATATCACTTCAAAGTCACGAAATGATGAAGGGCTTGCGTGTGGAAGAGAAAAGAAAAAATAATTGTAGGATTAAAAACAGAGAACGATCCGAAGAATATAAATGAATGCTTAAATTATTACTGTTTTTACTGGATTGTATGACTACCGAGTATGTGCCACCTGTATCGCAAATATTTAGCAATACAAATATTTTTTTGAATAAAAGCTCAATATATGTTTTTTAATAAGAAACGGCGAAGAATGACGCCATATAGCTCTCTTCCAAGTTCCAAGGGCACAAAGGAAATACGAGATTGCTACAGATACAAATGCTGTAATTGTAGGAGAAGGTGCTAGATGATATCTACAAAAGAAGAAGTCACTGGTATGGAATACCATGCTAGAAAACACCCCGAGATCATAGTCTTAAAATATATGCATTTTAATAAGCGGGTTGTGAAATAACCCAGATGATTTAACAGCATTATTAAGAGTTAGAGCCATTTTAAAAATGCTCGCCTTGCAGATTACCTATAGCCCGCAGCTCTTAGAGGCATTATTTTTATTTTTTTATATGAATACCGCACAAGAGTCTCAACTGCTCCCAACCGTCTAGAGCCAGTGAGACTATGGCATCCCCAAATAGGAATATTGTGAGGCTGGAGGTAGTGGGGAGGGGAAGGAGATTGGGAAAAAAAAACTTCATGTTTAGGTGCAATTTAAAACGACTTTATCTAGAAATACTACTGCAGACGACTTAAAGAAAATAAGAAGAACTAATAGCTTGGTAGACAAGGAAGACTCGACGGAGGCGAGAAAGTATATATATATATATATGTAACACATAAATATGCCCACGGTAGAAAGAACAAAAGGACTGTTTTTAGTTTACACTTTAGACCGAACAATGGGATCGGGTGATAGTTATCAGGCGTAACAATAGTTGCTGACGGTATTAGATAATATCGAGCTTTTCATCATTACGCCTGATCATGATCATTGCATCGCTCGAGGAAAGTAACAGAAGACCCCTCCGGAATGGAAGCCAATTTTTAGGTGGTGGTGTGGAAAAACTACCATTTAAAAATTGTATTCTTTGAGTTAGGCGGCGCAAAGTTCTCAGCCGCATGAGATTACGTTATGTTGCGTGTCACGTGAGAGCCTTATCAGGTTATGACATGTTATAACTGAGCGAAATAGTAAGGTAAACAGTTGCCATAAAAGGAGAACAACTTGTGCAATCTTCCTTTTAAGGAAGCGCAAGGGTTTACTCTACTTTTTTTGTCCTGACAATGCCGAAGATCTACATAAGTTTAAGGTGAACGTTTAAGGGAGGTCTACTCACTGTCATTTTTGAACGGTAAAAAAACACAGCATAGATCGCTTCGAATTTCTTCATACATCGCTACATCAAAAATACACAGTGCGTGTAAATAAGCTTGTAATGCATCAGTCATATATTTTATTGGCACGACGCGAGACCAATAGAGGGACAACAGATCAACTTACGTCTGAGATAAAAAAAAACGATGATATTAACGATGACTGGCACATACAGTAGCGACGAAGGGAGGTGGTTTTTTGTACGTCTTTAAAAGTGAGGCATCTACCATCTACGTCTTGTAGAAGGCGGTTAGAATACAATCAAAGCCACGGGTGAATCAAATAAATTAATGTATTCTTAAATTTAAATTGAATCGGAATGTAGGGGCAGTAAATAAATAAAGCCTTTCAACTTCTTTGAAGGTGGTGCTTGCCGCTTTTCAGCTACTTAACACAACTTGATTAATTTAAATAAGGATCCGACCAGAGGTTCAACCAGTCGGCGCAAGTTTATTAACCCAAGGAAACATATCAACTTTGGACAATCGTCTTCATCTTTAATACAACTCTTGGAGAGTCTTGCTCATCGACAACACTCCTCCGTCTAGTAGAAGTTTTGTTAATAATAACGGTAAATTTATATAGCGCAGTTTTGTGATAGTTCACCTCAAGTGCGCTTCAGACTAAATTACCTTACTTAATTAACAACGAGAAAATAATGTATAACAGATATGTATTTATTTTTTACTTGAATACCGTACAAGACTCAACTGCTCCTAAACGTCTAGAGCCAGTGAGACTATGGAATCCCCAATAGGAGGGGGAGGAGATGAGGAAGGGGAAGGTTGGGATGCACCTGAATCTTCATATCTGGTCACCAGACAAGGCGGCTAAAGCCATTTCAGCGATGTGTGTTCAAACTGGTGGTGTTGAAATCTTTTTAAGAAAAGACATTGCAAGTTAATAATAAAATGTAAGCTACATTAATGCGTCTTCTCGGGTCTCGATGGAAGATCTGAATCAAACTTTTGTTACTACAAAAATTAAATTAAATCACTGACCACTCCAGTATCACCTAGAGGATAATGCATGTTTATAACAACATCTACTTAGATATAAACTTAACTGATGCATTATCGTATCAGCGTATCAGATATATGAGCTCATTCCAGCGCAAGTGCGAAGACTTTATCCGAATCATCCATCTTCGAACGAGGCGTAGAAACGATAGTAAAAACAACAGCGAGTCAGGTCGATCAGGCGAGGCAGCGGTCTGCAATGTGTTTACACAATATTCGCTAATGATTGCTACCAGATAATATAATCTTCTACTGCAAAGAGAGTTTGATTGATTGCGGTATTGCGCCTGTGTACACATGGACGTAATACAAGTCGAGGCACGAGAAACAAATCGGAAGCTATTGTGTTTTTTTTTGTTCTTGAAATTGGTCCCACATTAATGTGTTTTCACAGTGATGGCTCAGTTGGTAAAGCATGTGCCTAGAAAGAGGAGCACAACATTAAGAAACAGTTCAAAACTTTTTCTGGCAACCCCTTTGAAGATTTTTTCAGTTCTCGTAAAACAAACACTTGAATATTGCATAATTAGTACCTGCATTTGATACATAAAGCAAGCAATTATATTTTTAGGTTAATGTAAGATGGATGTCAGAAACTTTTTAATAATTAATAATTTTTAACAAATATAAGAATTATCAAAATGGCAGTAAGATAATGAGTCATAATATTAAAATTGTTTGGCGCATCCCTCCTGGATAGAAGAAAGTTTTCAAGTTAGAGTCTCGGTCGATTGCTAAATTAACACTTTTCACGAACCTACTTTCATAGATTTGAACATTCCTGATGTGTATATTTATGACCATTTAAACCATATCGGTTCTTCAATTTTAATAGTTCGTGGATTAGAAAAAAAACATTAAAAAAAAATCTAAATAGCAGACATTAACGGAACCCAAGACGTGGCCGCGTGTGGAAGGTCTCGGTGCCGTGGCAGCGAATAGGTCCCACAAAGGCGAGGGTAAACGCCTATTAGCAGCAATTATACAACAAAGATTCAGCGACAAGAGATCAGCCATAATGCCGCATACAATGGGGTGACAGTTATTCCCAGCGATAAAAAAAATCCATTCAATTCACGAAAAGTTAAAGTGTCAAACGCGGCTACGGTGGATTGGAGTAATGAGTCAATATTGTCAATTTTTGAAATAGTGTGATTATATATTAGAATAATAATATCGACTGTGTTTAGGTCAAAAGCGTTCCTCCACATTTTTTGCAAAGAAATTTAGGCCTTAGTGATAACACTGATAACATAACGGTTATGCTGTTATGCTTGATACCTGATCATAATTTGATAAAATGCTGAAACAGGCTGAATCGGTGGTTAAAAGAGGCGATTATTTGAGTGGTAAAAAAATCATTATTTAATCATCGATTTGCGACAGTGTAAAATGTGACAATGGTTTTAACCACTAGGCCTAAGTTTGCTTGCGAAAAAATGGAATTACGCCTTTGACCTAAACACAGTCGATATAATCGTATTAACAAATAATAAAAGGAACAGAAAATTGAGTTCAGTTGCGGCAAAAAGTTAGGTTAGAGTAAAGTTAGTTATATTGTAAAAAATATATCTTTATTTTATTATTGTTTATGTATAGGCATGACTTTTGAAAAAAAGTATACTGGATAATATTATCTGACTACAGAAGTGTCGTCTAAACCCGAGCGTAGGTATACTTGACTCAAATCACCAAAATATCATTTACGCCCTTTGCTTAGGACAGTTGATAAATAGATATAGTATAAAGTACAGTTTGATATACTTAACATTGCAGTGGGTGTAATCGCTGGCGCAGATTTTGTAAAAGCAAAACATCGATATAAAACAAAAACAAAAATCTTTTTCGTTAAGATGTGTTGGGTGTGGAAAAAGCGCGATCAAATCCGTGATTTGAAAAGATGTCATATTTTTTATAAAAATCCTTACAAGAAATGTACATGAAGAATTACATTTCCACAAATATAAAAAGAAATAATTAAAATGACGAATAAAAACGAAAAATAATTTACCAATGACGCAAACATATAAAAATAATAGAATTTCTTACCGTACACACACAAATGTTGATGATGACAATCATGTGAAGTAAGGGGATACCGCTATGCTCATATAACCTCGTGCGAGGTAAACCACAAGCCATGTAAATAAACAAACCCACCAAAATAATGCTAATTTAATGTAGTTCTTGAAAATCGCTAAGTCAATACATTCTAATGGGCGTCAAAATATCATCTAATGCCGAAAGCAGGCCACTCAAGGTCTCAAACAAACCGTTATTCCGGTTAGGAGTAGTGTCAACGACATTTAATTCTTTAAGCGTATATAAATTCCCATACCTTAAGGCCATTCTTCTCATATTATGTCACTCACGTCTCGATGACTTCATAAGCGCAGAAATGGATCAGGATTGGCGCTTTTTCCCGGGGTTATCTAGCTTTTTGGACGGGTGACTACTTTTTTTTTGATAATTGCAAACTGAAACATTGTCAAGAGAGTTTTTCATCAGTTTTGTGAAAAATTAAATTAGATAATAAGTTAAATGATCGCGTAAATACTTATTGTTAATTACTTAATGTTGTTTTTTAATTTCTTCATTTTCTAACTAGATTTTCACTGTAATCATTGAAACAACATGTTGTTGGAAACATGTCCATTACACTTACATTAAGCTTAAATTTATTGGTCGAAATAAAAGTAAGTTATAGTGTCGAAATCGATTGACCTTATTGGATGAGTATAATTTAAAGAATATAACCCTGTTTAGTATTAAGATTTCAAGGCCGATAGAAACAGAGAAAATTAATATGAACATAAAAATATCACAATAATTTGATAAAGCAATTCGACTTAAAAAACCAGTACCAGCGAAATAATTTTTCAAACCCTTCTCAACAATCTTCCTCGATCTCTAAGCAATTGATCTTCTGGAATTCCCATAGTCAATAATTATATCCGATGTGCAGGATATAAACAGTGGGATGGTCTTTCGATAGTTGGCCAGAAAAGAAACCTGGCGGAAAAAATAATCTGCGGATCACGATGATCCATCGAAGTGCGCAATGTATTCTGTAATTGGTGTCTGGGATGAGCGATACAGCCTCCACCCCGCACCACACGCCATCCCCGGTAATGAGGGATGAAGCACGGAGATCGGCTGTTCACATGCAATAGCATGGCCGACCCGAGTTGTGGCGATTAGAGTGATATAAGATCTATTCGAAACTAAATGTTGGTTCAGATTGTAAGGAACGCGCGTTGTGTTGTCGAAGCAGGATCATTTCTTTCAAAGTAAAAGTTTGAGGTTTAGAATTCTTAATTATTCAGAAACCAGTGAACACCTTCGTGAAGGAAGGGAAACCAGAAATTACCTAAGCTATCTACTAAGAAGTGAGTTTCTTTAAACCCGTTCCCAATGCCATTAATGTTCTTACATTGAAGGATTTATATGTACTATGCAATGTTTTCAGTTTGTTTTCATTCCGATTACCGAAAAATATTTACAACGGTTTCATTGTGCTGCGAATTTAGTTAACTAAAACTAACTAACTAACTAACCATCACGCCGTTTCCCCGCAAGGGTAGGCAGAGAGGACGGACCGCCATACAACTCTGTCTTGGCACACACTTCTTGCTTCATTTACATTCATACATCGTCTCATACATACTCTTCTGTTATTCTGACTCTTCACACGACCCGATTCAAGTATTTGATTCACTTGATCGTGCCATGTCTTTCTCGGGCGTCCTCGACTTCTTCTTCCATTCACTTTCGCATCATATATTCTTTTCACACTCCTTTCTTCGTTCATTCGCTCTACATGCCCAAACCATCTAAGCGTCCCTTTCTTAATCCTATCCATTACGCTCACATCAGCCTTGCATTCTTTCCGGATATCCACATTTGTAATACGGTCATACATGGTTTTACCGCACATCCGTCTCAAAGATCTCATTTCCACAGCATTCAGTCTACTTTCATCCTTCCTCTGCCAGTTCCATGCCTCACTGCCATACATCAGGGTTGGTATAAGCACTCCATTGTGGACTGCTAGCTTCGCTTCTTTGGACAATTTCTTATTTGCCCCAACAGCGTTCAGTCCTCCATTAATGGAGTTTCCTGCATTCACCCTTCTTTCAATATCCTTATCAGCCTTTCCGTCTCTTGTAAACATACTTCCTAAATACACGAACTCATCCACTTGCTCCAAGTATTCATCATTCACAACTATATTGCACGCTGTTCTCGTACTCTCTCTTTCAAACACCATCACTTTGGACTTACTTACATTCATCATCAACTCATTTTGCATACATACTTGGTTCATCCTAGACACGAGAAACTGTAGATCTTCCATATTGTCAGCAATCAGCACCGCATCATCCGCATACAATAGGCAACATACTTTCACACTGTTCATTTTCGCGCCCAAGCCCACACCTTTCAATTCTTGCATACAATTATCCATGTACAAATTGAACAACCACGGTGACATTACACAGCCTTGTTTTACACCTTTTGTGATGTTAAACCACTTCGTGGATTTAGTTAACTAAAAAATTGTACACACTAGTTGTAAACTGTACACCAGAGGTTCCCAAACTTTTTTGTCCCGTAGACCATTTGGCGATTATTTCTGTTTTGTATAGACCCCCTGCTTTCCTAATATTGATTTTTTTTAGCGTTGGGAAAAACTTCAAAGTTTTGTGAACGCCTCAGTAACTACTAGTTATTTGAAATGAACCCTTCGCGGTGAACACTTCAATTGAAGTCGAACTCGCCAAAAAATAGTACTAGTCAGTAGAGATCTCAAATCGAAAAGCGCTAGGAAATCAACAAAAATTCCTCTCCGAAAAAAAGGGACTAGTCGGTAGAGATTTGAAATCGAAAAGTACTAGCAAATCGACAAAATATACTCTCCAAAAAAGTGCTAGCAAATCAACAAAATTTTCCCTCCGAAAAAAAGCACTAGTCGGTGAAGATTTGAAATCGAAAAGTACTAGCAAATCAACAAGAGTTCCTCCCCAAAAAAGTACTAGCAAATCGAAAAAAGATGAAACTGAGGAAGAACCAGTTCCTCGTCAAATCTTTGTAGTTGTTTGGTTCTTTGTAGTCTTTGAAGTACTTAGACAATAAAGTACTTCACTGAAGTCCGATTTCAATTGAAATATATCAACTGCCGCAAAATGAAGTAGTTCTTTGAAGTTTGCGGGAAGCCAACATTTTGCTGACGGTCTGCCTAAATGGAATCCACTCTCGTGGACCCCCTTTTACGTCTCATGCACCCCCATTTTTTTTTCATTGACGTGGACCCCTTGCAGGTCGGAATCGACCCTTGGGGGTCGATGTAGACCACTTTGGGAATGACTGCTGTACACTGACAAACGAAATAATGCGGCTGATGGCTGATGCGCAGAAACGCATTTTCGTAGGAGGGGGGTTAGCCGAAAAAAATCGCCAATCAGCATCATACGAATTGTCTCCTTCTCAATCAGCTCCGGCACAGCCACGCAGTAACGAAAAAGAACAGCATTGTTGAACTCTACTATACTTTCCATATTTCCAAGTAAAGATTCCTGTTATAGAATTAAAACATACGAGGACCACGTTGAAACATCAATCAAAACTTGTCGAATAACTAAAGCCTTTTTTGTGCAAATGGCACAAGATAAAGAATATCGTTTTGTACCCACTCAGAAACTCGAGAAACCAGTTCGAACAATTGATTAGAAATGAGACGCGAGACCACGATCAAAGGGCGATATGGAATAGAAGGATTTGCCTGTCAATTAACAAGATGCAAATTGCTACCAAGAGGAAGCTGAAGAATTACCACCACTTGGCCATCATGTTCAACATCTTACTTTGGTTGTACTGAGAGAGAGAGTTGATAGCTTTACCCCATGCGGCGGCACTCGTTCACTGGATATTAAACATTATGTATCAGTTGGATTTTCCGTCTAAGTCTACAAATGTTTAGGAAGTATTTAATCACCTCTGAGTAAACTGTTGACAAACGCTGCTTGTCGAATAATGTACCTATATAAATTGTTCCACCACCGCTGTTTAACGCTTCCCGACAAGTAAATGTCGGTTTAAACTAGGTACTCAGCACTCAATTTTACGATTAACTGATCGGGAGCTACTTGACGGAAGCGAAATGGTCGCCGGTTTACCGCCATGTTAATCCTATGATTAAAGTTACTTGACGAGTAGTTACTCAATAATTTATTTAGATGTAATGAAATACAACCTAAGTGCTTAGGCTTTTTTTACGATTAACTAGAAGTTAATACCCGACGTCGCCTGAGTTTCAAAACTCGTTTTAAGAAAAAATAAATTCTTTAAAGAATTGAAAAATGGAAAACAAACAACTTCATAATTTTAATGGACAGTTTAATGGATATTTCAAAATTCCATAAATCGTAAGAAGAATACGCTTTGATCTAAAAATATATTTCATTTTCTGTAACGAGCTATTTTCACGAATATTTCTGGTGCTCAACATCTCGGATGTGGAATATTTTTTTATAATAACTGAAGCTTTTATGTTTTCTACATTTTCGGTCTATTTAAGACAAAAAAAAATTCCTTTCCTTTTTTTAAACTAACCTTTGCATAACATCCCCAAAGTAATGATCCTCTTTTTGGGGTTTTTAACATAATTTATTTTCTTAATTGTGAAAACAGCATATTAAACGTTATGAGGTTATTAACATCCTTGTTCAAGAATTGTAATAAATCTCAGAAGATATGTTTTCAAAAGACATTGTTACGTGTGACAATTTCGGGCTTACAGTAGAACAATGAGCAGCCTCTATGTAGTTTTATATGGGAACAGATATTACCTGTGGCCTGGGCCAAACACAGCGTTTCAACTCGTTTCGGATTTATATGGGAACCAGAGCACTAAATCGCGTTCTCATAATTCCCGTAAAAAAGCATTGTTTGAAGTTACCTGTGAAGATTTGCAAAATTATCTGCCAGGCAGATCAACCTAATTCATTAAATAAATTATCGGGCGGCTTCGGCAGTAATTCATTCCAGCCGATAACACAAACACATAAAGCCATAAAACTATATTTAAATTTAGAATCAATTCAAACAGTTATCTGTTTTATTTATCATAAACAATTAATAATTGTTGTAGAGTGAGTACTTACGTCTGTACGAGTGTGATCATTTAAAAAAAAATAGTAACTGATGTTAATTGAAATTATAAAATTTAAATAATAATCTTTTCAAATCCCTACCGACCTAAAATTATTTATTTATTAAAGGACCTAACTATAATTTATTTGAGCAGACATTATTCTATATTTGTAATGGGTGGATTAAAGCAACTTATATATTTTCTTGGCAAGTCAAGTCGAGATTTTTATTATATGTAGAGTTGACTCATCTTTTATTGTAAATACATAAATGTTTAAAAAAAGATACCCTGATTCTTTCTTCATTTTCCACACATGCAGGCTTATCGTTATACTTTATAGTGCTCTATACAACAGTTTGTGACATTGTTTTTATCAAATTTGATTATATTTGGTAAGAATCGTGGGTATCTGAAATTGAAACATTGAATACAATAATGTTTGTAAAACGCTAATAACTGCTTGAAATTTTATGGTAATAAATTTCTCGGTGCCGTGCATTACTAAGTTAAACATAAAGTTACCAGTAAGAATTAGCGATCAGCTAACTTAATTCATCATATGAACTTGTCAATTAGATAACTCAGAAGCACAACACACGTCCATAAGAAACATCCACGACGAATAAATTTCCATATGGTTATTCAAGATGAAAGGGCTTGAGCGCATCTGGTCAATTTTTTTTGTAAGTGCTTGACACGTACACGCAAAGAACATAATTATTAAGTGATACATCATCTCAACTGTGTATCTTGTCACCAAGGCTCATAAAACGCGCGCGGAATATTATTATCGCAGTCCTTGTCCACCTAAATGAATCGTTAAGTAGATTTATCTGATTATTCTCCTCTAAGAGTCAACAGAAGCAGCTTTGGACCACTTAGCAGAAAGAGTATCATTCAGAAATTCATCTTAGATTATACCATCTATTATTTCAAGTACAAACGCTAATGGGGCGGTATTTGATACGTGATGATTTCTGAAGTATGGTTTCTCTTAGACGAGAAGAAATACTCGCACGCTACATGAAGTTTACAAATGCTTTGATATGTATTTCACATTGGTTTTGTATGTTACTGGTGCCTATAAGATACGCGATACACCTTTGGATAATCGTTAGATGTAAGAGAAAAACGAATTCCCCGGACAAAAACGTTACATTGTTTAACAAGTGATTCATTACTGGTGATTAAATAGCATGCATTTGATATGCTGCTTTAATTTTCGACTTGTGTTGTGGGGTCATCTTCAATCGAGGTGGTTCTGGTAGTTCTTTACTGATATCAAGGCCAGTTGTTGGTAATCGACGTACTATACTTTTGTTCATTGACTCTAATACACACATCTTCACGCAGAGTAACTTAAAAAAAATGAAGCTCACACACGTAGGTAATTATGGCCTCAATTAGTATTTAGCTGCCTGACCGGGTAGGCCAGTTGAGCAGAAAATACTGGTAAAATTAAGCAATAACCTTAAAGCTGTTTTAATCTGGCCTCTCCGGGTTTAATAGCCGCTTAAAACTATAAATATAAACCGAAGCAAGTACGATCTGATTAACAGTATGCATCGTAGAATGCATGAGTCTTAAAAAGCCTGGAGGCATAAAGCTGAACTAGACGATCAGGGCAGGTGTTAAAACGCCTGGAATCAATAAAAGCATCTACCTGCAACGTTACACTAATAATAAATGTATCAATGCACACAAACATATAAAACACAATCAGATGAACACTGTATTTCATTATTTACAGTGGAAAAAGAACTAGATCGGAAAGGTATAGCGCTTGATAAAGTCATCTAAAAGATCTTTGAAAGCAAACCGATGTTATAATATAATAAAATGAAAACATGGATTAAAACCAAATCATTACAATTTAAATAGCCTACGGACAGAACATATTTTATAGTACAGATTAAATCAGGGAATAATTTCTGCATACAAAACGCAGGTATAACAGAACGATACATTTCTTAAGAGGCAGCAATTTTTTGGTCAAATGAACTCCGTACGGAACTCGGAACACCGCTTGGCATTACATGTAACTGTTCGGTAAAGCCCGGCCGATGCCATGCAGTTGTGTAATAGCGTGGTAAAACCTCGAGACAATAGACGTAGACTGAGACATCCGCAATGAACTTGGAGTAATTATTCATTCTCCCATGGATAGCGTCACATGCGGTCGGCCAATTATAATATCCAGCTCGGGGAACCGAATAAAAAGCGCACAAATAATGCTTCAAATAATTGGCATTCCAGGTTTAATATTTATAGCTATGGTCGTTTCTACCTTGTGGCAAGAATTTAACCACACAATCATATAATCAACATCACTGTTCGAAGTGCAAATGCTTAAAGCTAAAAAAATGATCGATTTCTTGAAATAGAATTTCGAGTGATTTAAATAGTAAAATCATGAAAATTATGAAGTCATCAAAGTTCCGCTAACCGGGCGACAGATCTGCCGCAATGTTCAGACCCGCTGTGCTGTCGCATTTACTCGTTACGTACGATGTTTGAATAGACAAGCCTTTATATTTGGAGAGCTTTCTAAGAAGCGATGCTAAGAAGAAAGTCAGAAACAAATTACCTTCAGAAAATATGTTACAATTTATGTTCAAGCTGTTTGGCCAAGATGAATAGAAATAATATAAAACTGAATCGCAAACCTAAAGAGAAATGTCAAAATCTATTTAAAACAGATAAAGTCATAAACAGTTGTAGCGCTTATGTATACGTTAACTATATTTCACGTGGCATAAAAAGAAAGATTTTATTTTTATAAAGTAAAAGCAATTAAACAGTACGTATCAATAAAGGTATAATACTGTCTTTGTTGTATTTTATTGTGTATTTTTTTTTCATCTGATATTATTTATGTATCAACGTCCCGATGGGCTTTTACAAATTGAATTAACACACAGATAATACAAAATTTACGTTAAAGAAATAGAGTTAAAATGGTAAAAAGCAAAAAGTTTTGATTTATAAAAACAAAAAGAAAGTTATGGTTCCTATATAATCTTTGCTACATTATTGAGAAAAAAATAAATCAGTTGAATTTTGGCAAATTTACATGAAAGATGTGAGTTCTTGAGGTGAATTCGTTTCCAAGTGTATGTTGGGGAGGAATGCATGTGTTAGTTTCGAAATTATTGTTGCAGAATAATACGTTTTACCGAGTTGTCAGCTGTACACAATAAGTGTATATTTTACGTTCAAGTTCTGAATTTTTTTTAGATGCTGCTAACAAGAGTATTTTTTCCAATCAGTGCCGACATTTTGCCACAGGGAGGAAAATTTACCCACCATTGTTATTTTCACCATAAAATCAGAAAGCTTCTTTGGAACTAGCATTAATACATCCATTACAGTTCTCTCCCTTAACCCGCCTCATAAAATTGGCAACCACCTCTAAAATAATAATAGCAGTGAATTGATATAGCGTAATTTTGTGATAAGTTCACCTCACCCCTTTGGCAATATAGTTCCCTAGGCTCTATTTACTATATTCGTAGTTCGTGCAGGGGAGCTATTCTGAGGTGTCGTATAAAAATCGCTTATGGCTAGTCAATTTTCTGCAAGACGGAGGAAGTAAAACGTTTCAGTATCCACAAAAACAATAATAATAAAATCACTTGTAATTAATAGGACAATAGGGATTTTTCAGTGTTTTTTTTATGTTTTTGGGCATTTTAAAAGTCGCCTGTATCCACAACAGCATCACAAAAAAAGTTTTACTCAAAAACACATTGTATGTATGTTTTATAACAAGTATATAAAAAAATTTATATTTTCTTACTTTATAACTCTTTATAAAAAAACTGTTTTCAATTAATCGTTAATCGACCTCCAAATGTTCTTCTTCTGTGGTCAAATGCAATATATATATATATTGTAATAGAATAGCTTTTGATCTATACCACAAAATATTTTTTTAATCTTATAAATGACTAAATAACGATAAATATTATTTAAAAAAAAACACGTAAATCAATTAACTTTGAACAGGTAATTAATTATGTGCCAAAAAAGAGTATAGTAAGTAAATAAAAAATACAGTTAAATATAACAGTATTTTTGCTATATAAATTGAAGAAAAAAAAAGTTATTTGATTGGTGATTTGCGATTTTTATAAATATTAAAAACACATAGAAACGATTGCATGAAAGAATCCTATTCATTACGCGAACTGACTTCGCTGCGTATGATTCCTTCCTGACGCGCTCTCCCGTGAACTAGTGTTCAAAAATATGTATGTGTTCGTGTTGGTACTTTAAATAGTATATACTATAAAATTAGGCACGTATTATGCAGTATTTCTAACATTAATAGACATGCAATGGATAAAAACACAAAGCGAAAAAAAAAACTATTAGCAAAAACATATATGAATTTTTTCAGACACTAACAACTCAAATAGAATATTTAAACCATATCTGAAACAAGTAAATAGGCAAATTTATATCAAAACAATGACAAAATTAAGAATAGTCGAAAAATAGGTTATTCATTGAAAAAAGTCATATGTGAAAGCACGATTTAAGCACGAGGTATAATAAACTAGCTTTACTTTTCAAGAAACAATCGACAAATCTAAAATAAAAAATATGACGTTTGCCTTATTTTTTTTTACTTGAGTTAGAAAAATGTGTGTAAATATCATGACACCAGAGCTCACCTTTCTTTGCTACTACACAAAAGCAGATTTTTAAACTTTCTCAAGATCTTAGAAACAATGGCTCGTCAGTATTTTTTAAAATATATACAATAAAACACCATAGCCTTACGGAATTTCTATAAAATAAAGACTATTCATTACGTGTCGGTGAACCTTTTGCAATGAAAGGTTATAAATTGCGATATTTGAGAAACAACAGCGACGATGATGCGCAACGAGAGGAAGTGGATGAAAATGATGAAATGATCATTAGATCGTACAACTCCTGGCCGGTGTCGGCACCCAGGGTCAGTCATCTGCAATTAACTTGATTCTCGTCTATCGCAATGACATGTGGGCAGTGCAATTGGTCACGGTTGCGAAGCGCTGCACGGAATGAATTCATTATGTCAGATAATTATTGATAGATGCATGAGAAAAAACTGGCGTTGGTTGGATCAATCTCACAAAAAAACAATACTACGGATAAACTTACGTAGTGATTTGGCATTCAGAAAGATGTCTTCTTTCAATTTGTAACTTTAAAGAAAAATAAACTAAACTTGGTATTATGTAATGAAAAAAAAAGAGAAAAAAGTCACGAATCAAGATCTAGAAAGACATGACAAAGTCAAAATCGAGGATAGAAAAAAGCATCAGTTTAGAGTTATTACTGTTATTAGTAATAAACTTTACTACAAAAGACATGACAAGATCAAGTAGGGTCACATAAAATGTAGGTATAATAGAAGAATACGTATTATGCAGTGTATAAATGAAAGTTAGTTAATCTTGATTCCTCCATACTCCTTGGAAGGTGCAAGAAAACTGAGTTATGCGGTGTTCAATTATCTGCATACCCCCGTGGAGAACTGTATTGACAGTTAGTAAGTTAGTGTGTGAAACTATAGTAACATAAAACGATCGCAGTTTTCCAGTAATATTTTTTAACATTCTCGGGTCACGAACAACCTGACAATATTTGAACGCTCCCTACCCTCACAATTAAAAGCGGAACATGTTGCTTGTGCAATGACGGGGGACTTATCTAATAAGATATTGAACCCGCATCGCCTGGGTGCGAAAACTACGCTTTACACATTGTTAAGGTACAGTTTTAAAGATACAAATGAATCTTCTTCCGATGCTCTCTCCTAGCTATCGAACTCTGCAGGCAGCAGCTTAGAATAACTTGGCGAAACTGTGTCTGTACCAGTCACGTAGTTAGACAAATTAATTAAGTCCAGAAATTATGCGAACAAAAGGTTTTCACGCGTCATAAACTTATTCAAATCCCTGGAACAGCCGAAACATTTAACTTCCAGCGCTTTCACGCATCGCCAAGCATCGTGGACGTGTGCAAGCAACGGCCGCGAGTACCGATTCCGCTAGCGACTCCAGCCAACGGGTGTTCGGACCCGCACAGGTACCAGCACCACTGTGTCGCATCGCGCTTTAAAGACCCGGACACAAATATCATCGGCAATAAGTTGAATATTCCACAATCTTACAATCATTTCACCGAGACTTATACAATAATAACGAGACAATAATAAAAGATTGACACGGAACAAAATATTTGTATTTTGCTTAAAACACACTGACACCGAGAGAAGCTATGGATCATGATGTGTTCAGATCAAAACCCGCCATTATAAATATAGAGATATCGCGGGTTCAAACCCAGCGTGCGCAAATAAATTTGAATTGATTGATATGTGTCATTACTGGGAGCCGCAGACCAAACACGGCTAAAGACATTTCAAGCAACGTTTCGATTCTGAATGGTGCTCTTATTACAGCAAACTAAAAACATAGCTAAATCAAAATAGAAATCTTTTTTGATACATCATTTTTTTTAATAGTAAATACCGCACAAGAGTCCTAACTTTCTTGAGCCAGTGAGACTATGGCAGCCCCAATTGGGGAATGCTGTGTGGCTGAAGGTAGTGCAGAGGGGAAGGAGATGGGGCGGTTGAAGGTTGGGAGTACCTGGCTATTCAGATCTGGTCACCGAACACGACTAAAGCCATTTCAAGTAACGTTGCGATTCTGAATGGTGGTCTTTTACCAGGGCGATGCGAGTATCTACCACTCTGGAACGTGCCGCAAATATATTTAAGTATATATGAATTAAATATGTAATGACATATATTAATTAAACAAAAATTATTTGCGTACGCCGGGTTTGAACCCGCAATCTCTGGGTTCATAGTCGAGCGTCTTACCACTCGATCACGGAGGCCGTCAAAAATCTTTTCCATTTGTCTTATTTTTTAAATTATTTGTGCTAGAAACGTGCTTTAGAAATGTATATTATTTAAATTGTGTTAAAAAAATTTTTTTTTATAATTGGCAATAATTAATAGACGAAACATTATTAATAACCTTGCAGTCTGAAATAAATTCTTTCAAGATTGTTTACAAAGAAGACGTTCGGATAACGTGTCCCTTTATTCCTCCGTATACTGTCTTTTTGATAGAGAAAAACAAACATAGCATAATTGATTGCCCTCACATAAAACAGTCACAAAGAAGTAAACAAAGACATTCCGATGTCACGACTTCAACTCACAAACTGCTACTAGCAAAACGAGTAAGTGATTCTAGCACAAAAAGGGCAAAGAAGAGTATACGAAGTAAGATTGTATTAGTAAGATTGATTCAAGCCTTTCCATTCAAACTCAAAGTTTGTATGTCATAGTTTATATCATAGTAGCAACCATCGGGCACTGTAACACTTCCGCAGAAAGATGTGTTATATCTTTATTATTTTCAATTTTGAACAATTCCTCGATACTTGATATATTATATTGTAATTCGGAGGCCTCCGTTGTCTAGGGGTAAACTATTTGGCTCCAGGCGCAGTACTACGTAGAAGCAATATATTTTAATGCAAAAACAGATTCATTTAGGTGTCCTCTGTAATGAAAACTAATTTCATTAAAAAATAATTCAAAATTGAGAATTCGTTCAGAACAGGCCTCTCGTGGTTTACATAATGCACCACCGGGCGGTTGAAACGAATTTAACCCATCAAATAACGATATTTTAAGTGATTTCCCTTTAATAATGAGCGGCTCTGGAATTCTTCAACATGCCACAGCGTTCACGACTCCTAGTCATTACACATTTACTTCATATGAGATTATACACGTTGTATTTGTAGCACGTCCGAGAGTGTTAGATACTCTTAAGTTTAGCCTTGGTGAAAGACCACCATTAATAATCGAAACTTGAAATGGCTTTTGCTTGGTGACCAGATATAAATAGCTAGGTACTTCCCAACCTTCCTCATCCCCATCTCCTTTCCCTCCCCGCTACCTTCAGCCCCATAACATATCCCGATTTGGGATGCCATAGTCTTACTGGTTCCAGACAATTGGGAGCAGTTGGGACTCTTGTGCGGTATTCATTCTAAAAAAATACCTGGACAGTCACAAGACGACCGCCGGTTTTTGTTAAAATCCAATGTTTTTATATATTATTATTTCATATAAGTGTTTTTTTACAATAAGATATAAGGTAAGTGTTACAATTTTTTTGCGGTGTATTATATTTTGTAATATATAATCTATTTACTAAGTATTTTGAAACGAAATTTAAATGTATGACTTCTAACAAAATCCTTTTACGAAATCAAAATCCTAGTGGCGCTGTCAGTGTCAAATAATATAATTCAGAAAGGATTTACTAGGCTTAGATTGGCTATATATTATGATCGTTGATTAGTACTTTCTTTTATGGTAACCTTTGAAATAATACAACCTCATAATTTTGTAGTGGCAGAGATAGCGTCATTATTTTTCAGCATGCTTCATTTTTGGCTTGTTTGTTGCGACCCACGTTCCTTTTCGAATCTCGGTCAAATATATATTTTATCTTCCCCCACAACACCTTTATTCCATATAAGACATCCTCCTACATCTTCATCGTTTGATACAGCCATAAATAAACACTATGACCGTTACACCGATATATCAATTGAATTATCTTAACTATAAAGCAGAAATTCTCTTTGCTTAAAGCAGTGAAAACTGTCGAGCGGTAAGAAGCTTTGGTGTAAATGATGTACAATCACTGTCCAACACGTTGACTGAATAAAGAAAAGGAAGTGCAACGATTATTTTATGTTTAAGTTCCATCGAAAAGAAAAAAACGAACGCTGGGATGTGGTCTTAGTATTAAAAAAAGGCGGAAATGAAGTCTAAAGTATCAGAGTTAAATTAAGTCAAGTGTGAGATGTAAGAGGATGCCTCCTAATCTAAAGTAGAAGAGGAAGAAGATTTATCTTAATTTAGACTTCTATTCACATTAATGCAAAATACGGAGTTTCTTCGAGTCGTTGAACGCTTTGGACGTTGTGTACCTATAATAAATATAGTCCGACACATCCTGTCCTATAAAAAAGATATATTTTTTAAGCCGACAGTATTTAAAATAAAAAAAATTAAGGCGTTGACAGCACTACGACGAATAAATTGATATTGCAGCAGATATTATAGGAAACGTGAAATCATTCTTGTTCGGGAGGTTGGAATTTATGCATACTACTTTGCAGTGTCCAGGGACAAGTGAACAAACACCGAAGCAACACGCTCCGAGATGCAAATGTGGACTGTTATGGACGCCCAGTACAAACAGAGGAGGTGGTTCAATTATTTTTACGATTCTAATAACATTGTGCGGGAGACAGGTAATAAGGCGTCCCGCTGGGAACCACTACCACCCCGCCATAAATACCTGGGCTAAACTAATAACTAGTCAACACAACCTAGGAGAGGGGAAGCATAACCAAACAATTATCCAGCAAAATCTTGGATACAGGTAGAAATAAGAAAAAATGTTTGATCCAGATCCAGCAAAACTCGAGAAGAGTGATCGAGCTGAATATCATGAAATCTGCACATCTTTTCTATGCGTCAACACAACTTTTTTTTTTTTCCATTATGAGCTATTTAATTATCAAGAAATAAGAATATACTATGTTGTATATGTTTTTAATTTTACTGAGAAAAATGATTTTAGGACTCCCGTTTCGGACGGGGGTTCTAATGTTACCCCCAACGAGAATTATGTGTGATATCTTAGATAAAAGGTATGAATATATATTACTGAAATATTATGAATATACTTCTCTCTTTGTAATAACCGAAAGCAAATTACTTAAGATGTCATGGAAACGCTTTAATAAGCAAGATCAAATGGTGTATCTACGTCACTCCCTTTGGATTGCGCGTTCGATTTTTACTTTCAGGTACGGAAAGGTAAAAAGAGCGCGATGATATTTCGGATGAAACCGGTCAATATAACAAGTAATGCATAATACATATAGTATTCGAAATTTTTGTAAACTACCGAAAACGGCCATGGCAAACGAATGGGCATCCTAATGGTTTTTAAAACGAAATATGAATGAATACGAAACCCAAATCGAAACAGTAAACAGACAATGATGGCTTAATTCCCGAGGAGCTTAATCCGAAAGAAAAGGGGATTATAAGATGATATAATTAATATTAAAATATAAAGTATGAATGCATTAGAAGAATCGCGGTTAGATTATACATCACAATATACTCGTATAATATATTCTCTAACGTAATTTATAATAAGTTATTTACGTATTCATAAAAAGCAATCATAAAATGAACACATAACTTTGTTTAGATTCTCTTTGTTTTAGTACATTGACCGACGATCATAAGGACAATATTAATATTAATGTTTTAATATTTTTCCTGATGTGGTTATATTATTATTTATTTATCTTTATCGTAATCTGTATTTGATGGTTTATTATAAATTCTATTCTCTCCTTTATATTTTTTAAAGACCTTACTTATACATATAAATTTTCTATGGAATGTATGAGATTGCACTAACCTCCCCACATTCCGGAAAAAAATGATATGTGGAAGAAATATGTTGATAAAAAAAATATTTTGTGGAATGGATTCTAGTTTGGAAATCTCTGTTTTAAATAGGCAATAAAGAAACCTTGTTTGTATGGTAATGTTATGGGCTTACCACGAATGGATAGAATATTGGATGCAATAATATGTTCCAACACTATAATTTGCTAGCCCTCGAAGCCTTTTAGTGCTACAAAAAAAGATAAGGAAATATACATTAATTAGGTACGGTTAAAGGAAAATGTTGTTAAAATATACCGTTGTTTATTTAAAAAAATCTAATAATCAATGATTCTTTAACGGTTTAATATTATTTCCTATGCCATTGTATTGACCACTGACCAATCAAAGAACAACTGAATACAAGCGTGATTAAACTTAAAGCTCGTGTACAACCGATGAAGACATTGAATTTACAAACGCTTCGGGTAAGATTTGAAAGGAAGGAAACTCCTATAATCCGACAAGGGATTGAAACGTCGGACCATCAATATACTGTATATCTGTATTGTAAAGCAATTTCCATTCAAACCAGCCAGGAAACAACACGGATCATCCCAGAGAAGCAGCTTTATTGTTTATGTACAAACTCATTTCTTCAATGTTCAACAATAAGATACTTCTACTTCCTACCTTCGGGTTAGTATCGAGTTAGTGAGGGAACGCTGCAAACATGGAGTTGTGTTGGTCGGTATTGTACAAAGGATGTTGTGCAAAGGTTTATAGAGTTGTTAAAATGATAAATATAACCGATTTAAATCCAAGTACTTTCAACGAATGAGATTAGATTTGGTGCGTTTTTAAGCAAACTTTGCCTTTAGACAACCACTAAAAGAACAAAGTTCTGCTAGGGAATGCCCATACCCAATGGAGTATTATGAAGCACACGGTGAAATCCTAGAAACTCTAATGCCTAACAAAGCTCGATAAAAATAAATAAGTCGCAGCGAATGGGATTTGATGCGGTGCTTTTCAAAGCTCGAGTATACTTTAAGTACTGGTTGCAACCAAAATAACAAATCGCTTTGCACGTCCGTCTCATCTATTGTAAACACAAGTTCCATAAAACACAAACCCGAAGAAGCTCAATGGCACAAAGCTCGTGAAAATTAAACAAGTTGCAATGGACGAACGACACGACTTCGCGACACTTCATCCATTGACGTTCCGGGATAGTCGCCGGAGATCGGGAACCATCTGTGACAATTGACGATACATCCCACCGTTATCTTAACTGGATCACGCGAATAATTTGTACTCCTTCCCATTGTACGACAGATCGTGAATCGCCCGGTGTACTTTGCATAGTTTGTGGAGATTGTTGGTGTGATTTCACCCAACAGCATGATCTGCTACTGGAAACGGAAACACCCCGGGCGTTTCGATTGACCCGTTACCCGACCTAAGTTTTGGAGACATTTTGAACGAGTCGTATGCGGGCGGAAATGTACACTTTTTGGTATTCAAATTAGATCATGCAGACTCGTGGGAAGTTACAGATGTTGAGCAATAATAGCATTCTCAAAGGTGGTAAGTACGTATCAAATTAGTTTCTAAGATAAATGATCTGTAATTAATAAATTTACAGTTGTCACACCTCAAGGAAGCTTTACAAATAACTTAAGAGTATATTTAAATGATCAAAACTTTTTAAAATAGCAAAAATGGATAAAAAGCCAATAAATTAGATAAAACAGTGTGAAATATAATGCGGCGGTGTGTAATGTTTACTTCTTAAGATGCATTTTGTTTTTTTGTTAGTAATAAAATAATTTTTCGGAAAAAACAATAATGGAAGCGTTTTGTTTTATAGTGTTATAAGTTGTTCGCGTATATAAGTTATTTGCACCCCTAGTTCCAAAAAATGTACGTAGGTGAATAAATTAGGTTGGGATCTACTAGTTCGCTTCCTGATCGTGACCGTATCAGGTGTGAAGTATACGGCGGCGACTGGTGGGCAGGTTCCAGGTCTCAGCTCCACAAAACAAGATAATCAAGTTGAATGGAACAAAGCCTTCAAAAGCACGGAAAGCTATTAAACAGACCATGAACAAAAACGGATTTGGAAAAACTGGAATTGTAAGAAGAGAAAAATAGAGAACATCATTACATTAGTCATAAATTCATTGCATATATGAATCAATCACAATAATTAAGCCCCTATAAAACGGAAAGCACGTCACAAAAACACAAAAGCCACTTTAATCATATGAACGAATGATAAAATACGTAAAAACAATTCTTGAAATCATTGCAGAGTACCGTAGGGCAAGCATAATTGCCGGAACTGCTATTGCAGTTAGGCGAAGTCTAGGGGTTAAATAAAAAAAGGATACAAGCAAATTTTAATCAATGCTACTGAAATACTAAAAGATCAGCAGTTTTATATTGAAAAGCCCAATTAAAAAGGCTTTCAAAGTTAAGTTTCTAGAATTATAAAAAACTAAATCAATTAATCTTTAATGGTAGTAGTAAGTGTGCTTAGCTATTTAAGACTCATCTAAACGACTTCATTAATTCAGATCGCTGGCTTCACATAGTAAATTTCATCTTTCCTCTCTAGATATCTTATTCTAATAGTGCGAGGTTTGAAAGTATTTTTACGATTTAAAAAAATAATTAATCGTAAAATGATGTACGTGTGTATTATAGATGTTGACACTGGCGGTGTCAGTAAAGAGATAATTTTGATGAAGCTGGGTGGAAGGGCGTTTGAAAGCAACTACATGAGAATTTTTATATAATTCAATTGAATTAAATTTAATATTATTGAGTTCTGCTATTTTAAGTTTTTTATTTTTGTTTTTAGTGACAGCTGTTTCGACGTTTAAGGCCATTGTCAAACTGTGGTTAGGCCACATGGAATTTAATTCAATTGAATTGAATTTGAATTTAATTCAATTGAATTATATAAAAATTAAAATGGAGTTCTACAAATTGAACACAAAAAGTATAAATAACTACATAAGAAATTATAACTACTCGAAATCTCAGTTAAATCCTTGCGGATACTTATGCAAGCAGTTTATAAAATCATAGCTTAAAGTTTGCATGTGAAAAAGCAATAACCGCATTCTCACATCGAAGGTGCGGATAGAACCTTAAGAGAACATCGAATTATTGCAGTGCAGCAGATGCTTGTTTATTTATCACCGGTGTTTAGCCATCTGCGAGAAGATTGAGAGTGGTTACAGAAGCAAAATTAAACTGGACAATAAATAGCATACTATTCCCACTGGCAGGTATTGAGTTGATACCCGGTTGAAACAAGAACAAAGCAACAGGTTTTAACTGGAGTAAGAGGGAGATTGCATTATTTCGTTTGAAGATTTTGTTTTGGAGATACAAATAAATATTGGTACAATTGCAGAAATATACAAAAAAGTTTCATGGTAAAAAATAAATAGGTAATTAGTCAAATTAACCCAGAATGGTACATACTCTCAGAATCGCCCTGGTTAAAGACCACCAGTCAGAATCGAAACGTTGCGCTGTTTGAAATGACTTTTTTATATTTTAGCTTAGTAGGCTTTAGCGATATTTAGTGACCAGATCCAAATAGTTAGATATTTTCCAACCTTCCTCTTCTCCATTTCCTTCCCATACTCACTTCCTTCAGCCTAACAATATTCCTCTAATTAGAGATATGGTATCTCAACGACTCTTGTGTGAGACAAAACAATTCATGAATATATCAAGATTTTAAAATTTGATAAAGTTTTTGTATTTAATTTGTACAACTCCAATAAAAAAAATTCAATTTCATCAAATTTAATTTAATTATTTATATCAATTTCTGTTATTTGTAGTTTTTTTTTATTTTTAGTGACAGCTGTTTCGGCGTATAAGGCCATTGTCAAACTGTGGTTAAGATATATCATATAAATAAGTCATCTCTATGTGGGCTAACCGCAGCTTGACCTCGAACGCCGAAACAGCTGTCACTAAAAATAGCAGAACTTAAAATTCATTTAAATTGCAGGAGTTAAAATCAATTGCATTAAGCGCTTTCTGCAGGTTTCTGAAAAATCGTTTGTTTGTAAACGACCTTAAAATGTTTTATTCGTTATTCTTTGTGAACCTCTCTCTTCAAGCTCGTTTCCGAACATTTCCAGTAAGCACTGGTGTATCGTGTGTTTACTCTTGATTTACATTTTGGTCCAGGAAGCTAAGACATTCGTGTTGCGTATCTTTGATCTAGCACTTGCCTCTGTATGTTTACTGAGATGTTGGTGTCCCGTCTTACCTCATTAGTTAGGCCGGGACACCGGAGAGAGATAATGGAGTTTAGCACGGGAACAAGCTGAATTGGGAAAGGAAGTAAGATGAGAGAAAAGCTCCAACTACCAGTATTCATTGTATAATTGCCTATTCATGTGAACTATCGAATGAACTCCGAACTTTTCACTCGCTTAGATAACCAACCGACGAAACAGTATTCTTAGAAATGGTATAATCTTAACTATAAACAGATGTAAAATTTAAAAAAAAAAATAAAAACAAAGTATATTTGTTCTATTTATAAAGATGTAAAATTATCTAAGCAGCTAAAACACTTAATACTACTTACTTAATACTTATAAATAATGACTTACAACTAACATATTTACATTTACAAATATATGTATGCCTATGCTGTCAAAAGCTAGAGTAGAACGAAAAAAGTAGTGAGCTGAATTAAATTTATACAGCCTTTTATAAACGGAATTAAGGCTAACGCAACAATGTCAAGCCCGCAACCTTATTTCCATTATGATTTAAAGAGCTTAAAATCTAGGTATTGATAGTAAAAATAAATTCAAACCTTTTACATGTCGAAATAAAGAGTATTTCAAACCTAGTCGTTAGTTACTCTACGTCAAAATGCTTCTCTGCTAATGCCCTTAATTGATAAATGACGCTTTAAATCGTTTCATATTCACCCTGCATTTGGTTGATGTGAAAAAGTGTTGCAGCTGAATTTGTGCCATATTGTGTATGTTGGCCTGTAGGTATGTTTTACCACATAATATAATATAACATTGAATTTTGATCAACATATGGTTTAATTTACATTAAAAAACAATTCCCTACTTACATTAAAATGGTCAGAACCGAGAGACCATTGTGACCTAACTGCGTGAATTGTGGCCAAAACTGAAATTGTTCATAAAAAAAGGATTATTTGTGCACACATCTAAAAATTATTGAAGATGAATACTTATCTCAAGTAATGAAGTGAGAAAGAATAAATTATTCGTTTATGTGTAAGCGAAGTGTATCTTTAAAGGTCGCCACAGCTGGGCCAATCAAACCATACAAATAAGTGAAATTTGACGTCACTTTTCGTGGCTGAATTTTACACTGGCTTTTGCTGCATCTCGATCAAATTTCCAACTGTGGGCCATCCAGCCCCAATTCCAGAATAAGAATACCATGACCAAGGCAATAAAGGGCCTCTTAGAATAAGATGAAGCTCCCAGCATTTTTCAAATACAGTTTAAAATAATTTCAGCTCAGATTGATATCCACAATCAGCTATTAGCAAACTTTGTTCAGGCCGTTTAGCGGTCTGGCACGATGGAGATCGTTATCAAGCCGATTAGTTGAACCCTTTCCGAGCCCCATCCCGAGCGGAAGACGCGAAACAGACAATTGATAACACACAATATAATACTTACACGGAACTAACTACACTCCATCGAGATTACTCTAAAAATGAGCACTTGCGGTTATTTTTCACAAGCTTATGGTACAACCAATCTACACAATAATGAGGTTGTTTCAAAAAGTAATTTTACCACCGGGAGCGACGTTTAATTTTAATAATGACGCTTTGATGAAAGACCTTAACGTCTTGGGAATAAAAAAATGCTTTTTAGCATTTTTTCTCGTTTCTCGCGAAAAATCCGCTAGAATTACAGTAATGTTGAGTGAACTTGCATAAGCTATTTTGATTCAATTTCAAATAGAAAAGGCGGTGAATATAAATAAATAATTGCAGAATAAAGCTTAAAGGTTGTTTTCGAGAGGAATATTTTTTCAATTGGACAGCGCAAAGGTTGAGTGATCGAACAAAGCGATGGGAAAAGCGATAGATGTTATCGTGGTTGGAAACAAAATGTCCGAAGTGTTTTTAAGGGAAAATTGCGATCATTATTAAACAATACATCTGTAATTGAAGATTCAATGGCCGCTGGGATCGATAAGAAGGTGTAATGTCTGGATAACACGTCCTGGGCAGTGTAATTAGAGGCAGAGTGATGATGTTTCTCGGAGGGACTAGGCAGAGAAAATCGTAGGGAGAATCAAAGCGTCACGTCGCATCGTGTTCAGCAGGTGTAACTAAAGACTATTTGAGTGGAGTAAATAGCTCATTATTTTGCACAGGTAATTGATAACCTAAAACTGAATATTTATCGTACATAGATAAAATAATTTTATTAAAATGCTAAAGAGTTTTTTTTTTTAAGAAAGACAAACATTCGCTGATTACGAATAACCTGACAATATTTGAAAAACTCCTACTACCATCATAATAAGCGGAAAATATTGCTTGTGCAATGATGGAGTACTTAGCCAGCAGAGGAATTGAACCCACGACGCCCGACGCGTCTGTCCTCTCTACTACCGACCGGTCAGCTACAAATCATGCATTTTTTTATCTTTCTTTTGAACAGCAAAACTTATCTCTATATGTTATGTATTATAATAAAGTCAGTGTTAAAGCAATATTGACAATCGATCACTTGTTACTGTTTTCATTACACAATTCGTAACTCCTAAATAGACCCCTGCGTGTTAAAATTGCCGCAAGCGAATAAAGTCAGAGCACGCAGTTAACCTGGATCCTGGACATTAAGGGTTTAAAGAAACATGGCTTGTGATGCTGCTATACCTTAGAACATCGTTACCCTTTGAGTGAATGCTTGTAACGTAAATTAGTTTGGTCAGAACAAGAGAAGCTTGCAAGCTTTACGCCATCATTAAATAAGATTAATGCAAAATAATGCTGTGAATAAAAAAACAATCAAATTTAATGTTTTGTTTTGGCGGTAAAAATCTTTGCAAAAAGCCAAAAAAATTAAATCTCCCCGAAACCCCATAGTTCTGATTCCGTATTCACAGCGACCAAAATGGTAGATAAAAGCTGCGCTCTTTGTAAGGAAATGGATGTGCAATTTAACTCTGGACTTTATCGATACCCGTGTCATTAGAACTGTGCATATCACAGCTTCTGTTTCCCTACATGGGAACACCGCATTAGAGCTCAATTGTGTTGTAAAATAGGCGCTAGAACAGAACTCAGCTATTATCTAACGTAAGGCTACATTGCGGCAAGATTACGTAACAAATGTATGTAAATAAGATCCAATAAAACTGAATGCGTAAAACATTATGTTGTTTCCTCGACGTGATGCATGAAAACGGCGTGGATATTTAATTTGAGCAGTGTCGAATTGCATACGGGTGCAAACTACTTGGTATTGCGGACAATTAACTGACTTTATTCATTCGAAGGCAAGAATTCCAACTTTGTAGATATAGCATTCCACAAGGTACATCATAAGGTCAGACATAATATTTATAAATTTAATTGAACAGGGTTATTTTACTAACACGTAGAACTTCTGATATAAGTTTAAAGTCTGTGTGTTTTCCCTTGGCAACTTGTTATCTATTCTGGTCGCCGAGGGTCCGCGTTGAAGAATGCATGGGAATATTAACCGCTATATATTCACCATGAAATCTGTTGATTTCCTGGTCGTCTAGTTTCTAATGCTCCCATAGTACAAAATGTCGCATTGCCGGACAAGCAAAAGCTCGGTTAATTTGAAAATGACCCTCGAACGTTCGTGATCGGCACTGAAGTAGGACTTCTAAACTCGATCTGCATAGCAACACGATGTTTACTTACACTTTAGGCCAGCAGGCAAACCAAAGAATCAGTCACGACTTGTCTGGAATACGAAATCAAATACGGGAAAAAAATTGACTTTATGCTCTTACACAACATTACAATTTATTGTAGAACGCGAATGTGATGTTATTTAATAGGGCATTTTGAACATTATTTAGTTACATAAATTTACCTTTATCTGGAATCCGGCATCGATTAAAAGGTTGTTAAAAACTTTGGTTAAAATATTTGAAATGGAAGAGATTCTAATTTATTTATTATTTTGTTTCAGGTGTGAAGAAAAACTAAATCTTTTTACGCAGTGGTAAGTTTTATTTATGTTTTTTTCTTTATTTAAGTCGGATCCAACAACATAAAGATATAGAGTAAAATTAAAGATAGTACTTTATTCAAAAGTTAAACAAATGTATGCACATACAGATTTGTTCATTTTTGCAGTGAACATGAATACGAAATTCACTCTTCGTAGATACTATCAAGGAACATTTGAGTAATTTAATAACAGTCAACATGCCCCACGTGGAACAATGAATTAAAAATAATAATAATAAATTAAAAACGGAATACCAAAAAATGGAACACGACATGCTTTGCGACAACAATACGCAGAAGAAATACTAAACACATAAAATTAAAACAACAAGGGAAAGAATACACTTTAGTATTCCAAAAACGTTTTGTTTCGATTATGAACGAAATGCTTTGTATATTTTTTGTATCAAAAGCTTACTCGAGTATCTGGACAATTCATAAAAAAAAATTTTTAGTCACTTAGTCTGGGAAGAATTCTTGCATTTCGATTTAAACTTTTTGTTCGGTGGTCTCGATTTGACTGCTTCTAGCAGTGTTTTAATCGAAGTGCAATTTATAATGCATGTTGCATACAACCCGACAAGAATGTAAGTGGAGTGTTCGCATTTTGTTGCGTAGCGCCGTGGGAGCCGGTGTAATGGGGCCAGCGATCACATAATGGCGCCGGTCACAACATTGGTGGATATGAATTAAATTTGAAGGGCATGGGGTCAGAAGAAAATCATTATTATTTGATTTAGTTAATGTTGGTTTCGTTCCATTAACACAGAATCGTGCGTTAAGCTCTTTCGTACAGAGAATGAGCATTTTAATTTGAGAGGAGAAATTATAAGAGAGAAGAGAAGGATTTAAAGGGAGAAAAAAGCGAGAAACCTGAAATTGAACGACAGGGAAAATAAGTTTAGCTTCTATTTTACACGAGGAGGCCATCAGAAAGCTTAGTTTTCTTCTGCTTATTTGTGAAGTGAATAAGGTCTGACCACTCAATTTTTCCTTTTAATTACCAAAAATATCACTATGAAATTCTTTGTGCTCGAGGAAAACTGTCTCTCTTGGTTATTTCCGGTAGTTCGATCTAGGACCCTCCAATTCTGGAGAATCTTGGGCAAATGTAGACAACCACTGCGGTCGAAAGCAATCTTATGTTGGTTGCACTTCTTTCGGTTACTTTTGATGCCTCTGCTCTTTTTTTAGACATGTCACTACTACGTGTCAAATCGTTTTTGTGTACATTTGATGCAGATTTTTGCCATGTGCAGTTTATATAAGCTCTTCAAAGGTTTGTCTTTAGGGAGTATAGTCAATCAGCACATGCTTGTAGAAGTCACTAAACTGGGGATATAGGTAAAACCACCGATGATTCAATAGGGTCAGTAAAAGCTGGACATACTAGAGCCAGTAGGCTGTAGGCTGGAAATCAGTACCTTCCTTGAACCGTGGGAAACGTGCCTCACACTCGGTGATGAAGGCGGCGATATGCGCGTGATTTTATTAAGTCGATAGGGAAAACAGACGGGCATTTGCATGGTAATTGCGCACATATGACCGCCCCTACTTGTAAATTACAGCCTCGCTACGATAATGAGGTCAATTCTGGAAAATAAATTTCTCAGTTTCTCGGGTTAGGAAATTCTAATTGCATCCGAGCTGCAGCGTATCGTATTCATCTAGTGTAAATAATTGCACGAAGGTTTTCCGCCCCTAGAATTATTTATTTTTCGAGGATGCAAGCTGGGAAACAATCTAAATATTAAAATATAAAATGTATTAGCTTACCGTGGGTACGGCGAGAAGAGAAAAAAAAACAAATAATAAAAACAAAAATAATCAATATTCAGCGGAAACGAGTCATTAATATAGTGTTAAGGCACTTGCCCGTACAAAACTCTAAATTCTGATCGGAAACTGAAATAACTTTATCATCACTTGCCCCATCCAATCGGAGGTTGGGTATCATCATGACAATGTTTAACATGCAGGCTGCAGAAAAGGTCTGCATCAATAAAAATAGCTCATACCTTAAAAATAATGTAATAACCTAATCATAAATGAGTAAGAAAGCAATAAAATTGAAACCTGTTTAATATTATCAAGGTAGGTACATAATTCAAATTCATTGAATAGCGATTGTTACAAAACTCGTGACCCAGTGGGCAAAATGAATGCACAGTTGTTAACTTGAACGACGTCCGTTCGGTTGATCGAAGATTAAATTACTCCGTACAAATATAAACGCCAAAGAGCAAATTAAATTCAGTCAGTCTGACATACATCAAAACCAAATGGATATTTTCACCTATATTATTATTTGACACATTGGATGACAGTATTCGCATTTAGTAATGCCAATGCGTAACTAGACGAAGCACAAAAAAATGTTAAACAGTTAGAAGCACTATGTCAAAACTCAAAAGAATTCATTCAAGAGAATCAAAATAGAATACTCATCAGTTAATCACCGACATACGAGTATATTATCATTTAAAATACCTAATGAACCAATTTCGAGCTAGACTATTGTCATCTTCTGCATCTCGTTCAGCTAAAAGTACCATATCGCTTTAACCGGCAATTAACATTATTTTGTGGCAATAACACGGTGACCAACTATCGCGCGCATGTACCTATTCCCCTCTTGCATACACAGGGAAATGAACACATTTAGAAAATGATGTTTTTAATTCGTACATATTCTAAATTTTTATATTATGATCACATTAGATATATCTTTCCCAGTTGTAAATTATAGATTTTTTATTGAACAGTATATGTTTTCAATATAAAAGACCTGTATCATAAATAGAGCAATAATTAAAATTAATGTTACAGTACGAAACACATCTATATTGTTTAATATCTTAAAGCATGTCAGTATTACGATAAGTAGTGTATGTTTACAATGCACCTCACTGATGCACATCGAACAGCATACAAACTATAGCAATGCAGTTAGTCCTGCACCAGGCATCGCTAGTACATTTGAATGAATAGTTTTCTTACGATGCATTATGAGGTATTTATAAATTCAAATGACATGCACATCTGTGCGTTCGCAGGTCGAATAAATATACCCATTCAAAAGGTGACACCAATGCTAATTCAACGTGACAAATCACTGAACACCATAATATAACCAATTGAGAGATTGTTGATGTCATGTTACGAGATGCAAACATACTCGTAACATAAGTATTAAGAGATGAATTATAATTCTCACGCGAAATATTATAAGTGATGGCATGACGAATTTTAAAAGGGGACACCGTCAATTACGAGATGTAAAAAGCGACACAGGTGGGTCATAGGAAGCATCAAGAGTTTGTGATGACTTTTTATACCCATTGAAGCAATAATGACTCTTGTCTACGGTTAACCTAATAAACACTTGTTCAAAGATGATTTTCATAGCGTTAACTGTTAAGTTAGACTTGGGATAAGAAAGTGAGATTTATTAAAGATCATTTTGGTGAAAGACACCATTTAGAATAGAAACGTTGATTGATTGAGAGGGCTATAATTTTAAGTTAAACATTTGGATTTCATTAGTAACTGCATCTGAAATTTCCTTTTCCACGTTTACTTCATCTTCACATCGTTCCCACCCTGCGGTGCAATATTCCCACTGGAACTGACAGAGACTGAGCAGTAGATCAAATATACAAAAACTTTTGTTTTTTTTTTTCAAAATTCAGTATTCTACTATTTAAGTTCAGGGCTTCACATTCAAAGGCGAATAACAATAGATGAAAGCTCGTACCAGTAATAATTGATTTGATAATAAAGGGTATGTAGGTAATGACAATGACTTTGATCGAATCGTGTAGGTAGGTTTTATTACGACTTTACTTATTAATGAACTTATCTTACGATTTAACATTTTAATCGTGAGCAGTCGTAGCTACTATTCCTTGGTAGTTTTTAATTAGAATGCTCATCTTCTTTGATATCTTCCGTTAGTCGCCGGTAGTGAGTTATTAATTCGAAGCGTAATTCATATCACGAATGTTTACTAATGTTGCCTTATTGAGGATGGCTTTGGCACGACTCGAGATGTAATTCTTATATGATAAGGATGCTGCTCACTAGACGCAAGAGAGAGAGGTAACTGTTTTTACAGAGGCCTAGTTTTCGAGAGCGTCTTCTCTCGCGTGAAGATCTGGGTGGCATAGAAAGGAAAGCTAGAAAACGCAGTCCGCGAATTAAACTCAAAGTGGCATTTTCGCGGTGGCAATAAAAATATGCGACATATGACCTGGCCCCTACCGCAATGCGTACAATAGAAATTGTCCTGTTTCTAGTAAATTATACAACGCTAAAGAGGCGGTCTAACGTCTAAATTTTGGAATATTATCATCAAAACATCACGCTTTGAAACAGCAACGGAATGCGTGATGTACCGAAATACAAAAAAACACGTACATTTACACACTCAATAAAACTGGCATTAGAATAGCAACGAAAAAGCAAAGATTTTTAGAGAATTTAATTTACCACTCTCGTTCCGAACGGGGGTTATAAAGTAACAAGTAACAGGAGTTTTGTGCGATATCTTAGATAAAAATTGATAAAATATTATGAAAATACTTTTCTCTAAGCATTACATACCAAAAATAAATTGAGATTGGGTCACGAAAACGTTTTAACAAGCAAGATCAAATGGGGTAACTACGTCACCTCCCTTCGAATCGTACGTTTGTTTTTACTTTCAGGTACGGAAGGACGGAATAGAGAGTTCTTAAGCCTGATTCACACCAACGTCCGGTTCCGCTCAGTGCCGATATTGTTCCGCAAGAAAACTTATTGATATGGTATGAATATCAATCAAGGAGTATGTGCCAAGACAAATTTGTGTGGCAGTATATCCTTCTGCCCACCCTTGTGATATTTAACTACTTATTTAGTTAAATAATTATTTTGAAGTGTAAAAATATTTACAACGCAGATTTTTTTTTTTTTAAACCATTTTTTTATCACTAAATAATATTTTTAATAATTAATAATTAATAAAAATATTATTTAGTGATAAAAAAATGGTTTTTGATAAAAAAAATCTGCGATGTTAGTATTTTTACACTTCAAAATAATTATTTAACTAAATAAGTAGTTAAATATCACAAGGGTGGGCAGAAGGATATACTGCGACACAAATTTGTCTTGGCACATACTCCTTGATTGATATTCATACCATATCAATAAGTTTTCTTGCGGAACAATATCGGCACTGAGCGGAACCAGACGTTGGTGTGAATCAGGCTTTATTCTTCTTTTGATGCCTTCTATATTCCTATCAGAAGTTGGTTATCATAACGGCGCCCTTCATACTACAGCAAGGAAAAACTCTGCGAAATAGCACTCGTACCAGTTGCCTAGATCCCTCTGCCTCATCTTCCCCTAGATTATCAATCGGGGAATCGTGTACTTATCGTCCCTCATAAATTGACACTTATTACCTAAATCTTAGATAATAATTTTAGATTGCTAAAGGCGGTCTTAAATCTAAAATGATATTTTACTATCTCTATACAATACAATCACATGAGAGATATAATATGAGATGCATAATTGATTGAATGGTGTGAAATTTAAGCACAAGTCGTAAATGCTGTCCATTCCTAAACAAGCTGGTAGCAAGCACATTCAAGGGGTGATAAGGAAATTGCCCCCATTGCCATCGTATGATTGGTGCCTCCAAGGTGGCCAGTCAATAAAGGCTTATACTTGTACATCTGTTGTTCATTATCTAGGTTTATTGTATTGAAACGTGGATTCATAAGTCACCAAAGAGAAACAAAAATATATAAAATGTACTCGTATAATTCACAGTTAGATGTTCAATGATAACAGCGGTGGATTATTTAGAAACTTCTTTTTCAGGTTTCTTGCCCAAATTTTTGAAAAATAAAATAAAGACACAAAAAAAGGTTGCGACCGAAACTTAAAATCGGAATCTCTGATCTATCCGAGAGCGTCGTCTCTGTAAATTGAGCTACCGAAACCTTTATAGAAACTGTTATTTGTATCAATCTCATATTTCTTTGAAAATCCTTAATATTATTTAATTTTCCCAATTTCTTCTGATATAGGCAGCCATTTCTATGAAACATAAAGCTTTAATAAGTTCATTCTAATTTATACCACTGTTTTCATTAGCCCTTTGTACTGCACAGTCAAGCGGAAAGGTTTTTGCCGACCAATAAATTAAATACTAAAATTAATCAAAATAAAGTTTTTTTTATTATCATTTCGCGTGATCCTTTAGGTTTGTTAATTGAAGATTGAATAAATCATCTATTATATCCATTAAATCCCTGCATCATTCTGTATAATGTAGACCCGGTACTCTAATTCTTTACATTTGACTGTGTTCAAGATGATTTTGCCATATTCATTGCTTGCGCCCATCGTTAGTAATAAATCTCGTGCAGAAAATCTTGAGAAGGAGTGCTTAAAATCATAGAATAATAACAAATATATTTTATGCCTTATTCACTGGTTTCAGATAAGCCGTCAATCTATCCGTGGTATTAGGTCAACGTATGATAAGTGCAGAAATAACATTTCTCCAAAGTTCTCGCTTCCTATGAACCGAAACATTATACGTTTGTTGGACCTTTTCTGTACAATACAGAATAAATTAGTTACAGAAAAGTGGAAACAAAATATTGATGAAAAAAAACATAGTGCTATGGGAGTTAATTAAGACAAGCATTCTTACAAATACCTCAGATTTTAATTTTTATAATAGTTAGTTTAACACAAAATTACCATTAAATGAGAAATTACAAAAAAAATATGCATTTCATTTTTTTATAATACCAAATTCTTAACTTTATTCCACCATTTTTTATTTAAGACCTGACCGGTTTCACCTTATGACGGGCATCTTCAGACTGGTACAATGTTAAGTAAATCTATGGCATATATACTATTAGTGTCCGGAATAGACGCTTATTAAGTCTTATAGTAAACATCTGTGAGAAAAAAGGCTGATTCTCAGTTAATATATCCATTATAGTTAAGCTTTATTTTAAAGTAAATATTAATGATTTAATAAAACAAATTTATAACTTTATTCCACTTTTATTTTATGACTGGACCGGTTTCAGCCTATGACGGCCATCTTCAGACTAGTACAAGTTGTTGTTAACCTACGGCTTATATACTATTTTTGGGATGTCAGGGGTAGTAAACGATGATTTTACTTTAAATATTAAATAAAATAAATAAATATTCCAGATAGATATATAAAATAATAATACCAATAAATTAAAAGTAGCTTTAACCCTGTAACTATTAAAATCATGCAACAATACTGAAGAATATAATTAAAGTAAAATCATTGTTTACTACCCCTGACATCCCCAAAAATAGTATATAAGCCGTAGGTTAACAACAACTTGTACTAGTCTGAAGATGGCCGTCATAGGCTGAAACCGGTCCAGTCATAAAATAAAAGTGGAATAAAGTTATAAATTTGTTTTATTAAATCATTAAAATGGAATTCCACCACGAATTAACAGTTTCAAAATTAGAAATAGTAAATATTAATATTCTATGCGTTGATGCAAATAGGTAATACACACGAAAATACCAAAGTGAAACGTAATCTGCAATTTTCGTCGCAGACATCTAAGGGGAAATCAAACATTCAAACCACCAATGTAAATATACCTTCTATAAAATACATTAACCAAACAGAGACTGGAAAATCAAAGGGTAAATTAAAAAAATAGCCAACTGTTAAAAATAAAGCTAACTATAGATATACACAGCCTGTTCAAAAGAAAAGGTGAATTTTTAATTTTCGCGGACTGTGTACATTCGATTATCGTTTTTTTTTGTTATGTTGGTACACGTATGTTTATCATATGTTAGCATTATCAGCCATTTTGCATTAGTGGTTTGTTTTTGACAACTGGAAAGGTTAGTCACGTTTTTGTGTGTTCTTCGATTTTTCACTTTTGAAAAAAATGGATCAAAGAATATGTATTAAATTTTGCGTTAAAAATGGAATAAAGTGCTCCAACGCACTTAAAATGTTGACTGTGGCATTCGGCGAGTCTACTTTGTCTCAAAAAAGTGTTTATAAGTGGTACAAGCGCTTTCCAGAAGGCCGAGAAGATGTTAATGACGATGAGCGTCCTGGAGTTGTGGAAAAACAAATCATGGATTTTATTCTTTGATCCATTTTTTTCAAAAGTAAAAAAATCGAAGAACACACAAAAACGTGACTAACCTTTCCAGTTGTCAAAAACAAACCACTAATCCAAAATGGCTGATAATGCTAACATATGATAAACATATGTGTACCAACATAACAAAAAAAATCGATAATCGAATGTACATAGCCCGCGAAAAATCAAAATTCACCTTTTCTTTTAAACAGGCCTCGTATATTTATATTTTTTTAAACCCACAGACGCATCTAACGCATTATCATGTAACCCGTCTCTCAGAAGGTAATAAAACTACCCGAATGTATTTTTTCAAAGGTATTTTAAAGCCACCTCTGTCAGCAATAAAACAACAATGGAAAACATGAAATAACGGAAAAATATAAACTAAACAGAAATAGCAACGGTTCAATGGCAATATCTTACATCAACTATATTTGCGGTTTGATCCATTATCGAATGCAGAAGTGGTTGAAAATTCGCTTCGGCTATTACGCGTTTCCATGAATTTAGTTTCATAATAAATTCCTCAACTTAAACCGAGACACGATCAATAGTACGTGGGCAGGACGGTCGACTACAGAACCAACTGGCTTTGTAGGTAATACTTCTATCAGTAGGAAACAATTTAAAAAAAAAAAAAACGAACAAAATGCGTCAGAACGAGAGAGCTCTCGAGGGTCGATTCTCGTCGACACACAAAAAAACACTAGAAAAATACGAAGCAATTATTTGATACTTTACGACATCCGAGATTAAAGATCACACGGTATGGATAATTATATTATTGGCTTACAAGCCGCTTTTTATTTTGGAATAGGGGAATCATAAATACGGAATACAATTAGATTTGAAACTTTCTTTTTTTTTTAAAGAAAGACAAACATTCCCGGGTTACGAATAACCTGACAATATTTGAAAAACTCCTACTGCCATCATAAGAAGCGGAAGATGTTGCTTGTGTAATGATGGAGGACTTAGCCAGCAGAGGAATTGAACGCACGACGCCCGGGTGGGAATCCGACGCGTTTGTCCACTCAGCTACCGACCGGTCGGTTTTTTTAACAAAATGATTTTGTTAAAAAAACTACGAATTATTGGAAGGGGAATTAGTCTGTTACCCTGTCGTGAATATCAAACACATCCGACTGCTAGCCGAGCGTCTTACCTATCGACCACCTGACTAACCACAGTTAGCTAAAAAATGTTACCTTGGTCTGTTTCCCTTTTAAAAAAATAACCGTATTATGACGATTCCCTCGTGAGTCGCGTGCATCTCTGTACAGTACAAACACAACAGTTTCCGTGAAGTTATTTAATTAAAGCACACGAAGCAAATAATGTGTCACGCAAATTACGAATACAGTTCAGTCGAACAGTAAGTCACACGCAGGTCATTGTGTGCCGGGAGGAAGGGGCGAAGATACGCCGTACATTCGTGAATGGCAATGCGGCTGTTGGGAGATTGTCGCCAAATTGGTATAACTGCTTTTCTTGTGACCTGGTCACTGCTCAGGCGGCGAATCAATCTACCTATCTCTAAAATTAGGCATTACAAGGTAAAATTTTGGTTTTGGCTTTCATTAAAGGGAGCAATCAATGCTACCATTTTACATTTTTTTTCACTTCCATACTTCCCGGAGTCAGTGGAACTATGACAGCCCCAACGTTGAGGAACGTTAAATAAAGGCGAATGAAATGGAGCGAAGAAGAAAATATGGATTATGAGAATCAAAAATCTAAAATTTTGTAAACAAAATAACATGGTTAATACAAACACACCACAAACAAAGCATATTTTTATAATGATTTTTATGATATAAAATTTTTAACTTTATTTCACAAGATAAAGGTTAAGTGAGATGCCAAAGAAAAATCCTGGTTGAATGTTAATCTATCTATTTTCCTGGTAACCAAGGTTGTTTTAAAAACAAAACTATATTCATTATGATTTAAGAAATTACAGGTGTTATTTTTTGACCACCAGACTAGGCACATGTCCGTGTTATATCATGATTTCTGTAAAGTTCAATAAAAATATCAAGAAAACATGTCACATTTCGTAGAAATCAGGCAAAAAGTCCACTGTTATCGAATTAAAAATAATAAGCAGAATCAAAATAATTAAATGAAAAGCTACAGAAGGAAAAGCTGGTGAATTCTATAACAGACGTTATAATACAGGTCTACCAAACAATATTTCAGTTTTTGTTTTCATTTTTTAGTAAAATTATTTTTACATAAAATCGAATGCAATTACAATTTGTTTTTTTTTTTTTAACATAAACCTTCACTTATATTTGAATAGATAAATCATAATATATTTTAAATAAGTAGAACGAGTATTATACAGAAAGGCATAAGCGTCAATACGAGGCAAAAACTGACCGGACTTCCCGCGTGAGGCAGGTAGTGCTAAGGCAGAGCCAACGGTGTTCGTAATTCGTTAATAATTGAGCAAACAGCGCCATTAAAACGGTGCGAAACTTCCACGGAGCGGGGATATCAGGTCGACGTTGAAAACATAAATATGTATATCTTCTGTTGTAGCCTCAGACCTGAGCATGGGTGGACCGGAGATATGCAATCGTTGCTTATGGGGATTATATTATTTATAAAATCGGTACAAATAACTTGTTAAAAATAAATGATTATTTTCATAACAGTTTTCGTAAGATTTTGCACGCATTTGACTGTAAGCGCTGCTTAACTGTTTTTTTGTGATGTCGAGCATAAATTTTGTGATGTCGAGAAAGAATTCGAATATATATATATACACAAGTATTATTTTTGTAAAATATTTACATGCAAGTATTATTTGTAAAATATATATATATATATATATATATATATATATATATATATATATATATATATATATATATATATATATATTTAAGTATTATTTGTAAAAAAAATATATATACAAGTATTATTTGTAAAAAATATATAAATACAAAAATTATTATTAAAAAAAAACTAAAAAAAAATAGAACGATAGAAAATGTACGCAAATTAATATTTGAAAACTATTTTTAGGAAACACCCAATAGAGAGGTAATTTTAAGGTCCCCATGAATTAAACATATTGGCTGGATCCCTGTTTTTGGGCGTGTATCTTCGTATAAAAAATAGGCTACAACTAAATTTTCATAAATCTATCAATCTTTATCTTACTGCATTATCCATGATAATTCAGTAAGATAAAGAGCACATTAATGCAAAGGTACGTTATGACACCGATTCTCAGTCTTTGATAGGGCGTGGGAAGCAATTCAATAGACCGGCGCACTCTGCTGACGATACTGGAACATTAAAGTACTTAATAATAATAGTTTAAACAGCATTAAGCATAACATAACAACGAATAACGAATCCAAAACGTTATGTTTGTTTGACCTCTGCATAAAGTGGAGCGGAGGAACAATGGAGAGTAGTCTGTTGCCTCCCGTGCGGCGTCTTTGTGCATTGGCTACTCTTGTTTATGTTCGCTTTAAAGAGTCAAAGGTTCGACACCAACCAAGCCTCAGGGAAAATGCTCTTTTTGCTGTAATATGAAAACAAAGGTCAAATTTGATAAATTGAACTTAAAAAAAAACAGTTTTCAAGATGCTCACTGAGAGGGTCCCACTAATTGTGATCATTTTAAGATCATGCTTAAGAGAAATTAACAACTATTTCGCAGTCTAAAGCATTTAAGGTTTTCTTCTGCCCATTTTTTTTTGGCTAAAACGGTTGATGTCTTTTGCCAATTATATAACCGTTTGTAGATGAGCGGTAGAAAACTTACCTTCGGATCATAGTATCGCAGGTTCTGACCTCAGTATGGCGTTCAAAATTTAATATTTATGATCACTCTCCATTCCATTTTTATTCCGCCTGACAACACTGCCTGATTGTGGGTGCAATAGTTCGACTGGCGCCGGAACGTGAAATTCTTCTGGGGTATTGATGTAGTATGCATATTATTGTTACCTAAAAAGCAATACTGACAACCGAAAAAACGAACAAATCGTACTTTTTATTGGATTTTGTTATTTTAGCTGCTGATGTTTATTTTTATAGTCTAGTCACTCCGTTTGCTCATTCACTCATTCACGTATTAATCAATATTCTACCATTTTTTTTTCTTAAAACCGCACTTTTTGCCGTCTCTCGAAAATTTTACGTGTCAGTGGGTAAGTGTACACAACCGGAGTATAAAACGTACAGACGTACGTAAGTAATTTGTATTTCGAATGCATGAGGAGATAAAGACCAGAACGTTGATATTACGTGAAAATCAACAAAAACGAAAAAAAACGAACAAAATGGTCATATAAATAACACCAACGCGTCAACACAAACAAACCCAAAAAAAAAATTTTTGCTTCAATATTTCATACGCATTATTTTGTTATTCGTTTATTTGGCTTTGCTACTTCTATGGTGAGATTTCAAGTCACGTTACATTCATACATAACGCGTTTATTGGTTATTTTCGAAACTGCCTCTAAACGTCATTTATGAAGAAACGGAACGTTTTGGTTTTTGCTACGTCTGTGTGGAATTAAGTGTTTTGTTAAAAAACATGTGGCGTTAATAAACATAATACGTTAGTGGAATTATGCAAAATGGGGGAATTCAACGGTTGTAGTGTGTAATGGAAAATGGAAACCTGATCTAACGGAACTAATATCATGAATTTAAATGCAGGAATGCAAATGGCGAAAACAAGTGAAGTCATAGCAAACGACGGCCTCCATGGTCGAGTGGTAAGACGCTCGACTACGAATCCAAAGGTTGCGGGTTCAAACCCGGCGTGCGCCAATAACTTTTATTTAATTAATATGTTTCATAACACATTTTAATTTATATAAAAATAATAAAAGTATATTTGCGACACTTCCAGAGTGACAGATACTCTTAGTATCGCCCTGGTGAAAGACCGCCATTCAGAATCGAAACGTTGCTTGAAATGGCTTTAGCCGTGTTTGGTGACCAAATCTGAATAGCAAGGTACTCCCCAACCTTCCTCTTTCTCATCTCCTTCCCCTCACCGACACTTTCAGCCTGGCAACATATCCCAATTGGGGATGCCAGTCTCACTGACTCTAGACGCTTGGGAGCAGTTGGGTGAATACTTGTGCGGTATTCACTATAATTTAAACAAAAAACGCTTGACTTGTTTTATAGCAGTTTATTGAAATTATACGAAGCGAAATATTGTTACAAAAACAATATTGCGTCATTAGACGGCTTTGCGAAAGGTTGAAGATGCCTTCTTCAGGGCAATACAACAATAACAAAAATAGACAAGATTAAATTTTGTTTTTCTCTTATGCGTTCTAAATATTTGACAAAAGTTCATATTTACAAGTCTTTATATTTCAATCAACTAGTTGGCTTTGAACTCAAAAGAAAGTGGTGAATAAACTGACAGTTAAAAATGTGAATCAACTTTGAGTGTTGTAAAAATAGACACGGGAAACATTATTTGTATGAAAACCTAATCTCTTTAATGCGGTCTGCAAATGGTTGTCACTTAGCGAACGTTTAATGAATGAAACAACGCTTTTTACTCCACCCGGTAAGCAACACATAACCCACATAGCACGAGTGAATACGCCAAGTAAATCAAAGCCACGAATTAACAACGTAAACATTTCAACACCAGGAAGACAGCAATTGCAGATGATGACAATATAACTTAGTATAATGGGAGTTAATTTGTTGCCTGAGTCGCGTGCAAGCGATTGCGATCTCTTTAGGCCGTAGATTACCCCGGGTGACACGGTGACTGACGCGGCAAGGAGGCATTCGGTCAATGGGATAACGTGTGAAGCAAACAGGTCGCCGAGTCTAACACGACACCGAATGATTGGCGGGTCACACGAGCTGGTCGACAGGTCACGTGTGCTGATCTCATTTTGGTCACACGGGAAGATCGACAGATTGTATCACGATTGATTGATTGCTGGTCGATAAATTATCAAAATGACTCCAAAGAATGTAATAATTTAACATGCCTAGGCTTGTTTACAAATGAATTAAGAAAACAGTAAATTTGTAGATTGTTCCAAAATGGAAGATGCTCTCGGTAACGTCCCGGTAAGAGATAATCAGCTAGGATCAAAATGTAGCTCGAAATCGCTTGCTAAAGTGTGAAGTTATTTGTTTATACATAAGGTCTTATCACATCACTACCTTATCAAGCGGATTCTCCAGATGCTCCGTTATAAATATTGCTATCAGTCAATCTAACCGTGTGAACTTCATATTTGTGCAATCGCTTCCAAACCTCCCACGTTGGTGATCAGCCCGGTCCGAAATTAACTGTCGGCTGTCGATTAACTAGCGTGATTCTTCAATCAATCCATATTACCTGTCGATCAAAATAATGATGTTACCTAAAATACCATATATCGATCAGGTTGGGTACCTCGTCGCTGGGATTTGAACCCGACGCCTTTTAGTCTAAATATAATACTGACATTGCATTAATAAAGCGCGGCTTTGTGATATTTCACCCCAAGTGCGCTCTACTAAAATAAATTCTCTTACTTAGAGGATAAAATAAATTTTTAAAAACTATACTTCCACTTAAAATATTAATCTTAGTTCGGTCATGGAACATTTTTTTTTAGGTTTTGGTTAGAAATCACTACAACATATAACAGATATGCATTACTAATGTGAATGAAACAATAGTGACGTCAAAAGATATAAATCTGAAATGGATGTTGAATTATTTGACAAAGCGGTTCTACTACAGCCAGGGATTTACATCTCTGAAAGTCGTTCGTATAACACTATAAGTTTAGTTTTTTCACTTGCTGGTGATACCGGTAAAGTAAATAGGTTTAAATTAAACAATTTTTAAAAATGTACAGAAATAAAATATAGTTTAGCTAATAAATTATTAAGGTCTTTAAGTAAAACATAAAAAACAACAACAAAAAACAAAACCAATTTAAGAATCAAAGCTTGAAGGATGGGAATATGATTTACTTGGAGTTTTTCAAAGAACAATTGACTTTACACAATTTGTATTTTATTTATTTAATCCCTTCTTGTGTAGACACCGTTATCGCCTACACATTGTGGACTGGTGTGTTGAGATGATTACCGTTTAATCGGAAACAATGTGAGAACAAGAAATAAAATTTGAAGTTTTTTTTTCCGCGTGGTTCGCTCGTTTCGAAATCCAGTAAAAACAGACGTAAGAGCAAATTGAAAGCCTTTTTTCTTACGTCTCATTGTGGGAAGATATTACGCTACTGGCTTTTCCGTGGTCATGCAATGGTGTTGTTTTTTCTTTGCTCTGCTTCGGCGAATAACATGGCTTCAATAAAAATCGACAGATTTATGAAATTGAATATCGAAACAAGATTACATTGAAGATAGCTAATATAAAAACTTAAACAGATTAAACGAGTGAAATCAAAGCATTTAGTTATTATTTCAATGCAACAAAAATAAACAAATAAAAATATGGATTTAAAGACATTATACATGGAAAAACCATTATATAAAACATAAATGTCTATAGATACGTGCGTAGATAGCGATCGTTACGTTTTGAATAATCGTATTCTTCTGGAGCTTTCTCCAATCGGAGGTTCTCTATCATCAGGGAAATCTTCTACAGCCCGAAACAACTCGCACCAGTCACGTGTTTAAGTCATTTGATGTGGCGTCTTCATCTACGACGTCATTCATCAATCTTCTCCTGGGTTATCAGCACAGCAATCCTTTTGTTATCGTACTTATCTCATCAGACTATTACGACAAAACTAGTCACCAAGTCAATTTTAATTACCTAGGTGTAGTTTAATGTTTGATTCTCGAAGGAGTTAATGAACGCAGAACCTCGCCAATTTAAGTAATGGACGTTCGTGTAAGAAAAAAACTGCCCATCACAAATCTCTTTATGGGTTTTTCGCGGTCAAAAACAGCGTCCGCGTAGTGAAAGGGTTCCGCAAAGGTTAAGGGAGAACCAATGAACGCGATACGATTCGGAAGGCGGTAGTATTTACACAGAGTTCGTGCGTGCTGATTCCCCAAGCGAGCGTGAAGGATTTGACTCGCAGCAATCAAGAAAGTTAACCCCAAAGATTGCACTTTCGTATGCAGATTGCACTTTATGCAAGCATGATACTGCTTTTCATAGCGAATGTATTCAGGTTGTAATCTCGTGCGATACCGCTTACGACCACCCGTGCGAGTACCTGATTCTGAAAACGAGAATCTGTACATCTCATTTTCTTCTTATTCGTATGGTGAAAGGCTACATAGGGATGCTGAGGTTCTTCAGCCATTCGATAGCGTCTGGCGTCGCCTCGTGCAGCTTCAATGTGCCGCCCCCAGGGAACTGGTAGAATGGACACTCTTCCATGGTTTGAACCAGTCTGCAGTAACACAAAGTCCCGATTTGTGGATCACGTGCGGACAGAGGCTGTGCCTGCACCCGGTGCAGGCTAATATCGTCCCCGCGTTTCAAAAAATCCTATTTAATTTTCTACCGGTTGTTATATAGATTTATTTTGATTACAGCTGTACATTTTTACACTTCATTAATAGAAAAAAACTGATTTCTTTGACACGCACTTTTTGATATCAAACTATTTCGAGGGCAATTCTATGTTGTTTGTCTCAACCACTGCAATACAAAGAGCACCTTAATTTTGGTACAGTATTGTATTTGACTATTAGTGATTTTGATTTAATAACTCATTTAAATAGATTATTGGAAAAAATACTTAAAAAACAACATTCAAAGAATGTGAAAATAGAAAAAAGACACAGAAAAAAAAAAATATATATATATATATATATATTAGGTTGTGACCGAGACTCGAACTCGGGACCTCCACTGTATTATTTATTCGAAGTGAAAACATCTCTATAGATAAAAATAAAATTGAAATAAGAATATTAATAGTTTACAAGTATTTGTGATTGTTAGAAATAACGTTTGATGAATTGGTTGGGATGGCAGAATAGGTAGATTAGCCGCACCCGGCTCATATCTTTTGAAGATCTTTCAATAATTAATATTAGAATGAAGCGTACAGCGTTAGTTAATTTCAATTTGAATATTCTTTTGAAGTTTGCTAACAATCGTGTTTACTTTCTGGTGGTCTTGTGTTATCGTGTCATGTCCTTATCACTGCGTTCCAAAGCACGTTTCACCCATCACCGGCCCTGATGATGGACGCTATTACGTATTCCTCAACGTCAGTGTTGAAGGTTGACATGGCATAATGACCCAGAATACAACCAGATCCTTGTCGACAAACGTGAAAATTCAAGCCATTGTTTACGGAACATTTATAAGTAACTTCAACAATGACTGGTGCCTGTATTGCAACGGAAGAGATTTTTAAACAAGAAGGCATAAGCTGGAATTGTGAACAACAGAAAATTATCCCTACCACACCACATACATAGAGAAACACCATCTAAATAGGTATGCAGATTAGTCAGGAATAAATAAATAAAAAGATTCGCGTTTTCGAAACTGTGCTTAGACAACTCATGCTTCATCCAATTCCGATATAGTAAAATGTCATCATAATTGCCCGACAGCTATGTCAGTTGATATATATGATATAACCGTAGTCTCCGAGTCTTTGTCGTGTCTAGTTTCATGTACCTACTCAGATTACCTTAACTCTCACTTGGTCATATGTCTTAATTTTAACTTACATCCTGACTTTCTTTGATATATTTATTCTCTTCAAATCTCATTCCATCATAACCTTATCCTGCAATCACCTGCTCTTATCAAATTATGGAAAACATCATCGATACTCGAACCGTTGGAAATGCAGATCGTAAAAGAGTTGAACCTTGTCTGCGGCCAAACCAATCTCCATCGGAGATTCCTAAACCGTTCAACTAGCACATTTTCCATTCCATTAAAAGCTGAAGCGTGTTATATTTTCGAAATTTCAAAGCATATTATAAGAACTGATGTTAGAACTCTTTGATTCTGTAAATTTTCTTCTGCGTAATTTACAGGTTTCACTTCCATCCGTTGGTTATCCTAAGGTACAAAGTGGCCATAATAATAACAGACAATGAATTAACAGAAGCCTCTTCTTAGAAAATAACACGCTATTGTCTCGCCGAGGCAGACTCGCTGATGAAGCAATCTGTACGAGACGAGAGATCAAGAGTCATTTGGATTCCAAGACGGTCACGAACGGTATCGCTTCGGTCTAGATTTCAAACCAGATTTCAATAAGAGGTCGTATTGATAACTGGAGTTCACAAAGACGCAGAAATGTGTGGTGCAGTTAATGAGACCGTTGATAGAAGCCTTTGCATGGCTCAGACGTGGAGTGTGCCCGCCCACGACACGGGGGTTGAAGGTCCGACTGCAGTTAGCGATCCGGTTCATTAATAAGGTCCTTTCTTGACTGTATGCGCAGATTGCCGATAAGACGAGTGCCAATCTGATCCATGCTGCGGTGAGATTGAGAAAGAAAGGTGATCAATGTTAATTAACGGAGTTACATCATAATTCATCAGAAGGTGATCGAAAGGAAATTATTATGCAAATTTCTTCATGTCACGTTGTTGCTTGGGGTTCTACATCCAAAACCGTAAAACAAATTGCCTTTGTAAACTATTATTACATGTTCATATTTCTAAAACTAAAAGGGACCAGGTTGGTAGTCAAAGACAAGTTTAAAAATCGTGTTTCTCCTTCGAAAATGATTAAAAACAAATACCTACCAAACAAAAACAAAAACAAAAACGAATTAAAAAAATAAATTATGCATACACTTTAAAATGGGGCAGATTTTTTTTTTAGTTTGTCTGATGTTTGATATCAAGCAACAAAAACAGTTCTGGCATCACGAAATTTCACAGTAGTGGAAAATTTAGGTAGACGCATCTATGTTCGGTTGGCAACGCCGTGTCCATCATAAGTTTTGAAATAACCTGCCAGATAAGACGACATAATGTTTGTTCCATATATTTCGATTATTTGTTAAAATAAAAAAGTAAATTGCAAAATGAATTTCTGGCAGTAAAGTTAGTGTCCATGTATTTTAAAAGCAGTAAAAAGAAAATGCTTTCCCGTAAAGTTGGTAATTTGTAATAATATGAATCCTTTTGATTTGTACAGATTTATGCTTAATGTTGAAATGCATTTATATCTTTCGAATAGAATTCTATGCAATACCACATTTCACCCACCGAGGATGAGAAAGATAGATTGAATTCGTGGAAACATAAAAATAACCATTGAATTCAATGAATTCTGCATAGAAAGTTAAAGTAACCGGTGTCTACCGTGATATTAAATCATACATCTTCCTAATAATAGGAGCACGACTCACTTACAGCCGGGGTATTATGTAAGTGTATTTGCCTAGGCGGCATGACACTGAGATATTCCGCAATAAGCGTGAATAATGGGGCCCGGCGAATGCAGACACCTCACCTTCGCGTGTGTTTCGGGTCAGGTATTGAACTAACCCGAACTCTAACTCAATAAGGCTACTAACCACTGTCCACCAAAAGGGTGATGGCTTACTGCAGAAAAATAATCTTATTATAGTATTCGGAATCCGAACCCATTAAAGCAAGGCTTTTTGGTTTATTAATCAAGACGGTCTTAAATTATATGGTCCTATATTAATAATGACGTGTATATTGTGGTTCTCAAAATTAAAAATTTAGATTAAATCCAGCCTACTCTAGTATTTCAAGTTTTGTGTAAAATTCACTCGAAGCTAACTGTACTACCCGGCTTTGTTCGGGTAAATTATTTTTTTAAACAATTGAGAAAAAAAAAGTTATGTCTAATTTTTGATAATCAAGTGGAAAGGTATTTAAAAGCTATATAACATTAACATATATTTATGTCAGATAGAAAAAAGCTGTGCAAATTTTAAGTGGCTAGAACTAACCGTTTTTGCGTTTTTAATGTTTCAAATATCCACAAAATCAGATTATCTGCTTTATAGTTGACATTTGCTGGTTATATTTTTGTCTTAACACTTCGACAACCGATATCTTCTTGTATTTTATTTACCATAATAAGATATTTTCAGCTGTTTTACTCCCTGAAAAAAAAATGTTATAAAATAATAGCGCTTACATTTTGTTGACGAATGCATTTTCGACGGCGATTTAAATTATGCGTATTTTAATTTACCGCGAAAATGATGTTTCTTTATGTCCGTGCGGAAGGGGTCTATGACGTCACACTGGCCAACATTTGTAGGTAGTTCCGGCTCCCGATTACAGCGCAGTACCTACGTCGTGGTCAAATTTGAGATTTTTTAGAGTTTTTTAAATCAACAATGGCTTGAGCAAGGTCTTAAGTTACAAATACCGTACAAGCTTCATAGCCTTTTAGGTGAACAATGTGAACGTGTAGCGGGTCACACAGACCGATATATATCTATCAGCGACCTTACAATATATTGAGGTTAAACGGTTCGAGCCAAATGGCATTTGCGTTGACCCCCGCCGGGGTCAATCTCACATCTGAATCGTTGGCACTCGAGGCGGTACAGATACGGAGGCTGGTCCATCGCGATTCCATACAATCGCGAGATAAAGGGGTGAAGTTCTCCGCCGATCTGTAATTTTATCATTTTATCTGCAGCTGGAACAAGCGATAAATAAGCCGAATCTCTTGGATACCAATCGCTGTGTCTAAAATCGAGATTGTATGCTGGTACAATTTGGATTGTAGACAAAGGTATCTGCAACTTAATGGTCCGCATTCGACAGGGTAACAATTTGGCAACTTTTAAATATAGACAGGGTACAATATCGAGTGAGTTATCGATTTTAATTCAAGTTTCGTGGAATACATAAATAAATAGTCCTTCCACGAAAGCTCTGTTGTAACCTCTCTTTCTGTTATGTATATGTGTGGTTTATAAGAAAGAGGCAGAGATGACATTGGATGTATCAGCGATATGCCTACAATTTGTGTGGCCAATATAAATAACGGAGAAGATGCTATTTCACACGTTTACAATTCTAAACCCAAAACATTCATAAAATAATCGTTGGTGCAAGTTTTTATAAATATTTAAAAATAACAGTAACATCGCTCTAGAGTCCCAATATCTGAATTAATGAGATTATTATATAAAACCGTTTGGTTCATATTGTAACGTGGCAGTAAATATGAGAGATAGAATAAAATAAGGTTAGAAATTTGGTATCTGGCTAATCAGATATGGTTGCAGTGCAAACCAAAACCTTTTACAATAAACGTTCTTGTTCCATTATAGGGCAGAAGAGAACCCGCGACCTCTCTGCCCCGAGCAAAAGAACTTACCACTCTGCCACTGAGATTGTACACTACATATCAAATAAAATCCCAATTAAAGTTGATCCCAAGAGATAATAAGCTGCCAAATTAGTTTTACCGCAAATGAACCACTTCTCACCTAACGTGTAAATTTTGGACGCAGTTGGTAGAAAATAAATTAAATCCAGTATATTAAAAATAGTGAATGCTCTCTGAATCAATTTGCCTAGTGACAAACGAAGCAGTAAGATAAATCAGATTAATTACAAGCCTGGGAACCGAATGAAGACATTACCAACGCAATTGTTTAAAACTTCAGTGAGTAATCAAATAAACATTTGGCCGAAAACTCAACAAGGGGTTTGCATTAAAACTCCATAATTCTTCAGAGATACAGATCGAGATGGCTTCCAAGTCCATGGGAGAACCAGCATTGTTGTACTGTTGAATTACTTAGGCGCTTTGTTTTAGCGTTATTTAAGCGGTAAAACCGCAATTACAAGGTAGGCAATAGTAATAACTGACTCGCCTACCGTTACGAGAATGATTACGTGGACACAGGGGTCATGAAACAAACTAATTAAACGTAGGTACTGCATTGAATGGGAGAGGAAGCAGGGTTTTTGTGACTGTCCATTAAAGCCAAGAAAGATGGGTGAAGATGACAAATTAATTGACAGGCTTAGTGATTCGATACTCAAGAGATGATTGCACGAAGGTGTAGTTTAGTAAAAACGCCTCAGGGAGTATGTCAGCTTGTACAAAAAAGCAATGAGTGTTCCTTCGACTAAACGAAAAATTAAAAAGTTACGTCGTTTTCACGTAATGACTACCTCTAAGGATAATAGCGCTCTCCAATCATCGTAACATACACCACAATAATAATAATAAATAAACGGGTGGATTCAAGCAGTGGTGCAGCGATAAAAGTTTGCCCACCGGGAAATACCACTAAAAGCAAATTGATAATTCAAAACGAATGTTAAGTATTTTGAAGTGGCCATAAACATTTTGTATTGGCAACCTGTTTATGTGTTCGACCCTTTCTCGACGAACTGTTGATTGAATCACATAAACTTTGTTTTGTTTCACACAGGAGTGTATCTTTTAGATTTGTTTTTTTGTAAATGCTTCGTAAAGCAAACCTGCTATTTTCATTGTAATTAGAAACTGAGTATTGGATTTTGATTATTAAGGCTGGTGGATCCTACAAAATTGCTACGGTAAAGAATATTGGGAAATACATTAAATTAAATATTCGGGAATAACGCATCGTACTATAAAATTGATTTGTTTGAAAAAGTGAAAAATAATTCGAATGATCAATTATTAAGAGTAGCGTATATTAAAAATCAAATTGTTAATATCTATCATAAAAATGATTTTTTGGCACATTTGACCAATCGTGACGACCTTAATGGTAGAGTGGTTAAGACTCTCGACTACGACCTCAGTGGTCGCGGGTTAAAATCCCGGGGGGCACAAATACATTTAATTTAATTAATATGTGTTATTTCACATTAAATTCCTTTAAATAATATTTATGTATAGTATATTTGCGGCACGTTCCAGAGTGGTAGATACTAAAAGTATCGCTCCGGCAAAAGACTACCATTCAGAATCGAAACGTTGCTTGAAATGGCTTAAGACGTGTTTGGTGACCAGATCTAAATAATCAGGTACTTTCCCGCATTCCTCTTCCCCAGCTCCTTCCCCTTCCCACTATCTTCAACCTGTCCCACGGGCTCCAGACCGTTGGGAGCAGTTAGGACTTTTGTGCGGTGTTCACTATAAAAATCTGCTTGGGCGGTCGTTACGCCACTGGACAGAAGAATAATGTATCCGCTGTTACATTATACTACATCAAAGTTTCGCGCGCTGGGTGTTGTAATGTAAAATGAAATAATAATACGTAGCAAATTAATTCCAGCTTTCCAGTGCTTAATTCGCAAATACTGCTCAATGCGTTTTCTAAACTAATCGAAAACAATAATACCTTTGAAAAAAAAAACAGAGAATTCTTTGAGTTGAGCCGATGCTCAAATTGGATTATGAAAAAAAAACCACACGATATGTTCAAAGCAATTTTCTAATGCGTTGGAACGATCGCCAAATCGATTGGTCAGATCAACTAATTGACTGAATAAAAATAAAAATATATATTTATATATATACGGTTACTTCTTTGTGCTTTAATTAAGAACTGTGCAAATGATACGATGACAATAGCTGTTAATGATAAAAAAATATAAATTATTGCAAGGTGTTATGCATAACGGAAGAAACCGGTACATCTAACAGTGATACCACACTGGAGGAGAAATTTATAAGTGGATATATTCAGGGGTGAACTGGGAATTACTTGTTTGGCCGGTATTCAACGCGACCGAAATTTTTGAAAGGGGTATTTTTCAACATAAATATTATTACTTTGAACTGTTTTTTTTTGCCGTTTTAGTGAAGAACTGCATTCTTTCTTTTTTTTTTTAGTCGTTACAGCATCAGTCTATTTTTAATAGGAAGCCGCTATATTTTTTCAAACAAACAAGGATGACCTTCCTATTATATTTGTAAAGATACATTTTTGCCTTGAGAATAAGTCATGATGAAACTGTTAAATGGGAGATGAAGTGGATCCTTTATATCGTATTTTGTCGTACTTCAACTGGACCATACCAAATAGTTTTTTAGTGACTACATTTTCTTAAAATTTCATATTGAATGAAGTATTAATTTATATTTCATTTATTTATCATTCCAAAATTTTCAATGACTGGATGTGTCATGAAATTCACATACTTATTAGATAAATACGTTAATCCAGAGGTAACGGGTTCAAATTCCAGTAACGCTAGTAAATTTAATTTAATCAATTAACGTTATTTTACATTTCATTCGTATAAATACAATATACAGTTTGCTTACGGCACGTTCCAGAGTGGTAGACACTCTCAGTATCGCCCCGGTGAAATACCACCATTGAGAACCCAAGCGTTGCTTGAAATCTAAAACCCAAAATATACAGTAAAATTTCCCCATATAAACATTAAAACCTGCAAATCGTCATACATACTCGTACATAGGTCCAATAATAACCAAATGGTCAATTGTATTGGCAACAAAATAGACACGTCACGTGGCTGGTAGATATGTTTCCTTGGAACAGAAAATCGGTCTAGCTGGGAAAGGAACTAATATCGACTATAAAAAAAAATAATTCAATCTTTAAAAAAAAGTTAGATCATCAATAATTGAACCATGCGAATGGCTATTCGAAGAATTTCCTCGCTCGATTTGATTGTCAGTTTGCCCCTGAAGTATACGCATTAGGGAGAAATCTTATCTTAAGTATACCAGTATAATTGTAAACCTAACTCTTAATGAGATGTATTTGAATATGCACCGTTTGCAGTATAAACTTAATACGATGAATGATTGCACCCATTTTAAAACTATAAGAAAACAATAAAGTTAGACGTTGGGCAGGAATTCAATTAAATCGTAATGGGAAATAGTCATAAAGGTTTTTTCCCCCCCTTTGGAGGATAACGATGAACCATGCCGGCAGAGCCTCTAAAACAAGCACATCGACAATGATTTTGTCGAAAATGTCGGTAATTTAAACAACAGTTAACCATTGTTTGTTCGTTGGCGATCTGCAGTCGTGCTCGGGAACAATTCTAAATTATCCACATTATTGATAAAACCTTTATCTACGTGCTTATGTTAGAGCTCAGGCTAAGACACATTATATCGTCGACGGAAAAGCAAAAGGGCTGAAACGCCATTTCGGGGAGATTACACCAGAGCACTTTTAAGTTTTTTGTTTGTTTTACAATAAAATTCATAAGTTTTCAGAACCTGGTCGATTCAGGAAACTGAATGCTCGCGCTGAGTTACCTGAAGCGACAAAATTCTAAAAAATTCCCAAACTTGTGTCGCTTGAACCAAGCCTTCTCCCAAACGGTGCATATATTTTAGATAGCTGAAGCGCCACAAAAATCTTCACAATTAAACGAGAGTTAGAGCATTCGATGCAGAAAAAAGAACTGATCAAAACTCAATATTTACTTTTCAGCGACGATATGGCAAAAATAGAACAGTCCTCGAGATAAACGATTTCCTCTGGGGCCCGTGTGTCAAGTTGATATTAGTTTCAATGGTGGGCATATTTAATTGTAAAACTGTTGCTTTGGGTCGTCCGTTTATAAGGTTGATGAAATGGTATAATTTAGAAGGCAAAGAACCTCAAGATATTATAATTCTTTGAAAATGCATGTGAACCAATGTGGAAAAGTATGTCGCACAGTTTTTTTTTTGCGGTGGGATAAAATTCGATACAGGATAAATCTGTTTCGGATGAACCAAAATGTATTCACAGGAAACCAAAATAATTGAAGAAAAGAACTCAGACATCTGTGTATATATAATACTGTATAGTAGTTAAAATTATGGTTTAAAACGATTTCTGATTCAAATGTTACGCCTTTGAAATGCTCAGCAAGTTAAGTTGCTTATCGAATTATGTGAACTGGCATTTGTTTTACTCCAACCGTGTTATTGATCAAGGAGGAACGGTTTCAAATGCTTATCAAAACCTACTTTATGAGGGTTCGAATGATGAATAAGCTCTCACATTATTCACACCCACGAGGGTTCTTGATTCTGACCCATTAATAGCGTGGGAGAAATAAAATTACATGTTGGATAAGCCGTGTCAAAACTGTCTCTTTGAGCCATAAACAGATGTTAAACATTTGTTGGCTTTAAGAAGTGAAAGATATATAAAGCCGCAAGTGATATATTCAGGCCACAAGTTCCGGACTAACCTTTGACTCTGTATTCTCCGTTTCCAATAATCGTAAATAATTCTTAAACATCACTCGTGAATTCTACGAGAAGTGTATCGCTCCGAGAAAGGATGTCACTGGCACGTAGACGATGTCAGATACGTATTATCAGCTGATCGAAAGGTCAGATGTCGATTCGGTGCAACTTCTTTAGGTCAAATCTGAAATGACATTTGCAAGAATTTTAAAAGAGGAAGACAAAGAAGAATAGCAGCATAGAAAATATGAAGCCCATCTGCGATCAGGGAAAATATTGATAAATAAACTCTAAACGGGGTTATTTAATCTTTGAATCTCAGATGTAACCGCAACGATAAAAAAACTTAATAACGCAGGGGCTCTCAAAAACACGATGATAGACATCATTGTTTCGACTTTAATAATAAATTGCAACATTCCAATTCTTAAAAAAATACGTTGAGATACTATTATAAAGTTATTACTCTCTTATCAGATGTACGGCTCTGCTTGATATCAACATTTCTGAATACCCAAAGCATAATATTATTTTGGCAGGATCCTTTGTTCATACAAAGGCGCAATAAATTCGATTAAAAATCCAAAGGAATAATTAAAGCATAAAATCCTTCTGAATTGTAATTAATGATATAGAGAATGAAACACCGCATAAAAAGAAAAAAATAAACCATTCATCCGAATCAAATTACGGCATTTGAATGATCGACTTACAAAGATCCTGTGCTAACTTCCAATAATTATACCACTTTAAATTAACAAAGTAAGTCTATTTGTTACAGACCTACTCCTTAAATTACATGGCGAAATTACCGAGTTTATAGATAACCAATAAATCCCCTCTACTAAATTTATTGATAATGCTGACACAACCTTTAAGGCATTCCGCGAGACTCTCGAAAAGTCCAATTAAAATTAATGAAATCATTATAAAAACAGAGTCATAGCTATCACTTTAATTATATAATTTATTTTGGTTAATGCGATGATGACATAATGATATCAACTATTTAAAGCAAGTGGTACTAAGACAATCGAAGATTGAAAAGGATGAAAAGGATGAATAAAAGTTGAAAAAAACTGACGATTTCTATGAATGGTCATCAAAAGAAAAAAACATTGTTTTTCACAATCTTGTGTTTCTCAATGATCAGGTGATCTTCAAGCCCGAAAAATATTTAATTGCATAAATATTTTGTAAGAACGGTCATTAATTCAAGCGCAGAATTTAATGTTCGTTGGTTGGTGTTGAAGATATGTTACTTTACCCACAGTATATCATCATTGTTATCCTTTTGTTCTTGTAAATAAGTGCTTTCGTGTGTCAAGACAAACCGTAGTACTGCGTTCCTCACGTTCTTGCAAGAGCCCGATAGTAAGTAAGTGCCTCTTGACTAGACTCAGTGCACACTGCACACTGCACACAGCAGTAAGTGTACCGAGTATGTACCGAGTGTGTACTGCAGGCGGGCCCGATTCCTCCCATCACCTGTTTACCGCTAAGTTAAGGTCACCGCGTCACCCCCGAGCGGTGGATATTCACTAACTCATGGTAAACACTTCCATTGTTCGGAGATGCTATCACAGATGCCATCGTAGGACCAAAAGCCGCGGTGTGAGAATTCAATGAGAATCCGGTGCGCACATCTTCGGCAGAGGTCGGAGAGCCGTTTTACTCTTAATGCAATCATTATTCAATGTGGTCAGGAGGATAGGTAATGCGTGCACATGTCGAAAGCTGGGCGCGGTGACCACAAATTATTACAAAGAGGCTATCTGATCAGGCAAGCTCATTTTGCTAGAGCATTCGAGTCAACGAATCTCAAATAAGTTTGCCTTTATTTTTTTTAATGTTTTGTTCATGTGTGAAATGTTAATGACTTAAAATTAATAAATTCAAAAAGGTATGAACAAAAATTACTTCTTAGACAATTGAATAATTGCATTGAAAGACTGACCAAAGAAAGGATAAATATTAAGTACAGCAAATGTATCGTCTCATTTCCAACGACTGGCGTCTTATTATAGCATGTGTAATTAAAATTTGTAAAAATTGAAACAGAGAGGAAATAAACAAATGTAACTACCCATTGCATACGATACAAATTTCTAACTACAATATTGAAACTGTTCCATCCGAACAGCAAAAAAATCCTTTCACGCTCACTATTCAGCATGTGCTTTACACCGCGATGAGATGCCTTAATAGTACGGATCTTGGAGATTTATTACTATTGAAAATAATATTATGTGCACAATCTAATGGATTCATTAAGCAGCAATTTATCGTGGATGGTCACAAGTTAAGGTCCGTTATTGTAGGTTGGCAGTATATTATTATTTTAAGCAACAGGGCACGCGTAAACTAAAGTTAATGGAAGTGTTAAGTTGTTAGCGTTTATCCACAGTAAATTAAATAATTTAAGAGAAAAAACAACGGAATTCACCGGCATGTGATGTGATTACAGTAAATAAAGAACGCGCTTTACATTTTGAAAAAAAGATTAAAACTGATAAAATATAAATGAGAACCTTCATTAGCATTCAAAAGCTTCTTCAGAATGCAATTGTCTGGAATTAAAATAGTCATTGTATTTCCGTGTAGCCCCGAAATGAAGAGATATTATCTTGCTTTGGACACATCTGAAGCATTTTAATTGTATGCAAACGTTCCGAGTTAATCTTATAATGTATGGCGTAATACTACGAAATTTAATGTGTTTCCCGGGACGATGAAGATATTTGCACTTCTTTAAAACGTTCGAAATAAGCTGGATTATGGAGCTTCATTTAGACAGATGTGCGAAGCAACAGTGCAGGACCATGAATAAACAAGGTTTGCGATGTTGAGATAGATAATAAAAAAAATATATAAAGACAGTAAAAACGCTGATAACAAAGCTTAACGTTAAATAAAATGTGAAAAATAAACCAAATAAAACATTGCATTTATAGAACAGTGCAACGTAGATAGTACATAAGTGTGTTCACTGGGTAAGCAATTTGAAAAATGTCATTGAAGAGCGATATAGTGTCTCGTGCACTTACCCGCATAAAGAAACAGGTGATTTTTCAATATTAGCAAGTTGCAATATAATAATACCAGCGGTTAAGCAACACAATCTCTGACCCTCTGATAGGAGGAGGTATACTCGCTCGATTGAAGAGAGCAAAATTCAATTAAATATCGCTTAGAAAATAATTTGCTGCCGGTACTGGCCGGAACGGAATCAACGAAATATTCTACAATGAAGGTTTCATTCAATTCAACTACAATATGAAAAGCGACTTTGGTAAACTGAGTAATTTATTTCAAAGGCGAGTAGTGACTGCATTTCGATTACATGGAAAACACTTGACAGTAATGCTGAATCGACTGTCTAATCTAACAGTATCAATTTTAACATCTGAATCTGCAGTAATTTAGCAAGGGATCTTCTAGCCCCTATTAAATATAAATTAATGCACCAAGTGCAACTCTTCAATATCGCTTGAACTTTAAGTCAGCGAGGGCTGGAGTATTTGCTCTAACTATGGGTTGAGGTTTAATGATTATTGTGGTTAGAGTTGACTTTGAACAAACACAAAAAGCTAGTGTTGGGAATGTAAAAGTATTATATACAAGGGAAACGGATAAATCAATATTCAAAGACATTGCTAGCATTGATAGAAACTTGTTTAAAAAAAACTATTCATTGAATTCCATTTCACTTTCGCTGGCTAAGAATAAAATATATGTTAGATTAATTAATTATGTTTCCCACACTGAAAAGATTCGTTGTTAAAAATAAGCGAGTTTAGATATTATATTAAAACTAAGCATTCAATTACTATCTTTATTACCTTGATTAGTAATTCATAGTACATTCTGTTAATTCATTGATAGTATAAAAATACACGGATTTATATGCAAAATTCCATTTGTTATCCGATGTTTGGTCAGAATTATCTTAAATTGAATTTGATGCACCCAAGGTTACACAAATCAAAGCACCGTTGTTCCACTATCATGATCAAGTTACCATTATGATGCCACAGGTGAGTTTTATCAGATATATCAGCACTTAAACAGTTGCAAGTTTCAAAATAAAAAAAATAACGATTTGCATAGAGGTATATTACAGCTTACAACATCAAGAAAGGCGGCACAATGAAGGTATGTAGACACAGTTAGGGTATTGTTATCAATGTAATTATCAAATTAAGATCCTGGTCGATAACTTTTATAAGAATAATTAGTTTCTTTCCCGTTATTATTCAAGCTGGTATTAAAAAAAAACCATAAAGGAAACTAATAAGATGTTCCATGCAAGTTAGGTTTCCAATTGCGAAAGGCAATATATCAAAGATTTTAAGGTAATTAAACAAGATAGCTTTAAAATAACTTTATATTTGAACAAAAATAATAGAGATTATAATCATAGTATTATAATGAAATTTGACCTTAAATATTAATATTTTAGGTCATTAAAAATATGTTAGGCTTAAAAACCAGCCAATTGAAAGGTTATTGAAGTTATCATCATTATTCCAATACTTGGTTATTTCATCCTGTATATTCTATAACATAAGAAAGAAACTTATCGAGAAACCGAGAAGCAGGTAGATAACCAACAATCAATTTGAACTGCAAAGTTCATGTAACCAATCAGCGATGCTCGGAAGCACAGGCTCTGCAGGTACTTAAAACACGATCAGATAACACGTGCTTCCAGATCTGGAGAAGTTACCATCATTACACCTGAAGGATGGCTTCAATCTCCGAAGGCGAACCCCAACAATAGAATTGGGCCAGGATTCGCGAGCTCCATGACTTGCACAATGCCTCCTTCCTTCAAAATGCTCTTATACAAATATATAAGCACTTCTGTTTGTTCGAGTGGTGATTGCTTTTGCTATTTAAAAATACCCCGTTAAAGATGTCAGATATACTCAGCGAGTTCACACAGATGATTAATCGGTAGACCAAACATGAGAATCGCCTCGGTGAAAATCATCAGGGCTTTTTAAATGGAAGGGATTATGTACTAAACGTTATATTACAACACCTGTTTCCTACTCGTAACTCGCAATTGAGTTTGTCGAATAGCTCATTAAGTTCAACAGATTATGTAATGATTATTTTTTTGTTAATCATATTTCTCTCTTATTTATGTCATCATATCTTAATTGCATCGAAGACCAGTAGTTTTGCAGTACAAGTATACATATACAAGCGCCTAGAAAGCAACCACGTTAAATTTGTAGAGACGGCAACGATATCTTTATATTTTTACTTCAAAAGATAAAAATTCTGTTATCAGAGGATTAAATCCAATGAATATTTCATTTAAGTGTGTACCAGTTTTACTTAGGGAAAGAAATCAAATAATGTATACCAGCTTCCGAATATAAATCAACACAAATCTTATCGCAACTCATTAGTGGTAAATTACGCAAACCAAATAATCTTCCAAAGTTTCAATAAAGATTTTCTCGTAATACCTACCTCGTCTACGCACCTTTTGAGCGAGACGACCGACTGCACGCTCGAATATTAATGGACTAATAACATTATGCAACTGATTCAGCGATATGCAGTCAATGTCACTTGTAATTATTCCTTAAGTATGCCCTGGGCACAAGAAAGTCGAGACATAAAAAAAAAACCCGTTTCATAACTGCACATAATTTCAACAACATATTCCCGATAGCTTTATGCTTTACGACCACAGGAAGTGTTGAGAATGACCTAACCTGGGTACCATAGACTTTTTACAAGCACCAAAGAACGATGCTATCGTCTTCATGGGTGTATTCTTAATTGTCTTTGGCATTAATATATCCCGAAGAATGTTGTTCATGCAGTGTTATGACAAGCTCCATCACGAGTATGTTGTGCTTACATATTTAGGCACAAGTATGTGACCTTGCGGTACTCCACAGTTATCCATTTCTAAGCCGGGCTTAAATATAAACAGATATGTAGCCGTTACTGCTATAGATTATATTGATAAGTAATAATTCATACCATCGTAAATATGTTCAGGTGATGACTGTCACTTGATGAAAGATGCTTACCTGCGAAAAAAAAAAAAAAGGTAATTAAGATAATAATATGCAAGTTTAATAATGTTATCAAATATTCCCGTGGATCGGCATTAGTACAATTCAAATTTGAGTTGGTTTTGAATCAGAACTGATGTTAAAAAATACGAATGAGTGACAGAATATTGAAACTTCATCTTATTAGACTAATTGTTACTCGTATTGAGAACTCGTAAAAAAAAGAATACATCCAAAATACAATATTCTGAAAACCATTTTTCAACATTTTATTCCTATTATAAGTTATTTCGAGTAAAGGAAAAAAAACGAAGAATTACAAAATAAATGACTACAACCTTAATTAATAGATTCAATAATCAAAACACTGCTAAATTAAGTACCACAAGCTTAAATAGGATATAATGTCTATCTGACACGAAGCTGATCAAAAGTACGTATCATATAAATAAAAAGAACCATCAAATCAACACAGCTATATCCTATTAATTCGTCAAATTTACCAGTTCTTCTAACTATGCACGAATAAAGCAACCAGACAGGTGGAGTCTATTGGTCACAATAGAGATTCAGCTTGATCGACCTAATGAGCAATCAAAGCATCTCCCTGCCAGCATAGGGTGCCTATTCTTGCAGAGGTGAAAAGTAGTATCTCGTGACGTTAGACCTAACTGTACAGATCCACGGAGGATTGTGATCCGATGTTTTGATTGATCAATCGTTGTGAGCGTTGATTAAACATATAATCAATTCAAAATCAGCAAAGGAATCTTCGCTACCAAGAACAAATACGTTATTGTTTAAAAACTCCCTTATTCTATTTAATTACCTTTTAAAAGTTTCATTCAAGTACATAATAAAATAGCAATAAGCACGAACCGAAGTTTCCCTCAGAGTCTGTGCATTCCTTGGGGATACTGTGTGGAGGGTATTTAAAAGTTAATAAAGTAGTGAATTTGAGTCTTAAAGAAACCCATAGTATAGGACGAAGGAAACACAAAACCCGTCAAACATTGTTCATGCGAAGAAACTACTCGATCGCATTTAAGCTAACCATGCCAGCAAGATGTTTACTGTTTTGGTAAGAAAGTTTCGAAAGAGTTATGATGAAGAATCACAATTCGAAAACAAATAAAAAACATCACTTTGGAAACATTGAAAAAGATAATTTGATTTAGTACAGGTACAGAAGATGATAGGAAGTTACGAAATATTTTTAACACGTAAACAAAACTGCCTATAAAGCTCCCTTAAGCAGATGTTCCACGTAATATAAACGACGCATTAATGCAGGCGTGAAATTTCAAATATCACGTTCAGGTTCCGCGTCATTAAAAAGCGCTCAATCACAAGATTTCGTAATCGGAAAGTTTTTACAATTGGGACTACTGTTTGCCCAATACTTCACCAGGCGCAGGTTCCCTTCCCGCACAAGCCCTAGAAGGGCCTGTCGGAATACCAAATCACTCCGAAGATTATGTGCTAGCATTCTGAAATAATTGGGGGCATAGTGGTGGTACAAGTACCTTGATTACCTATACTCTATGTCTTATGCAAGATAGGCCACTCGAATGATTAATTAGCAGTTATCGGTGCCTTGTGAAACCATAGAAAGCTCTTCATTAACGATTAATAACCTTAAGTGCTGATGATGTGTCAGAATGCTGGGATTATTTCGGATGGAAACCCGTTTTAAATTACGCAATAAAGGTATTGCCAATTAATATTACTGATTAGAAGTTTTTGATTCTGTTCCCATTGAATGGATTGGACGTCATGTATTGAATACATTTATTATGATCGTGTCATTAGCGTATCCGCGACATTGCAACTATATCAAACCATTATTTACTATTTCAATAAGAAAAAAATATGTTATGAAATAACTGAGAGCAAAATATAACCAAGTTAATTAATGTAATTTTTGATAAGCTTTCTCCGTCCTCGGTTTATCATAAATACATTTAATTTTTTAGATAAAACTTTAACAGTGGAAGTGAACTAAGCAGGTATTGCATGCATTCGAACGGTTTTTGTGAGGTTGTACCATATCATCACGCATCCTTGATCTAGTACTACCGTTAGACTATTTACGGGTAATATTGATGTTTCGAAATCACCCGGAACTTAGAACCGATTCGACGAATCAGAGAGAAATGATTGTAGCACTAATGCATTATAGCCGCGATGAAGAGCAATGGAGGAAATCGAATTTCAACAATGTCTAATATCCATCATGTAAATTCCGAGGGCAAGAATAAGGCGATAGTTTATCCAGAATGACTTGCTAACAAGGGAACAACAATGGCTGCGTAATAATGGCATAGCAGAAACAATACTATGTAATATATCCTTTTGATTGTAGATCTAACTGTAACGAACTCGTGCAAGCATTTCATCATGAAAATAAAGAGTCAAATAAAAAGCAGAAGGACATTGGGCAACCTTTTAAAAGTCATGATTCTTCACAAGATCGAATTAAACGGCATTGATGGAGCCTAAAATTAAGCAATTGTCGCTTTAAATAACACGCTCTTTTATACTTAAAGCAAAGCAACAACATCAGCATAAAATCAATTTAAATTACATAAAAGCAAGGCACCTTCAATTATTTCAGTTTGAAAGGAATTAGCCCGAAAAGAAAACGCACCGCACCGCAGCTGCCGAAACAACTCAAACGTTCGAGTAAAAAATGATTAAATTGAGATAATATGTACCATCGTTTCGCATCACTCTGTCTGCGTCTGTGCTCCTGGTTACTTCTCAACCGACAGCAAGGCCGATCGTTAACAGTTATCGACTGGGTCGAGTGGATCACATCGAGGAAGGTAAAGTGGAGATCGAGAAAACAAGGTTCTATATACAGGTATGCTTGTCTAGCACGGAGACATTCAATCTTCACTCAGACGTCTCGCTACCCGAAACCACATCATTATTGACCATCTGTAGGACCGGTCTCGAGCTACGAAGAACAGTTTTTTCTACATCAACTGCGACTATGCTATTTTTCTGTTTTCATTGTGGATAGGTACGCAAGGTCATCACACCAGAGTTTTCCGACCCCGATTAGAAAAAACATCGGTTCGTTATTTTTAACCGCAAATTTGAACACCACAAAATATTACGAAGGAGTACAAAAAACACATTATTTCACACCTAGCTAGAAGAAAGTTTGTTGTATTTTTTTTTCTTTATTAAAAAGACAAACATTCCCGGGTTACGAATTACCTGACAATATTTGAAAAACTCATGCAACATTTATTTTTTTATAATAAATTTTACCATGCCATTTTTTATAAAAAAATAAAATAATGTTCTATAAAATAATTTTTAAAACAATAAATAATAAAATAAAAAAACTCCGACTACCATTATAATAAGAGGAAAATGTTGCTTGTGCAATGATGGTGGAACTTAGCTACTAACCGGTATCAGTTGCCTACAGCCACGAGAATTACACAAGAGTCATTAAAATGCATTTACATATGGTGGTTTAAAAAATTGTGTTTACTACAATGTTATTAATTTTTGATTATTTAATTGTTTCAGAAACGAGACTACGAATTATCAGCCATGAGAGCGTGGGTGACTTTCTTCGTGATATGGTGTGTCACCATCACACCATCCATCAACGCCGCAGCTCAGAGGTCTTCCGAGGGAGTCCAAGTAGTAAGCAAGGCTCCAGCAGACAAACCCAGCACTGAGTCGGTTCCCTCCACGTACAAGAACCAGGATAGTCCGCCTCCACAACCTATCACAGGAGCGCAGGGGCTGCTAGGAGAGGCAGGCCTACTCGAGCCTTCAGCAGCTCAAGGGATTTCTGGACCGTCTGGACCATCAGGGCTTTCAGCTCCTTCTGCACCAGCTAACTCAATAGACGAGTGTGACCCTGAGATGATTGGTTTCGAACTCGTTACAGGGTAAGTGGTAATTTTTGAAAACTTTGTCGTAATGAAAGGGGCCACAGAAATGTAACACGTAGGAGATTTTTCGTGGCTGAGGAACAATCTTTGATTGATACATGTTTCGGATGAAGAAACTATTCCGGTTACTTCAGGATCGAAAATGTTTGTGTGATTGTCACCAACAACGTACAGTAGAGCTAATGCTGAAGGAAAGAAGTATTGTTGATAACACTCCAAATTTCCAAGTTAGCTAACCTAACCATACCCTTAGAAGTTGTAACGATGAATGGACTTTGACGTGAATATATCGAAATCTTTACCTACCTAAAGACTCGTCGCTTTTTCATGAAAGCAATTTTCAACACGACTTACTTGCGCTAGCAACACATTACAAACCACGCAGAAAATGTGCATACCGAGCGAACAATAATATTATATATAAAAGAATACATACATATTATAAAAGAGCTCTTTAATGAAAATTGATAGCGTAGAATAAAGCGCCAAACTGTGAATTATCTACTCAGTGGAAGCTCAACATCAAGTTTATTTGTTGAATTTACAAATAAATTTAACCACTTTCGCTTTATACTCGCATAAAACATCAACAGTTTCAAATACTGTTCACCATTTTCAACATTGCTTTATTATTGCTCGTTATAAAATTCAGTATACAAACCGAACCATTAAATCTTTTTCATGATCTCGTGATAATTGTCCAACTAACGACGACTTGCGTAGCCGAACGGTTAAGATTCTCGGGTACGAATTTAGAGGTCGCGGGTTCAAATCCCACCGTGGGAATTTTTTTTATATATTTTAAAATTTATGTGTTATTTCGCATATGATTTACATTTTTAAAAAACGTCTGCGGCATGTTCCAGAGTGGTAGATATTTTCAGTATTACTTTCCAACCTTCCCCTTCCCCATCTCCTGTCTTTCCACACTTCTACTGGTTCAGGGCATTTGCGGTGTTCAAAAAGCATTATTATAAGCATGATAGATCAAAATATTGCGAAAAGGCCATATTGTGCATTGTATAAGTTTAACGAACGCGAAACTGATTCATGTTTCTCTCAAAGACGGAACTCACGGAACTGATTCCGTTAGAGGGAAAACAAGCAACAAAAGGAAATTGTTAGAGAACTGAAAGGGAAGAATGAGCAATAAATCTAGTAAACGCATCATCTAGGCCTGACTGTGTGATGGAGTAATGCCATCAGTGTTTGCACTTGAGATAAATTGCTACTTGCCGTTGATTGAGTTTAAATAATTTGAATTTATGGACCCAGCGCTTTGATGCAGGAGTTGAAGAATAACAAACTGGATATGGTAAAAAATGAAAATACTAACTAACCATCACGCTGTTTCCCCGCAGGGGTAGGTAGATAGGACGGACCGCCATATAACTCTGTCTTGGCACACACTCCTTGCTTCATTCACATTCATACATCGTCTCATACATGCTCTTCTGTTATTCTGACTCTTTACATGACCCGATTCGAGTATTTGATTAACTTGATCGTGCCATGTCTTTCTCGGGCGTCCTCGACTTCTTCTTCCATGAAAAAATGCCATTCCCAAATGAAAAGATAAATGAGTCGTATAGTATCAAAGGCAGAACTATCCAGAATTATTGACCATATTGAGTTATTTAATGTTGAGATTTTTTAACGTTATTTGTATTTCTGTATCACAATACGAATTTTTTAAATAGCGTGAATGCAATCTTTGCGTTTAATTAAATATAAATATTTAAATAATGGAGAGTTCTAAATTGGTATTCTGAATAGTTCTGCCTTTGATACTATACGACTCAAATGATCGCTTCTCTAAGAGCGCTGTAGAGGTTCAAGGGGGTAGTGATAGTATCAGGAGCAACGGGAGTTGAAGGGTAGTAAAAACGGGTTGAGAGCAAAATGAAAGCATTGAAAAGAATTTGGTCAGTAAAAGGGTTTTTCTAGTTGACCACACAAATATACAAAAATCCTACCTGTCGTTCCAAATTGGAAAAGAAAACATCTGACAAACATTTAAACATACCAGCTTTTGACAGATGCGCTATTGACAGTAGCTGAATTAATAGCAGACAAATAAAAGATTGACACAACTACACGCCATCGTGATTGTTAAAAAAGAATACCGGACAAGAAGAGCAAATCATATTATCTGTAGGCCTCTGAGATCGTTAAAGACCGAGATGAATGTGAGATAAAAAGCAATTACATTGAAAATGCACGCGGAAGAATAGTGGGAAGTCACAAATTGGACCAGAAAAGCATTTAGCAGCAGAGCAGACGGCTGTCCCGTAAATAATTTAATCTGACAGTTTGCAGTTTCCATTCGCTGGACCAATAATTGGGTGACTTTCAGATTCCACTCCTCACGAAACTCCTGCTTTGTGATAATAAATAGCGAAGTGAAGGAATGTAAATTCATTATTAACGCCTCTGTTAGGATTCACGATTGCCGTGCGGAAATAAAACACTTGTAAGACCGTAAATAAAACGGCCTGAGGCAGACGTGCAATAAACACTGCGTGCAAATACAATAGTACGGCCACATCGTGGATTGAATCGAAGAAAAGCTACTCCACAATGGAGTTCTGATACCAACCGAGATGAACCGCAGAGAGGTATGGAAGTAGTAGATAAGGATGAAATAAGACGATAACCAAGTGACGTAGATGATATCCCAGGAAGACATGGCTCGATCGAATTAATCAAACCAAGAGTCGGTATAGCAGAAGGGTATGTATAACATAATGTGTGAATACGAACGAAGTAAGGAATGTATGCCAAGGCAGAGATGTGTGGCGCCCATCCAATGTGCACCCTGCGAAGAAATGACACGATTGTAAGTTTGTTGAAGAAAATGTTGTCATTAATCACCGTGGGAGCGATACGAAGATTACAATGTCGAATTATTAAGTTTTTCTGAAATTAATATTTTTTTACTGGAATGCAAATTAACATTACACTAGTCACCCACAGTGCGTCGCAAGGCGGTCATTAAATTACTACCATCTGTGTTTTATACCGTATCAGGGTAAACAGTTTTTTTATAATTGCTCATTCAACCATCTCAGTAATAATAATTAGTGGCTCTCTTATGAATACAAACGCCATTAGGCAAGACAAACAAAGTCGAGATTGCTTGCCTTCATACATCAAAGGTGTTCGCAGTTCACGCATCTTTCTTTCTGATATTAATATTTACTTCCTGATGTATTAAAACTTCGCGCAAAATAATGGATAGACAGCAAGACGTGGAAACAATTCAATAAATAGACTTCAGATGGAACAAAAAATAACCAATTTTTGAGCTGTTTTTTTTAAGGCAGCATTTTCAGAAGTAAGAATCAAAAAAAGTGTTTAATTTATAATAAAAAATGGATATTCCCAAAGAATATATCCTAAGCAATTTAAATATTGGTTCATTTACACTTGCAGGGAAAGTTAAAAGAATCAAACTGTTCTCTATAGACATGTCATTTTTGGAAATTTGATCTAAGACCTCTAATCTAGCTATCTACCTTCAGTTATCCTGAAATTCACACTTCAGGCACAAAACTACACAAAATATCTATTTTTGTATTCTTGTGGTATATATTAATCAGTGTTTCATTCCCGTGTGATTGTTATTATGTATTCCTGGTTGGTAATGTTCCATGTTCGTTATTCCAGGTACGTGTTCTCCGCCCCCGCCCACATCCTAGATGACATTCCCGGCACCCTCATGCTGACGGACTGCCTCGAGATCTGCCAGGCAAACGACACCTGCCACGCCGTCAACTACGAGACTGGACTCTGCGTGCTGTTCAGCTCAAACGCTGACGATCAACCAGGTTAGATATCCGTCATTTTTATACACACACAAAGCAGATACGTGTAACAATAGACTAAACTGCCGAGTTTAGGTATTAGTTAGAAATCCGTAACATTAATGCATGTAAGAGATACACGTTAAAACACACAGAAGATGCACATATCGTATAGTAGAAAACCGAATGTAACATTTACGGGATACGGAGTGACAAAAACGAAACTGCCAAATAATATTGTTTGAAATTTTCTGTAAAATCCATTACTATTCGTAGTTTTTTTTAAACGGGTTATAAATAAATACTATATATATTATACGTGTACACGTGTACACACGTAGGTAACTGAAAGTAATTCAATTATATCATACCAACATATCATATCGGTATATATATTCGAAGTGAAGAGATAACCATTGATATCCCAACACACCATTCAAAATCATTAATACAGAATCAGTTTTTCTCTGATATACTGGCAGCCATCTCGAACACCACTTTCCCGGCTAAATTAAAGAGGCACTAAATGCTTCCATTTGTTCACCCACCCTAATGTTCTGTTCTTGTAATGTTTCTTCCCCACTTGAAAACAATTCATACCTATTATAGTTGAAATCTATTTCGCAACTTTAATGTTATGAACGCTAAAAACGCCGTAAACTACAAAGCAATAACCCAACCCATATGCAACTACTAAAATATATTGCATAAAGTGTCATAAAATAAAAGACTTTCCATGAAAACAACGGCCTTACTGGGAGAACCATAAAAAGACAGTAAGTAATGCTCAAACATAAATGATTTCACGTTTCTAGGTGGTGATGGTGTCCACCCACATGGGAAGTTCACATCAATCCGGTTGTTTTATACAATTTCGCGCAGTTTTAAATAGACGATATGCCAGTATGCAAAATCAAACACGATTATCTGCGGCGATATCAGGAGTAATGGCAGACGATACATCACTCGGAGGGTCAATTACTACCGAGAACTCCTTCGAACAAGGGTTCATCAGGTCCGAGACAAGCGGATCCTTGCAATGTCAATCAAATAGAAATAAAATAAATGTCGTTTCCTGCGAATACAGTCAAGCAGTAATAGTTCATTTTTAAACAAACAAGAACTGATTGAAAAAACATAAAACTTTAATTGATAATTTAAAAAAGGTGTATAGTATGCATTATTTATTTACAGGAAGTTACATCTATGAATTTTAATAGATACTAGAGTAGCTAGTCGAGTGCTTACCAAGCTAGCACATAGTACTTGAATTTAATAATATTATATTTTGTGTCCGCATTATTGCGCAAAATTTATATTTTCATTCATTATTATGTTTATTTCACAAAACTTACTTTAATCTATGTAGAATGGCTTTGTATTTTCACAATTAATTGTTTCAAGCTATACCAACAGTACTTTAAAGTTATTTCCTAGCTTCGTAAAGGGCCCTTAATGAGATATTCCATAAAATCATGAGGTCTTACAAACTAGTTATATTATGGCACTATTATTATAATATGTATGCTGCCTTGCAGTTTTACAATTGACCAAACACGGTACCCATTTCGTTCTGGGAGGAGATCGAAATTAAGTCGAACTTCAACTGTGTCTAGGATTATTAAACATTTGTTATGTATTCAATCCCTTCCACTCCTTTTCATAAGATGACGTGGAAAAACCACAGTACTTAAATGAAAGATGTTTAATGAAATAGCATAAGAACAGACTAGGAGTTATTGTTTTCTTATGATGATTGGCTATTGTAGTTTCAATAGAAATTTTGAATTATTGGTTATTATTACATAAAATGCATCGCTCTTTGTTCAAAAAGTAGGCCAGCCGTTGAAAAGTCAAATGTTACAGACACTGTAATAATTCACAAAAGCCATCACGAGCTTGGATGAATGGAAACAAGTCAGTAACGGAGTAACGATGCAGAAGATAAAATATCGCGAGGCACTGAGAAAATGAATAAAAGTTTAAACGCGATTTTGCTGAAATCAATAACGACTCTACAGAGAGTACAAAGGGGGAGACATTGAAACAGATGGAATAATAGATCGTGGACAATATAGCAATTAGTGATTTCATCTGATGAGGTAGAAACGGATACTGCAGTGCTGTTCCCTTGGCTTGCTGTGGGCGTAGGATACTGCAGATGGAATGCTGCTGTTCATCTCAGATTACCATAAAGCAGACCGTGTAATCGGGCCAAAGCGGTTGATGATATACTGTTGCACATAGTCAAAGACGGGGAAGATAATTCATTTTGATTTGCTGACTGATACGACACAGTGAGAAAAAAGCGAACCTAAAACGAGGAAAATAAATAAGCAAATAAATATAAAACAACCAAGATTTTCTCTTAATTGAAATCACTTGGCAAATATTGTAAAGCTACTAATAAACCACTGTTTTATGATAAAAATAGTGTTTTGCACAATACTGAAAACTTATATCATTTACTCAAAATATTAAAGTTTCCGTAAAGTTATTAAACATGCTTTATATTATACAAATCCAATTATCTAATTATTACTAGTAGAATTAATTTAAACTATCATATTGTCTCATTTTACGGCATCAGAGTTCACCATTCAAAAGTTTTTTTTGTCGATTTAGTCTATCCGAGGATATACTCGTAGTTCGATAAAGCAAAAAACGTAGTCTGAATGATAAACCGGTAATATTTTGAAAAAAGCCATAATAACCCCAGGCTGTATGATCTAAGGCGGGAATAATAAAAAACACAATTTATGGACTCAGTATCATAACAAGGGTCAAAAACTGAGTAACAACCCACTTGCACAAAAAACTAACTAATTATTGTGCCATAACGAAGCCTATTAAGATTAGTTAACAACTAGTATTATTGATATAAGAAATAGAAATACACGTGAGTTTACTGCGTAAACAAGCTTAAGATTATTGAGTATTATATTTATCGTATTAATAGCATGAATTTGCAAAGCAATCATATGGGAAAAAAATCGTCCAATTACTGCAGGAGTCATTGACACGAAGGTCGTATCAAATAAGTCAGAGCTGGTATAAGCTATTTTTTGTTCAGATTATTGGTCTATCTTACTATGTGAAATGTTGAACACAATTCACACTGAAAAAGGTGAAGTAAACATGTAATTTGAATTATGCATTTAAAAATAATAATTATTAATACAAACCTGTAAGCACTCATGGGCCAAATATGCTATCTTCAACGTTTCAATTTATTTCTTGAGCTACTGTCCCGTTTAAAAGACCACCAGGGTTATCATTGGGTGTTGCGATGTCTCCTGGTTTCACAACGTGCCCTTCGGGAATCTAAGTATTTTTTCCCACAACGGCAGAATATTGACACCATAGATACAATAATCGGTGTTTCGAGAATTGAGGGTCGAGGAGTCTAGAATCTAAAGGGAGGCGCCAGTGATTTTAGATGGATTGGAGAAACGCTAATGTGCTACAGTGTAGCGAGTTGTTAAAGACATGAATACCTAGTAAAAAACTTTGGAAAACCAGTCTCCTTCCGGTCAAAGCATATCAATAATTCCCATGCCAAGTCATCAACCGGATGGCTAAATTGTTGTGATACACCAGAAAAGACGATCTTCATCATAAAAACAGCTCTTCCCGCAAAAAAAAATGTTTGTATAGTAGACACACGATGATGCTTGCAAAATAAAACAGGCTCGAACGGAAAATTGAAAACCTGATGGGAAGCTATTCAAAAGAGGAGTTGATTTAATATTTATGAACGATCAATGGTGTCGAGAAACAAGGTTTAACTAGGTGCAAAATCCAAAGGAAAAAAAAACGGAAAGTGTTTTTTTTGTAATGGTCTTCGTAGACACTATCGACACTTAATTTTAATGTTACACGTCAAAAAGGCCTCCATAGACCGTACTTGGCAAAAGCTGGGGAACTACATCACGATCCTTTGGATGACGTTGGGAGGCTAAAAGTGTGGGGGTATTGAAGAGTATTGAAGAATAAATTAAGGTACCTAAATGTGTCGCTTCACAAAATAACGAGACGAAGAAATCAACCGTCAGATTTATAATTTTGGCTGAACACTCAAATAATACAATGGGATGATTTATTTTTATAACGACACCTACTGTGTTCAGACTTAGTTTGAAACTGTTTAATCGTAGTTCCTAGTGTTCGTGTTAAGTTGGATGTGCATTGTATTCTGTACCATTTACCGCCCCTGTTCACCCGCGGCAACTCGCACAACTCATGCGCACGTAATTTAGCTGTAAAATGTTCCCCGTACGATAATTATTCTCAATTACTGAACAGTACACCGCGAAAATTCTTTTGTTCAGTGTTTGCGTACACAAGCTGCAATTCCTGGAGGGAACCTTAATAGTTATCATCAGAGCACATGCGGTAATTACGTCTTCCAATGATTTTCTTGCTACGCGTAATAACTTCCTGAGTGTTTTTTTAAATAAAATTAGATTCCACTATTGCAACGGGTACTGCCTTAACCTAATTTGAAGGAATAAATGACGTCATCATTTCAATTAAACTGGCATGTCACAATTACACTCTTGTTACTCAGCTAAGTTTTGTGTAAAATTTAATTAAATTATTCGATTTGCCGTTCGTAACCTTGCAGTCAGTAAAAGAAACATCAACTTCTTGCTTAATTATGAATGCGATAAGGAATCGTGAGACAGTATTTTTCATGTTGACTAATATTATATGTGAATTTTAGTCCCTGTCGGTAAATAGGACTAGCAAAAATCGAACTTATGTGATAAAATGGTAGACAAACATAAAGAAGAAAGGTAATTTGAACATGGTGATCGAATCAAAACAGCACATAGAGACTAACCTGTCCTGATGGCTCAACATAAAATGTTGAACAAAAAAAAGTTGGCATGGACAACTTGACAATATGTTCGGCAGGATGCGATAGTCTGGTAATCAGTGTAACCGAATCAAATCCATCAACAATGACACAGAGTCAATCCATTGGTATCAGTTAATCGATTTAACGGAGTGGACCAAGCAGTCATCAGTCGACACGATCCACCGATGATTCGGCTATCACGATTTTTTTTCCAACTTCTCCATAGAAAACACATACCTTCGATAAAGATTAGACCATTTGGAGAAAAATGTATACTCTTCTGTTCGATCGATTCTCAACACCATTCAAAGTCCACCCAGTTCTAATCACCTTTAATATTGATTACTATTTGATACGGGGTAATGAAAAGCGAGTTTTACATTCACGAAGATTATGCTCATCGCATTTTATGGTACATGTTTACATTTTGCTATAAGAAATAAAGCGGTTCAGTAAAACCATGCTCGCTACAAAATAAATTTATTATTATTGGTATTGTAAGTTGATGGAGATACAAATTTATTGCAAAAGATTTGACGCTGTGCATACATTTTCATGGGATCATAACTTACCTACCTAAACCAGTGATATGGATATAGACCTTTCACAAAGGAGCCTTACAAATAATACACGAGTACCTTAAGAAAAAGAAGAAGAGAATTCCATCATCATCGGGTGGCGTCCTTAATTAATTGAGGGAGTCCTGTGTTCAGTGCTGGATGCAATTAGGCTTACATAAAACTGAAACCAAGATAACTATCGGCTTTGGATGAATAGGAACCGGCAAAAAAGAAAAAACTAGAGACATTTAAGGAGACCCATTGCAGAACTGAACGACAATAGTTATTAATAGTATAGGAGGGATTTTTCAGTTTTTTTTATGTTTTTCGTGCATTTTCAAAGTCGCCTGTATCCACAACAACACCTCAAAAAACGTTTTACTAAAATACACATTAGATACATGTATGTTTTATACCAGCAAGTACACAAAAAAAAATATTTTCTTACTTTATAACTCTTTATTAAAGAGCTCTTCAATAAACCAACTTTTGGCGGACATTTAGGGTGACACATACGACCAAAATTACAACTATTTTAGCAAATCTTGATAATATCGTCTGCTCTCTCTCAGCCTTAAGAAGAACAACAAAATGACAGAAGTTTTTTACAATCGAAAATAAAGTAAATGCAAATATTGTCGCGACTATAGAACCGAACCTTTTTTAAATCTTAAATTATCGCCGACAGCATAACAAGAGAAAATCGCCTTTATGGACGTTCGCAGCTATGCAAAGTAGCACTATATGATTGATGACGACCGTAACACGCGTTGTTAACAAGACGATTGTGACATTTTGATGGGTAATGTCCCATTGTCTGGCTCACGGCCGGATTGGGCCTGCCGAGGAGCAAACACTGGGCAATTCGACGGGCCGAGCGAGCGGCTAATGGCTGTTCCTAGTGTTCGTCCGTTCGGGCACCATTCGATTACGGTGGGACAGTGCATGTAATCTGTCACGGACTGGGTGAACACCCGTTGAAGTGATTCGAAACTACAACGTACACGTCGAACAGGTCCAATCAACAATTAAAGATCCCGAAGATTCCCGCGTCTCGAATGAGCAGGCATTTTTATCAGAATTTCGCGCATTTTAACGTTACGTTACTTTTGAAATGAGGTTCATCTATTAAAATTACGTAGAAGAACGCGGATTACGAATGCTCTTAAAGTTTACATGTACGTTATAATATTATTTTATGGAAGCGTACACTTGTTGTAATATATAAAAGACGTTAAAAGCAACCCGTTATAAGCATCGAAAAGAAACAAAAACAGGTGACTAGAAAAGTAAAGCAGATCAAATCTGGAGATACCAACATCCTAACATCACTTTCAGTAGCGAATGCATATTTGAACATGATCAGAACAGCAGCAACGCATCGCTTAGTGAAATGCGAGTCGGGTCAGTTCAGTATGAAAGAAGGTGAGTTTGAAAATCAGTAGGAACTACTAGGATACTGGTTATAACGCTTTCCTTTCACGCACCGTTACATGTGCTGATATGCTCGGTACGCCTGGTCGCCCGTGTAGATTTGTACTGTTTTGATTGCTGTCCATGCGGTGTCCATGATTGATTGAGGCATAACGCGTCAAGTATAGTGTTTGGCTTTTCCCCTACAATAGGTTTTATCCAACGGTGGAAATTATCAATTAAGCCGACGTATGTCCCGAACGTTCGAACTATCACGCGAGCCGTATCAATCACACTCACACTAATTGATTCGAGGTTTTAAAAAGAGGAGACAACGAAATGTAATTACATTGTTCATGTGGAAAGCCCAGATATATCTTTACGGTAATTGATGATCAGAGGTGAGATGAGACCATTAGCATTGACGTTGAACAATTTATCGACCATTGAAGTCACAAAAAATCTAGCGGATGCAGAAGTACAAGACAGGCCAGACGAAGGGAGATATGTTTGCATCGCGTTCAGTCATTTATCAAATCAGCAAGAAATAGTGATAAATTACTGATTATATACATTTACTTGTTTTACCACCCGGTTTTACTAGAGATAAAATAGTATTTTGATAATTTTTGACGGTTGAAAACTGTACATCAAACAATATGGTGTTGTGTCTTAGTATTTGACAAGTGAAAAATAAAAGATCCATAGTTCATAATATAAATGATGCAGCAAGCTTAAAATAGTCGCGTTTACATGAGAATTACAGACAGAAAAGGGTATGCAAATTTCGTGATGCCAGAGCTCATTATTCGAGAGTTTTTTTTCTGATACAGCAGTAAATCATCGTAACTAAAACGCGCATTAAACTTATTTACATCGAAGCAACAATATTGAAAACAGCGCTTGTAAAAGGTAAATTGTCTTGAGCGTGGTCGGTTGTATGTATGTATGCAGTAGGTGGCCACCGTTTTTTGTTAACTTTCTTCGTGTCTTCACGATTTTACCCTTGCCACCCTACAGATGAATTTACCAAGTTCGTGCAATTTGTATCAAGAACACTATTTAGAAAAGTTTTCAAAAACATGCACGGTAAAATATACATGTATTACTTTGGATCGTTGATGTTAGCAATGCACTAATTTATAGGGTGTTCCTACAAATAAATATAATCCTGAATGTTTTCAATAAATAAACCATTACTAAAACTGGGAAAAAAAAACAAAAATACCTGGAATGATCTCGTTTTTTCTTGTTCAGTTTTTGAATTGTCTTAAAACTACTTGCACATTAAGCAGAATAATTAATACCGAAAATTAATTGCTAAACCTATTTTTTAAAGCTAGGCTAGCTCGTTAGTACCTAAGCTCACCTATATAAAATTATGATTTTTGGCAGTAGTGAAAATTATCAATTTACTGTTATATCAAAAGTCTGAAACTTTTTACGACTTACGATTTAAAAAAAAATAGTAACACCAACTTTGTGTTTAAATGTATTTTATATTATATATTATTATCGACAGAAAATCATTGTTATACCAAAAACTACCGCTTGACGTCGACTGATGTGGATGGACAATATTTTAATATTGACAGATGTGTTAACAAATATCAGTTTTACTATCGCTTGATCCGTTTAACTTGGCAGCATTTATTAATTATTTTAACCATAATTTACTGTCGAAAAACTGGAGATAAAGAGAAAATACGGTCGAAATACGTTATTCAATTTCCATTTTCTAATTATCAGATTGTACATATTTAAAACTCTTTAATTTTGAAACTGTTAATTCGTGGTGGAACTCCATTATAATGATTTTGATAATACCAAATATTTAACTTTATTCCACTATTTTAAAAATAGTGGAATAAAGTAAAAAAAATGGTATTATTAAAATCATATTTATAACTATTATAGTGTGGAAAACGATCGTGGCATATTATCTATGTAGACAGTAGAATAAAAACTTTAAATTCACATTAAAATAAGCGTGCTTGTAACTGGAAATTGTTGTGTACTATTTAGCGAAAATAATATCGTAATTTAAACTGGCCATCCACATTAAGTAACTGTACAACGTGCATTATTGTACGAAACAATAATATTACGTAGGTACTTCATAATAAGCCGATAAAAGATCGAAGGTTAGCATCTTCGCTGGCACTTGACTCATCATTTTCTTCAACAATCATGCATTCTTCACAGGGACTCTCAAGGGCGAAAGATGCTCCTTAAAATGAGTTGTTAAATTATGAATTAATCACAGGTGCATATTACTTGGGAAATACTTTAATCGTTAAACACAACATAAATTTTCATTTGAAAATCAATTACAAGAGCTATATAATTTTAAATCTCATTTTTTGGATCCAGGGATTTATAATTTTCTTTTTAAATCGCTAGAAATAATTAAATTTGGACCCATAGACCAGGCTATATTTATGGCAAAACCTAATCTAGCACAAGTCGGCACTATATTTTTTAAAATTATTATTATTTTTATTTTTTTCACATATTAATTACAATCAAATAATGATACTGTTTTTTTTCAAATATAATATAGTACTCTTCCATTAGAAGCATAAGCTCGTGTACGGATTACGATTTTACGTCATGTAACGGATGTGTACGAATTACGGATTTACGTCATTTAATTATTATTTTCATAAAAAGAAAGTCGAACATTCCCGGGTCAACGAATAACTTGAAAATATTTTTTTAAAACTCCTGCTACCTTCATAATAAGCAGAAAATGTTACTTGGGAAATTATAGAGGGTTTAGCTGGCAGAGGAACTGAACCCACGACGCCCGGATGGAAATCCGACGCATTTGTCAACTCGGCCATTAACCGGTTAACATTTTCCATAAAATCAACCGGTTAACTTTGTCAATAAAGTTTTTATAAAACCAATGGTGATGAGTACTTTTATGAATCCCTTATTGAATCGTCTTTAGCTCATGATTCTTAGTACCCTTGCAAAATTTCATCTATTTCGGATCCATAAATGGGAAATTATATAATATAAATACAAAAAATAAAGTGGCACAATAAATCGTAAGCATTTCGTATGACGTGAGCGTGTGCATGATTTACAATACACGCCTAGTTACTTAATTGGTTATAAAGTTATTCGTTATTCGGGTGACATATATTATACTTTTCATAAAAAAATGGTCTCAGAACTACAACCGCATTAACTAGCCTTAATACAATAAATAGTGCGTATAGATAGTTGTAGAGTTTCAGGTAAGCGTGCGAAAGACTTGCGTTTTACTAAATTTGAAATAAACTTAAGAGCCGTTATATATACTCTTTGCCAAAAATGGTTTCCGTTTTCACCCTGCCCAAGTTGAACGCTCCTGAACAAATACACGAAAGGCTGGAAATCAGAGTTTGTTCGCAACACGAGCCATCAATCAGGCGGAGGTGGTGCGATGCGCATATTTGCGTGGCGTGCCGCGTCACGCGGAAGGGTGTCTTGCCTGGTCTGCCGCCTAACAATTTGCATCATCAGAGAGGCGTGCAATATTACACCTCCAGCGGGTCGTGGGAAGAGCGAGCGGAGGATGCTGACTGAGCACGCACGGGAAGGAACTAACGACAGACGAATGTGTCCGATCGGGGGATTTTATTGTTGTCGTGTGACACTGAGAACATAGATTTTTCTGCAACCGTCTTAAATAATACGTATAATTTAAGAACTAGATTATTGAACAAAATGCTGGGAGCAGAAAATCTTTTGGACCAGATTTAAAAAAAACCTTTCCAGAAAAAAAACCATTACCAGTCCTGTAAAGATGCTTTGAACTGCGAGTAGGTTTGATTTTGTTTGTACAGTGCTCTTGGGGTGGTTTTTCAAGAAAAATACGATATTCAAATTATCCAAATGATATTATTATATTTTTTGTATAACGTGGGAAATTTATTTCCGCAAAGCCTGATTTTAACAAAAACAGAAGGAAAACTTTCTTTTTTGCGTAATTCGAGAAAGGGGGTCGACGCGATGTTGCAATTTCAACATGATCGCTATCGAACGTAAGGATTTTTAAATTTTGAAACTGTTAATTCGTGGTGGAACTCCATTTTAATGATTTTAATAAAACCATTTTTTTATCACTAACGTAAGAATTATTATGTGATTTGATCCTAATTTGAAGGTCAACCTCCAGTATACACATTTAGAAAAATAATCTAACTAAAAGTAAGGATAAATAAAAAGTTATATTAAATAACACCAAGACTAAGTATACCACCTTAATGGTGAGATAATCAGTTTTTAGAAAAAAAATCCAACATACTCGTAATTAGCATGCACGACTCAATAATCCTAGCTGGTAAATTGACTCGTTCGAAAAATTAATGGTTATTTTAAACATAGACAATATATATTTCGAGAGGCAGATTCCAACCGTCAAATATTTACTCATCGATTCAGAACCATCTCAGAGCATTCAGAGACGGCAGATGGCATCCGGGCCTAAGCAACAATACGACGATAAATAATATACCCAAACCACAAGCCGCCTAATTGTCATTCCCGCCTGATTGGCAATTAGAGGTTCCACTCAACTGACAGTTCAATCCGAGTCCGTTCACACTCCGAAAGACAATTCTAATACCTCCAAGTAAAGCCCGAAGTCGCAACGGCGGAAAGGTATTTTAAAAATGCAATCATACAGCACGAGAGATAAAACGGAGAGTGTCGACACGAAAGGAAATAGAAATGCAATTACTTTTATCTCGGAGTTATTGTTTATGGCGAGTGGCTTGAAAACTCGTTAGGAATACGCAAGTGCCTGTTGTTTTGCTGAAGAAGAGCAGGTAAATATCCGCTTGTCGAATCGGGCGGAGCTTTGTCAACAGTGAATCTGTATTCGCATAAATGAATAATATCATTTTATTGTACGGCAAATGGTTGATCATAATATGACCGAATCTTTCAATTCGTTAAATCATAATCTACCTCATTTGCGCAACATTCAAATAATACCTTAAAATATATATATATATATATATTACAAAGGTTTTCCCGTCGATATTAGAAAAATCTAGAACTCACAAAATATATTATAAGCAGTGTTGATAACCGCTTCAGACTGAAAATCACCTAAATATATTATTTTTAAATATTCTCGGACTGCCTTACTTAAATAGTTATAAAGTATTAATTTGTATTAAATTATAAAGGTATACTATGATAGTTAAAAAGTCTATAATGTACAATGTTCTTTTATACCTATTCAAGCTTTGCTTCAATAATAGTAGAAGTTGTAATTATGAAATTTAAAAAAAACTATTACGTTCACAATCAAATAAATAAATTACTTACTTACTAAAAAAATTGTTAGGCGCCCAAAACCATGAAGTTTCTACCATTTTCAGTATTGTTTACCGTAGAACCTCGTTAAAAACAACTTGAATAAAAGCGACTTTAGCACGTGAAACCTTCGTAATTACGTTAGGAGTTGGTACGTTGAACCGTGGCGTAAATTCAATTCCACGAAATGAAGGCGTATTTATTGCATCGCTGTGGGAGATGTTTGTCGAGAAATAACGAAAATCGCCAGATAAAAAAATAGACCAAATTATATCGCCGTTAGATGGGGGTAGCTGGCTTCCGTTATGTGATCGTTTCGACGATATTCTGTTTGACCTTTGTGGTATTATATAGTGTTTGCTTTCCTTTCCTGTTTGAAACAACAATCTAAAATTTTAGACATTTTTACAGTGTCCGTCATCAGGGCTGATGTGAGTTAACATCGATCACTTCTTTATATCCGTTCTAGGGGGGTCTTTCTATAGGTGAACCATCACAACACTACTGTCTGTGGTCCACAGCAAAATTAGGACTAACTACTTTGACACAGTATTATAACAGCTACGTATATAAACTTAGATCTAACTAAGCTCTACACATCTGACCTGATGGTGGACACTGAAAGGATGAAGGAAACGTTGAATCATAATATTGTTGATCGTGAAAAGCTTAAATCACATCAGTTATAAGCTAGAATTCGAATTCATTAAAAAAGAGAATTTATTGCAATAATTGAAGGCGCCATTACATTCATTATAGCGAAAGGTCACAGACGTAAGATAGCAAGTGGTTCTAGGTTTTATATCCTATTTTTTATATGGATTTATGAACGGCAGTTTGGTGGTCGTGGCTGTAAATTCCAATACAAATTACTTCCAGATACCCCTCGCGGTGCAGGCCCTCTCAATAATTCAAGATACTGCAACCTGCGATCAAACGGAAGCAGGGAATAAGTATTTACATTACACCCTATAAAATAGTTGTAAGGACAGTAAGTTTATCTATAAAATTCTCATGTTGTTGAGAATAACTCGGATGTGATCATCATAAAACAACTTAAAACATCACTTTTATAAGAGTTTGTAGGTACTCAAAATAAATTACCCTAGTAATAAAATCATTATTTAGTAGATGGATAATATAAGTGCACGTAAAATAATGTGGAATAAAATTATAGTAATAATTAAAGAGCGTAACCAATATTAAATATAATCTAAAACATTATTTTTTTAATGAAATCACTGATACCTGACTGAGTGATAATAATATTTGGATAATTTGTTTGGCGCCGTTTTAGTGAAAGTGGTGTAGGGTAAGGAAAAAGGAAGGATGTGAAATACATCGCCATTCAGTTTGGTCACTAAGATATTAAATACTGGAAGCTATGGCCTAAATTTAATATGATGTAATAATAATATTTTATAACCCTTGGAGCTGTGGAAACACATTGATTACACGTTGAAGTTTGGAAAAATAATATATTTTGAGGTAAGCATAGTGTTCCTTCAAAACGATTTCCCTTTCGTTGGTATCGAAAATTCCCAATCATCTTTGCAAGACTTTTTTTTATTTACTTAACTTCATGTTTATTTACAATATTTTATATACATTGTCCTCCACGCTAGGAGTTCACCTGTGATGTGGAGGACATTTTTCGAATTATGTGATAAAACAATTTAAAATATAAAAGGAAATAAACGAAAAAATAATAAAATTCAAATTCAAATTCTGAGTGCACATCTGTTCACTTGTGCAGTGCTTACAATTCAGTCATTTCTCCTTTGAAGTCTTCCATCTCTGTCAGAATGGTAAGTCTCCCAGAAGGTAACAAAACTGCCCGAATGTATTTTTGAATTTGTGTTGTATTTGTGAAAGTATGTTGCCTATTGTATGCGGACGATGCGGTGCTGATTGCTGACAATATGGAAGATCTACAGTTTCTCGTGTCTAGGATGAACCAAGTATGTATGCAAAATGAGTTGATGATGAATGTAGGTAAGTCCAAAGTGATGGTGTTTGAAAGAGAGAGTACAAGAACAGCGTGCAATATAGTTGTGAATGATGAATACTTGGAGCAAGTGGATGAGTTTGTGTATTTAGGAAGTATGTTTACAAGAGACGGAAAGGCTGATAAGGATATTGAAAGAAGGGTGAATGCAGGAAACTCCATTAATGGAGGACTGAACGCTGTTGGGGCAAATAAGAAATTGTCCAAAGAAGCGAAGCTAGGAGTCCACAATGAAGTGCTTATACCAACCCTGATGTATGACAGTGAGGCATGGAACTGGCAGAGGAAGGATGAAAGTAGACTGAATGCTGTGGAAATGAGATCTTTGAGACGGATGTGCGGTAAAACCATGTATGACCGTTTTACAAATGAGGATATCCGGAAAGAATGCAAGGCGGATATGAGCGTAATGGATAGGATCAAGAAAGGGACGCTTAGATGGTTTGGGCATGTAGAGCGAATGAACGAAGAAAGGAGTGTAAAAAGAATATATGATGCGAAAGTGAATGGAAGAAGAAGTCGAGGACGCCCGAGAAAGACATGGCACGATCAAGTAAATCAAATACTTGAATCGGGTCATGTGAAGAGTCAGAATAACAGAAGAGTATGTATGAGACGATGTATGAATGTACATGAAGCAAGAAGTGTGTGCCAAGACAGAGTTGTATGGCGGTCTGTCCTCCCTGCCTACCCCTGCGGAGAAACGGCGTGATGGTTAGTTAGTTAGTTAGTAAAACCGCCTCTGTCAGCAATAAAACCAAACCTAAAGTCACAGTTGTTCACTAAGAGACTCAATAACCGTCCATTACGGACACTTATAGTATATTTACTTGAAATTGTAACAGTCTGAAGATGCCCGTCATAATGTGAAACCGGTCAGGTCTTAAATAAAAAATAGTGGAATAAAGTTTAAAAAACTGGTATTATTAAAATCATAATTACGAATAATTCTATCACAATCGGGTGTCTTATTAAAAAACAGAATATAATAATTTTATTTTGGAAGTTAAAAGCCATCGATTAATGCAAAGGGAATACAACGCCCATTAGTTCATTTATTTTGCTATATACGAGTATGCCCTTATGGGCTTTCACGTATTTGTAAAAGAGATAATTTAATATGGAAGTGATACAGAAATAACACGGATTAAATGATTAGCCTACAAAAACATAACTAAGTTACTAGATAGATTACAATTGAATGATTTAACATTCGTATTTTTGGAAGAGGAATGCTATTATGGCTTTCTTGTAATTACATTTAGTGCAGTTGAATATATTGACTATTTCTGCGAAGGCATTACCTACTGCATGCAATCTAGGTACAATCGAGTATCTAAATGACTCAGTTCTGATATTACTGTAACACTTGAATAGAATGTAGGGTCAAGTAGTTCTATTAGGTATATAGAAGGTAAGTCAACCGGGGCTGTCTACAATACCATCAACAACTTTAAAAATAAAAGTCAAATCGGAAATAAGCCCTTTGTCTAAAAGATTTAAAAATTTTGAGTTTTTCACTAAGTAACTTACAATTTATGGTTTCTATGGGTAGACCTAGTTTGTAGTTAATGTATCCTATATGTAGTTAATGCAATTTTTCAATTAAATCTGAGTGGATTTTAAAGCGAAGGGACCAGATAGAAGACTTATATTCGACTTGACTTCGAAGTAATGAAGAGTACAAGATTCGTAATATTGAAATATTTCTAAAATTTAGTTCGGCATCGGTGTAGAGAATGCAGAGTATGGGTAATCTCAATAGCAGAACTAAAGGTATACAGTATACTAAAGGTGTGCGGAGAATTCGCCTTGGTCTCGCGATGTTGGCTTTGGCAGTTAAAAATGATTCAATCAACGTCATAGCAGGCTTTACCTTCGCAGTCGTGATCCGTCAGGAGGTGCCGGGGCCGACCGTTAAGCGGGCAGCAGCAGGAGAAGCAAGGGAGAGCCGAAGGACGATGGGATACAAGTGCATATAGCCCCCGGGCAGAAACGCCGGACGGAAATTTCAATGGCCTAGCGAACAAGTTAATTCCGCCGCAACAATGAAGGGTCTCGAGTCCTGACGTCACCAGGCTTCATGCAAATGAACGGAAATTAAAATGAATCTAAGCTTTATCGCATGGGATGAAAATTACCCTTAGGCCATAGAATAGTTCTTCGGTTTCACCCGAGGTCCGTTATTCTTACAGAGAGTATGGAACATACAATATGGCGTCTTGTTTCATTTGTAACAAAAAGACAAAAAAAGTCTCATAATTCATGATGAGATTTTTTTGTTACTATTTTTTTAATAGTGGATATCGCACCAGAGCGAGCATCCAACTACTCCCAACCATCTGGAGCTAGTGAGACTATGGCATCCCCAATCGGGGTGTGGAGATGAGGAAGGGGGAAGGTTGGGAAGTACCCGGTTATTCAGAACAGGTCACCAAATACGGCTAAAGCCATTTCAAGCAAAGTTTCAATTCTGAATGGAACAAGGGCGATACTTAGAGTATCTACCACTGAATGATCTTGCGAGCTGAAAATAGTTGCGTTGACCCAGAAATTCCAGAAAGGAAAGGTTGTGCAAATACGATGACGCCAGAGCTCATATTTAGGATATTTGTATTGCTTTTGTTTTATAAGTAAGACGTACAAAGTACCTTCTGTTCATCTATCAAAAAAAAAATCAAAGCGCCTTTGTGGTATATTTTTTTTAAAGAAAGGCAAACATTCCTGGTTTACGAATTACTTGACTATATTTGAAAAACTCCAACTACCATCATGCTAGGCGGAAAACGTTTCTTGTGCAATGGTGGAAGACTTAGCTAGCAGAAAAATTGAATCCACGACGCCCGGGTGGGAATATGACGCCTTTGTCCACTCAGCTATTAACTGGTAAAAATTGATAACTGATTGAAAACTAAATTTTTAAAATTTTAACTTCAACTATTCATTATACGTAATCGATTTTTCGTAAATCATAGGGGAATGACAAAAAAACAATACCTACAGCAAAACAAAACACACTTAATAAACCTTAGTAATAGTTGACCACTCATGGGGATAAGGCTTAAAAGGCAGCATTAACCTGTTAGGTAACATATTCTGCAAGCGTGGGTAATGTTGGATGAGTAATTGAAACAGTCTTCAAAATCTCATTACTCATTTAATAATTATAAATGCATTATACTAAACAGTTTACGTTTAACATTATAATATCACGTGCATGATCGGTGCATTACGGGAACGTGCATAATATCTCAATGGTAACAGCAAAATTTTATCGACACAGATAATGCTAGTGGTACATAGTAAATACTATATCAGTATCGCTCTGGTGGGCGACCATCGTTCAAAATTGAAACGTTGCTTGCAAATGGCTCTGACACTGTTAAATGACCAGATTGTATAGCACCACTTCCTCCAGCCTCGCAACACACCAAAGTGATAAGTCGCAATAAATAATGTTTTTTTTTGTTAATATGTCATGTATAATTATTGATCTGGGTTGAACCATTGATTGAAACAAATAAATAAATTGAATATGTCATAGTCTTACTATGCCCGGGTAGCTAGGAGTTTTATGCTGATATCACACAGAATAAAATAAATTCTCACCAAAAAAAGTTTAAAAAATAAATTATCTGCCACCCTTCATTACCAAATTACTGCGTACGTATAGCGTAAGATCAGTAAATGCTAAGCGATATTTACTGTCTTAAAACGGGAAAAAAATCCTATTTGGACCGTAAAACCACTATTTCTGAAAACGTAATTCATAATTCTCATCTATGCTAAAAAGGTGCTAAAATATGTTTGAAATATTAGGGAAATTACAAAAAACCTTTATCTAATATATTACATAAAGTGAGGTGAGTTTAATGGATTCAATACAAGGGACTGGTCTTTCTATTTTGCTTTGTTAAAAACCATTGAAACTCATTACGCGACTATTAGCGCCGGTAACGACGTTGACCAAATACGAGCGTGTTACGATCATAATTAACTAATTGAATCAATGCATTTAACTTTAGTAGATAGCTTGTCCATACAAGCCTTTAGATTCCTGTTAAGGGCATGTGTACGATAACAATAAGGATATATTACAATTCCACAGTTTATATAACAACTGCTTTCAAAGAAAGCTTTAACACCTGATAGTAACCCCTTTTTTATTCTTGTTGAACACTTTAAAATATGGAAAAAAACAATATGGCATCTTGTCTTATTAAATAAAATAAGCTTAGTAAATGGTTTACGATATAAATGAAGTTATGTACTGAAAATAGTTGTGTTTACCTGGTAAATCAAAACAGAAAAAGCTGTGCCAATTTCACGACGTGTGTGTGTTTTGTATGATAAAATAATACTGTGATATCTTAAGCAGAAATTATAAAACGATATTAATTAATTATAAATTATGTCTGAGTCAAGTAAGATAAACAAACAGATATTCTGCTTTATAATTAAGATCACTCATAAAATGAATACGTGCCGCCACTTTCTGTAACGAGATATGTTGGTTGCTGCACAGAAGAATATTACAGTCGAACGTATGCAATTTAAAGTAATGGAAATTCATTACCTTTGTAGCTAGTTGCAATTCAATGTTTGAAATAATAAAAAGGTAAATAAGAGCATTTATATTTCTAGGGAGATTTAAACAGATTTTCCTCTTTGTAGTTGAAACGAAATAAGTCTAAAATAATATCGTGGAAATAGTAATTAATTGAAATAATAATATATTTAGATTTAAGCCACTTTATTGCTCTACATATACATGTGTCAACTAGATCGGTTATAACACTATCTTTCTTCAAGACAATATAATATAAACTAACCTTAGGGCAGATAATAATATATAAGGTCAAGAAAATAAAGAGACATACAACAAATAAGAGAGGGACAGAGCATCAAATAAAGGGAGGTGAAAGGGAAGAGGAAAGGTACATGGGGTGAAAATGAACCAATTTTAAATTATTATTGACTATTGAATAAGTTTTTTAAATGATTTAATATTTCACCCTCATTGATAGTTGTTTTATTAATATCTAATGCTTCTTATTTATTAAGGCGCAAACCTACTCCATTTTGATGTACGACTTTTACCCCTGTATCCCTATTAAAAGTATAGTCAGTATTAATTAGGCGTTTGGCAAATTCGAAGCGTGGTTGTAAATAAGTAGGATACCACAGTTGCACGAAAAATGGACAGATTGGAGTTAATTTCTTGAAAAGCAAAAATGGTAGTTAAAAACAAGCATCTGTTCCAACGCGGAATTCGCTGGTCGCACGGTGAGTTAGTTAGTTGGTTGGTTTACGGCTTATTGCGCCATCGCCATCGGCCCTAAATCAGTAGAGTCGAATACGCTGAGCATGGAAGGCAAAAGTAATTAGGCAAGCACGTATTAAAAGGTCGAATGATTTGTTTAACTCCCGGAACAAACCCGTTCGGAATGTAGACTGGGGTGGGTGAGTGGGGTGGGACAGGGGTGAGGGTCCCACGGGCGGTACAACAAAGTGCGGAATATTCAATTACAGCGTGCAATATGCGCGGTCCGTTGCACATTTGCATTTATTAGCCGCGCATGCGCCCGGGGCCGCTTCCGCGTGTGCATACAACATACAATCCATATCCGCGGAGCACATTATACTACTCGTAGATTCATCCTCGTGCAAGTGGCGCCCAACCCAGGGCACGAATTATCACTACCCATTCAAGAATACCGCGGTTTATTGCAATATGGGCTACCCTGTTCAAACACAACCTTACTTACATTCATTACTGGAGCTTTTAACCCTTTTCTAACCCTTAGTCAAGTGTTTTAGGGGTTAACGCTACTCTAAAATGTCCTTTCCATCAATACTATTGTATTTGTCAGTCGTTTAATTTTCGCTCGGTTTAAATCTATGTTTAAAAAAATACAATTGAGATAAATACACTAAACCTAAACTAACCTTAACCGACAAGCCTGAAATGTGCTTTTGAAGATGATTCCAGATAATAGAAATAATAGTGAATTTATAAAGCGCAGTTTTATGGAAGTTCACCTCAAGTGAGCTTTACACTAAATAAACTAACCTAAAATAATATATGACAGATATTTATATATATATATATATATGCAAATTAAAACGACCAAGATTTTTCTCATTAATCACATATAACAGTGCATGTGTACATCAACAAATCAACAAAAAAAAAACTATTCACTAGAAGCTAAGGGTGTAAAAAACTCCCATGTAACGTATGAATAAATATAAACTAATTTATTGAAGCAAAGAAAAGGAAATCATATTGAAGACAGTTAATGTGATGGTAATTTAAAACATCAATATTCAAGTATTATAAGTTAATGATTCTACCATTACAAATGCGAACAGTGTTAGTATAACCAATCAAAAAAGAACAATAAAATATTTTATGACCATATATGAGGGGCTTCGAAGCAAAGGCAGCAATCTCCAAAAACGGTTCTGTAGCATTGTCAAACTTTTTGAATGATTATTTTAAAGAAATGGAGAATGAAGTGTGCAAAACTGTAAGTGCACATTAAACTAGGAACAATTTGAAACAATTATCTCTAAATTTATCAACATATTCACAAAAGAAAAGTGAATTAAACGTTAAATCAACTTTCCAAGAAATAATTGAAAATGAAGGACATTGCTGCCTTTGCTTCTAAGCCCCTCATATGGCTTTTAGTAGACAGTTAGAACATTGAATAACAAGGAAACAAGAAAGGACAAAATTGAAACTAAGCATGTTAAGTAAGTTCAAAAGAATAAGTTGATAAGTACACAATGTCTACTATTTTGTTGGTATACAGTATACATCCCAATCAAAATTATTTAAATCGGGTTATGTCGGAAATTTAACTAATTTAGGAATAAAAGTTAATACTTTCTGTCAAATAAGGCAATTTTATCTAATACTAGAAATGTTAGCACTAAACCACATACATAAAAAAAAAACAAAAAAATCTCGCAAGATAATTATTGAAATTAATTGGAGAGAAATTCGAAATGATAATTTGAAACACAATAATTATTGCCACATTTTTCTACGTGCTGACGTTTGTGTCAGTTCGAATTACGCTTGTCAGAGTTTATTAATCCCTTACAAAAAAATAAAGGTTGTTCTCATCCAATTAAAGTGACCGGATGCCAGCATAATGATATATTATGATAATAGAGTAGAAAATAACCCTAAAAAGATATGAATGAGTAGTTTCAATTAGCAACATGACGGGTTAGAAGTAAGTAATAAGGTGTACTTAAGGAATGATACCACAATTACGGAAGACATATTAATTGGTGTTCAAAAAATAAATTGAAACCATTGCGAGAGCCATAATATTCAATTGCACAAGAACACAGGTACCTAATCACACAATAAGGCAGCTCCACCTACTTCAGAAAAATTACATGAATTTTACAGTCGAAACTACAAAAGAGATCGAAAGTTTTAAAGACATGCCTTGAATCAAAGCTAACGGAATTTAATTTTGCTCAATGCAACTTTGTAAATGTCAAAGAGAGCTTTTGGGAAGCGACTTTTTCCTATCGAGTATTTTAGTTCGCACGGTAAAACTTTTATGTAAATAGTAAATTTATTCATATTTTGAACATCGTACATATTATTTTTGATTCTATGATCTTTTCGACACGCAGATCGAAATTAAAAAGAAAATGAATAAGATAATGAAAATAAAAATCCCAATTAGGGTATGTTGTGAAGCTGAAAGTAGCGGGGAGGGTTAAAGAGATGGAGAAAACAAGGTAAAGAAGTACCTGGCTATTTAAATCTGGTCACCAAATGCGGCTAAAGCCATTTCAAGCAACATTTCGATTCTGAATGGTGGTCTTTCACCAGGGCGATACTTATCTATACTCCTTCCTACTAGTATCTACGAGTACCAGTCTGAAATGTGCCGTAAATATACTAATCGAGCTGGACTAAGCAGCTACAACAAAAAGCTGCCCAGGAACAGTAAATAGAATGCAATGAATAATTCACATCGCGGTCTCGGGCCTCGGTGGCTGATGCCTAGGAGAGCAATGTACCAGTGTGCGCCATCGGCAGGCGTTCATTAAGCACGTAACAGGCCAGCCGGTTGTTCGACAATTAGTGAGCGCGGTCACTGAGCTGATGTTCCACGTTCCGCTGATAAAGAAGTGTGGTCATCGGGAAACATGTTCATTGGTACAGGGGTGCGGGGGTAAATTATCGCTGGTGTGGAACACAGACCCCGAGCCAATGTGCACCGCAACACGGAGGTTCGACAGTGCAATTGTGACGAAAATCCACGAAATTATTATAATTTGAAGGTATAACCCCACAAGATCTTTATTAGTTCGTTCATATCATCGATCATACTTTTAATGAATTGGGATCATTTTTTTAAATTTTATTACTATACATTTAAGAGTCTCAAATGTCCGGTATCAGTAGGAATAACCCCTAGTGTACCGGAGGGTCCTATAGGCACCGAGCATTCATCATTATCTTTTCAGGAGTTGTTATCCTTATCCCTAAGGAGCGTGTGCCAAGACAGAGTTATATGGCGGTCCATCCTCTCGGCCTACCCCTGCGGGGAAACGGCGTGATGGTTAGTTAGTTAGTTATCCTTTAAAAACTGTTGTTCGCATATTTAAAGGAACCGTAATCGCTTGTCAACAAAATAATCAAATTAAAAATATATTTTGCATTGCGTTAAGTTCGGTATAAATCGAGTAATAAATATTTGAAGTTTGCTTAAGTCACATTATTGTTTGTGCTTGGACACAGGCACACGAAAATATAATAAAAACGACAAAAAATCTTCAGATTTCTAAATAGTAAAATTTCATGCAATGATCGGCAAATTCTTGATTTCCTGCTAAACAAAAAGCCCGAAGCTTTTTTACAGCCCGTGATACATGTAAATATCAATTAGGTAAGCCTAACTACATTTTTGGGTATTTCGATAGTTTTGTGGTAAATTTAGCCATTGTTTTTAAGTTTTGTAATGCGTCCTTGAGGTTATATTTTACAAAAATTATTAGCCAAGCATTACTAAAGATGAATACAAAATTTCACGCTCTTTCCAAATTACCGAACATTATCTTTTTACCTTTTTTTATCTGAGCAATACCTTCCTCGGGCGTTTTAGTGCAGTTAAGCCCACCTTTTGTTGTGATTTAGATTTCCCGTTTCCATTACATTAATGTGAAGCCTGCTTACCAGGTTGCCGTCGATAGAGCAATAAATCCAGACCAGCGCCACATGGAAGGCAATTAGAAAAGCATATTCATCTTAAAGCTCAAATTATCCAGGAGTGTATTATGAAGCGTTTATAGTGCCCGGAGGATGCGCACAGACGTGTGTAACGGGTTATAATCAATTCGATAATGAAGTATCTAGAGAAATGTAAAATGCAATAGAAATACCAAACAGCGTGATCAAAAATGCAGTAATCTATGTATAAAGCTTATTGCAAATATTAAGTCGTGAAGTTAATTTATAGTATTGATAGTTAATTTTTACCTACTTAATATTTATTAATAATATAATAAAATAAAATTGAATTACATTTCACCAAATATTAAGTTCGCTAGTTTCCTTATAGCGTTCCGGCATTTTAAGCTTAGAAATAAAATTATAAACAAATAACTAGTGAAGTTAGGATCAAAATCAATATTATTAAATACAGATCATAGTATAACGCCTGCCGAACGTTAAATAAAAAAAAAACTATTGTTCCGTTTATTTTTTTAAATAGTGAATACCGCACAAGGGACCTTTGCTTCCAACCATCTGAAGCCAGTGGGACTATGAGATCCCCGAATGGGGTATGTTCTGAGGCTGAAGGTAGTGGGAAGGTGAAGGGTATAGGGAAGAGGAAGGTCGGGAAGTACCTGGTTATTTAGATCTGGTCACCGAATACCGCCAAAGCCATTTCAAGCAACGTTTAGATTCGAAGTCGTGGTTATACTTGGAGTATCTACCACTGAACATGTACATTCTGTCAGAATTTTTAATGCCAGAATAGTACCTAACTACCTAATCATCAGAGCATTCCCCTCAAGGGTGTATGTCATGTAACTCTGTCGTGGCACACACTTTTTGCGTTATTCAAATTCATACATACTCTTCTGTTATCTTAAAAATTGACATGACTCCACTACTCGAGTATTTGGTTCAACTGATCAAGATCGTGCCATGTCAACCTGAGGGCGTCCTCGACTTCCGCCATTCACTTGCGTTTCATACATGATCCTTACACCGCTTGTCCCTCTTTTAATTTTGTTGATTACGCTTACGTAGGACCGATATAATTCTTAACCATAATTTTATGCAATTATTTTTTCTCGGTGAATTAGACTCCCCATTTACGCAATTGACATAGAGTTCTAGATTTAATTAGCAAAAATTGGTCACGGAAGGTAAAATCTATCATCGAATTCGAAAATCTAATTAGTTAACAAGCGTTAAAAAAAAACTACTGGCCACTTGATTAGCGATGCCAAGTTTTAAAATGAGTGGATTCGCAAAACTATTCATGATATTATACTCGTATACTATTTTGAAAAATAAAATAAGCTATAAACTTTAATATTTATAGTATAATAAGTACATAGTTTTTTTATGTTAAGGAAAACACGTGTTGTAAAGGGAATAAGACGGTTACCCGCTGTGAACAAAAAAGATCCAGGCTTTCAAACAAAGCGAATTGATAACTTCTTTATTCGTCGAAAAATGTAGTATAAGCCCAGCTTGCTTACTTAACGATTTAAAAAATAACTCTTTTCTTACTTAATTTACGCGCATTCTTATGTTCGCATAATATCTAGAAAGTGGGCATATTAAATATATTCATGTCATCCGGACGCACATATAATTTTCTTAGATTTTTCCGTATCATTAGTAGTAATCCTAGAAGTTTCGCGGTATGAGCGCGAACCAGGGGCTATGCCTAGTGTTTATTTTCTCTCTATTTCGTTTTTTTTTTTTTTACATAATTAGATTAAAAACGAAATGCTGTTCATTAATGCAGCAATCTTTGACGAAAGGATCAAATCGTTTTCAGTAAAATGCAGTTCCACGCCAATTATTCTGGTTACACACAAAAATTTGATTCAACAGATATGCCAAGTTGATATCAACATGATAACAATATAGGATACGTCTAGTTACTTTGTGGAATGTCTAGAAGGAGTTTGATAGTTTGCCATAAAAAATTCCAAGCTGCGAGCAGTTGAACTCGGACGATCTGATTAAAATAATATATTTTAAATGTATTTTAAACGGCAACGAATTTCTGGCTGGTTGATGTTACAGAAATAAATACTTCCTTTTAAGCGGATATTCATGAATTCTTAATTATTTATTACCAGTAGCTACTCTTCTGATTCACCCGACAAATTTCACAAACTCAATTCAATAATTTGGAAAATAAGGAACAAACAATATGTCATTTATTATATATTAAAAAGCTTTATAGCTGTTGGTGGAAATGAATTTTCTAGCTAATAAGACAGGAAAAAAATCGTTGGAGAGTTTTTTTACAGCTTCAGACATCAAAAAAAACAAAAGTTTTTGCTTTATATCTTTAAAAGGTTTAATTTTTAAACCTGCGTTAGAAAGGTTTTTACTATTACAACTCACAGATTTTATGTAAGTATAATAAGTTGATGCCGCTTACCCTACCCTGTATTTTTCCCTTTCGTCGCCTTCTTAGAAACCTAAGCTCGATTTCCACGAGAAATCCCTGGATCTCCCAAACGATTAATCCTTATAAATATATTTCACTTAAGAAAATAAGTTTTAAAGTGAATACCGCACAAGAGTACCAACTGTTCCCAACCGTCTAAAGCCAGTGGGACTATGGCAACTCAATTGGATTATAATGTGATACTGAATATAGTGGGGGTGGGAAGTAAATGGGGAAGAGGGAGGTCGGGAAGTACCTGGCTATTCAGATCTGGTCACCAAACACGGCTAAAGCCATTTCAATCAACATCTCGATTATGAATGGTGGTCATTCACCAGGGCGATAGCTAGAGTATCTAGAACTCTGGAACGTGCCGCAAATATACTATATATTATTGTATTTATTAATTAAATATAAAAGTTGTATACACTTGTTCATTGAGGAAAAATGATTTGCGCACGCTGGAATTTGAGCCCGCAACCTCTAGATACACAGTCAAACGTCTTAACCTCTCGACCACGGAGGCCGTCTATTATAAGTAATTGATTCAAATTCTAATGTGCCCACTTGACTAATTAATTCTGATGCTTTGATCGATTGATTCTAATTAGTTGTTCCTTATTTGCAGGCGCCCTGACCAAGTCCCAGTTCCCGGTGTTCACGATCTACGCGCAGAAGTCGTGCCTAGGCGTGCGGCCGTGCGAGCGCGCCTGGTGCTTCGACCGCGTGCAGCGCCACTGCCTGCGCGTGCCCTCCAAGCGGACGCACTCCGTCTCCTCGAGGCAGATGTGCCTGGACCTGTGCCTAGGGGAGAATGAATTTGTCTGCAGGTCAGTACCTACCCCAAGCACCGAAAAATATATCTATTAGGAGGAAGGTATATATTGAACGCAAAAATAAGATTTTGATTTTTTTGATCAATTTCAGATTCATTGGGTAGGAGATCACTTTCTTTAAACGGCTAGCGTAAAATTGATAATAATATTTTAATGATATTTTAAGCAAAACATGGAGATATAAATATGCTTACCGAACGCCGTAAATCTCTAAGATAATTTTATCATTCAGTTCATTGAATGAATCCATCAATCCATCTGAAGGTAAAATTTCATACCTTTTTAAGATTGTTTTTGACGTATTGGGCAGCTAGGCGTTATCGCTGCCAACAGTGTGGTCATAATATAGCAAATGTATCCATTTAATAGGATTTTTCGTGGAGAAACGGTTTTGTCATGAGTCATGCCTAAAAAACTATTATTTCATTTTATAGAAAATGAGTGACGAACATATTGTTCGATGTCTTCAATAAACCACGGGGGCTAACCAACTAATTTATTATGAATCTTAATTAAAAATAATAAAATAACTAACGATGCACTCGGAACGTGAAATAGCTGTTGGGCATAGTCAAAAATATACCAAACAGAAAACATTGTTTACTATTATCATCTAAATGTTACGGATTTATTTAAACGGATATTTCGATAAACATGGAGTCGATGTAAATAAGTCCCATGGCCCCGTTTCTACATTCCTTTGAGCTTCTGGAGCCTACTGTTAGTCAAACGAGTAGCTTCTTCGATTCATATGTTAGTATGTCAATGTTGTAATCGCACAAAATAACTTGACTAACTTAAAAAGTGTTTTGATTTAAAAAAATGATCTTGAAACTAGAAGAAAATAACTAAGTAATTTAAATACTAGGGTTGAGCTCTAACCAAGGCATGTTCAAACAAGTGAAGCTAACAAGCTTGGTTTTCTGTTTTAAACAAAGCGGGGGAGAATCATATAAACAAGCTCTGAATAGCTGATAGGAGAATTCACCTGCGCGAGCAGATCATCCAACAAACAAGGGAAACGGAACAAAAAGAGGAAGATTCGGGATAATAGAAAACAGTTTCCATTGAAAGACTGCAATGGTCATATATTTTATTGCAATACGCAAACGATCAATAGGAGAGTTTATAGACAGTGGTCGAACGGTCACAGTGGCATTGTTAGCTAAGACGCATTCATTATCTTTGGAAACAATCGTACAATTATTTCGACTTTCGACGCAGGCTTCATATCATGTGGTCAAGTCTTGCCGTGTATGTAGAATCTTCTAGTCCATTATAAACTAGTAACAGTGGTCTACCCCCAAGAGAGCCTTTCTTGACTTTACTTAGTTTGCATTATTAATTTGACATAGCAACAATTATAGAAAATCTACCGCAAAACTACGCAGAAGCTTCAAGAATGTTGAAAACCGACAGATATTAAATGTATTTTATTTAAGTCGTTGGAATTCCGAACGCTTGGAATTATTTGTGAAATCGAAAGATGCAAGCTGTGAGTGAGTCACAATAACCCCTTCCTATTTAATTATGGAAAGCACATGGCGAGATTGCCTTCTTTGGGTCAGTGAGATCATGGGACATCATTTGATGACAAACGAAGACAGCTTTTATCATTATGTGCCAATGCATTACGTGCCGTTGATCAAATAATGAGCGGACTTCTTCCTAGAGCCCCGAGATGGACACAAACGACACGTTGGTGTAACATTATCAAGCACCGCTAGGTTCACAGTAAAGGCCGTAAATAAATTACCATAGGATTTTCGTGGAAGTATGTAGCGCAGAGGTGACACACAAACCCAGAGACTGGTGGCCAGATCAAAATAATCGCATGCATTGATTTCGAGCTCTATTTCCGGCCGTGTCTTGAATTCAATAGTATCGCACGTTGCAGATAAAAATAACAAGTACTTTTTGAATCACGTTTTTCATTCACTCCGAAACTGTACTGTTACTCAGTGTTCCGGAAATGCCAAAACTCTTTCAAATCAACGAGCGAAATACGCTGAAAAGGGTATACTCGTACAACTCAGAGAATGACAGTCAAATAGTTTTAAAAAAACCCAAACTAGAGCAGTCGACTATGTGTTTTATTGACTTGGACTAAATATTTTGATCAGAAATACCAGATAATACTTGCAGCAAAAACAGTGCGATAAATGCAGAAGCACGGAGGTGATCATTTAAGATGTCAAATATTCCGTGGGTTGATCACGGAAGAAGGACTAAATCAATATAGTTAAACAAGATTCGGCTGATAGGAAGGAGAAAATTTAAATGTAAATTGCTGAATCGAGAGCAGGGTGTATAGGAATCACGTGAATACCATATTGAGCGATAGAGTTACGAAGATGCTCTGATTGTTTATTGGGTGATTGCATAAATGCATGAGCCCGAGAAAGCATCAAGATTACTAGCAAGTCGTAGAAAATAGACTGGCAATACGTTCAGCACTTAATCCTTCTGGTATGTGCTCGACTTGGGGATCACGAGTCATGGATCAGATAAATATTTCGTGACAGCTGCTAAGGTTCATGGTCATTTGTAATTATTACTTGTGTATGATGACATCGCAAGCTCCCAACACTAATGCGATGGAGATAGACGCCGACGTCGACTCAGACGCAGACGCGCAGATACCCCGCAAATAGAATTGCAAGCCTCCTAGACGCATATTTATATAATACATCGTGGATACTTTTTGTGGTTTGTCTGTAACCAGATTTAGCTCGTCGTTTTATATTCATGTAAGTACTCCCAAGTTATGATATTTGAATTAAATTACGTTCCTCGCAGAGGCAGTAGAATAAAAATCAGTAATTCTTCAGCTCCCACCGGATATCATTACTCAAGCACGGTTTCAACCTGTTACTCATTGAATTGTCTGATATCTCCCTAGGAACTCACAATTTTCCATCTCCAGCAATGCGGATGCTTAGTTTTCGACTGGAGCCAGCAGATTCCGCAGCAAGTAAAGCATCGTTAATAAGAAAGGCGAGGGAATCAAGTTCGAGAAGTTTACAGAAGGGAAGAATTGGATGGGTCCTTTTGCTGGTGTTAAAAGTCTGTTGGCAAGTAGTGTCCTAGGCAGAAATACGGAGGTTTTCCGTGGGTCGCCCTTCGCAGGGTCGGTTCCCGCGGGCTGTGGTATCAGTCATCTCGTGGCCGGGACCTTCCTACGCCTCTGAGCTTTGTCTCCGGTTGCCATCGGAATGGGAAGCGAATGGAACAATCAGCGAACACAATCGTCTCTCAGTCGTGACCGCTGATCGCGGCGCGCGTGCGCGGGAGATGCTGTTCGGGACCGGTGGACAGAGATGTCACTGAGATGCGATGTGTCATCGATCTGAGGTGAGATCGCGACAAGGCGTAGGACAAATAAATATATAGGTATTAATCTACTAGATAAAAAAAAACAACAAAAAATAGTGTGCACTATCGCAAGTCTACATTTTTCACGAGGTGGTATAAATATTCTAAAATAGATATATATATATTTTTTAAACGTATATTTTACCCCTGAATCATTGATATATTTTGGAAACTAAAAGTAAAGCAAATATGTTCAAGGTTTCCATGTCCATTGGGACAATACATAGGTAAAATTATTCGCAAGAAGCGATATCCCTAATACAGAAAAGGGTACGATATTTCAAATACGAAAAACGCGATAGCCCATAGATAATGAATTATGTACCCTGCGGTCGAAAGGGAATAATAGCCGAGCAGAGACACAGCGGTACCTACCTATATATATCATTCGTGCATATTTTATTCACCGCAAACCCCTCACTGAGAATGAAACCGAATCAAAAAAGGATCGACAACAATAATAATAAAGCGTAAGCATTGCCTTTATGATAATCGAAAATAAATCACAACTCTGTTTGCAGAGGCAAATTACACTTCACATAAATAACTTGGAATCAAACATCACACAAAAAAGATACAGCTGTAAGGATAAAAAGCAAGCAGGTAGCCGTTGGAGTCATATTGCAGACAGTGATACTTTTGTACAAATCTCTATAATCAATTAGATCAAGTGACGTATGTTGATTGGAACTGAAGATAAAGCAGATGTAATTGAATAACCATCAGGTTACAAATTGAAATGGACAGATTATCGAAATAGAGTAGCCCATATCCCCAGGTAGGCCGGGGTACACACTACTCTATTGCAAGACAAAAGCAGGCTATCTTCTCCATAATAATATCTGCGGTTAGTGCCAGGGCGATACTTTCAGAAAAGGCTATTACATCTGTAATGATTTCTAATTATATTTGTCCATTAACTCGAGGGTCACCGACTCGCCCACGGCTACCGGCTTTGATTTGGTCTCCAGCAAGGATGGAGTGTGCAAAATAAAAACAATTAGGAACGCTTTTGGTGTAAGCATTTTTGTTGCTAGACCTATGAATTGTTAAGACAAAGGATTATGTTAAATTTATCCATAACCAGGAAAACTTTGATAACTAACAACAAATTAAGAAACCGAAACACTTAAAACACTTTCAAACAATAATAAAAGTTAGTTAATTTTGATGGTGCCATTTTTGTGATACTTTAACTAAGCTAAAAAAAACTTCGAACTATACTAAAATCACATAAAAATAAATCTGTGTCGTAGGCCGTGGAAAAATTTAGGAAAATTATGGAAAAATCTGCCAAGAGAGAGGAGAACAAAATTTGAACAAGAGAGCAAAAACCAAAAATTGTGTTAAAATTTTAACTTCTATGTCGCTACCTCTAAGATCATTATTTATAAATTTGATTTTGTCAAAATTAGTTTTGAGTTAAGATTTGAATTCTGTTATCCATCTTAGTTCATGGTTCAGTGTAAGCTTTGGGTCCCTACCGTATATTGTCTAGATAGGTACCATCTCACTCGATGCTAACCACGTATGAATCTTTCATTTGTAATAACATTATGTCAGAAATGACTCTCATGAAATAAATCGAGTGAATTCAAATAGTGTAAGAAAGAAATCATTTGAATCAGAACCACAATGATGACTTTTTAAAATTCACAACACTCCGCTGGGAAAGATGTAAGAAATTCCGGCGAACTAAACCGCGCTAAGTACCGGGGTATTACGAGTGCCCTCGAGTCGCGGTACTGATTGAAATCAATAGGATTTCTATTCCCGTACGGAAAATAGATCGGGCCATGAATTATGTTTGATTCTTGTTGCACGAACTCTACCCAATATATAGCTCTATTTTGTTTTGAGATCGGTGTTGGATATCTATTAGCAAATTTATCAAAGGCGCGAATGAGTAAAGAAGGATATAAATACGAGGAAACGAGAAATACAGAAACTGCTGGCATACGTGTGATTATTTGATAGATTTAATTTAATCGTCAACTCGTTACGCTACAGATGGGATAATTTCTTAAGTATCAAATGTATAATCATATTTGATTTAGTTAATATTATAATAGTTTGTAGAACTTCTTTGAATAATTCTCACTGGTTGTGTTTTTTTTTTAACTTTTGGGGTTTCTCCTAATTCTTGAGCTAACGTTTCGGACAGCATTGGAGTGTCATGCAACAAGAATACACAAACTAGAAAATCAAAACAAATATTGACTGTGTTTAGGTCGAAGGCGTGATTCCACTTTTTTTACAAAAAAACGTAGGCCTAGTGGTTTGAACCACTGTCACATTTTACACTGTCGCAAATCGATGATTAGCGCCATTATCTTTTTTTACTGTTGCCACTTCAAATAATCGTCCCCGTCAACCACCAATTCTCGCCCCGTTTCAGCATTTGATCAAATTATGATCAGGTTTCAAGCATAACAGGATGACCGCTATTTTATCAATAAGGCCAAAATTTACTCGCAAACAAATGTGAAATAATGCCTTTCTCCAATACACAGCCGATATACTTCTATATATCCGTCAATTTGATTTGAAATTAATATTTAAAAATTTTAAACAGCTTATAAACACGAGAGGTCGTTTAACTGTACTATTAAAAAAACAACAAAGAATAATTTTGATACTTGGTTACGCATTGATCGTATGAGCTCTTATTCAGAATACCGTATTGGACTAAGGAAAGACCGTTGCAAAGATTTATTGCTAATACATAAAACACGGAACGCCTTATTTGTAAGTCGTTTAAGATCAACATAAAATATGGTTGACATCCCTGCAGAAACAAAAGCTTGTACATAGGTAGATATAACACACATGTATACATATTTAGTCAGTTCGCGGTGGTCGGACATTTCAGATTTGATGGAACAGTTCAATTATTGCAGCCTGCGGCGTTGTAGCTATGTTCCTATTATTCATGGAAATCAAATAGATATGACAGGAACTACGCGCAGCATTAAATAATACTGTCACAATACATCGAGGGCCCATTTTTTGGTAGGATACAGCACAAGGCTTTCTTTATCGACGGCATTTTAAATATATATTATTCATAAATATCAGATAGATATGACTACCACGCACAATATAAAAGTTATTGTTCTTCTGTCATAATACATCCAGTCTGTCCACATTTTGGTCAGATACTTTTCATCACGAGGTTTTATTTACTGGCAGCAGTAGAAACAAAACAAATACCATATTTAACTCTAATTTCATTTACATTGAGACTGTCGGCCGCCAGCATTGTAACTATGTTCATATAATTCAGAGAAATCAGATATATACTCGTATGACAAGAACTACAAACAGCATTAAATTCTCCAATCATAAAACATCGAGTGTTCATATTTGGGCAAACACTTTTTGATCATTAGCATTAGGCATTTTAAAGACAATTTTATAAAAATTAAACTATTTGCTTAAAGCATTGCTTGTTGTGTGACAGCCGTTTCGACACAGACCATTTTCAAGGAATTATGTCTGATAATGGCTTTGTGACTTATGATAATTTGTTGAAATTCTCGAAAAATTCTGAGCGTTCTTCTAGATTCTTGCATAAAACACGCTGTAAAGTCAAAAGATGGGAGCATATGGGAGGCAAAACATATTATTCTGCAACAATAATTTCCAAACTAACTACCGCATGAATGCACTCATTCCTCGCCTACACTTGGGAACGAATACACCTCAAATACTGACATCTTTCACGTAAATTTGCCAAAAGTTGAGAGACACTTGAACGATATTTTCATTTGTCACTAATGTAGCAAAGACTGTAGCATAACTATTATTTTATTTGTGTTAGTTATCCATATAAAAAAAAACCTTTTTATTTTTTCATTTGCATTTGTTTATATTTTATGTCATTATTCTCTGCACACATGCACTTTCTTTGTTAATTTAATATAATTTAATAGCCAATTAGGGCGTTAATAAATAAATAAAATCTATAAAAATTAAATCATTGAAAACAGTCACATGGGTTTGTTGTCTGCATTACACAGAGGTCTATCGTTCCACTACCCGCCGGTCATACGTCATGGAAATAATATCGCGGTCTTGACGTCCTTTCTGCGTGCCGCGCGCCCGCAGCTGACACGTGATGAATGAATCAGGAATACCCGCACCGGCGTCCCTACGATCCTGCCTCCTTAGCGGGGTGACGGGCGAGGCCCAACCCCACAGGACGTGCCCTCCCCGCGTCAAGCGAGACGAACGACGGTTTCGGTTGCACTCGGGCCGAGCCAAACGGGACGCATTTCCGCGCGAGGATGGATCGAAAGGGAAATGTGACCGGCTTCCGTCAAACGTATTATTCACTTGATTGACACTTGCACACGATTTGTAGGCAGCGTGGTTCAGACATATAACGAGAATTCGCTTGAAAATATATCGGGAAACTCCTAAAAACATCTTGCAATAATAATTTGTTCTTCTTGTTACTGATATGTTAGGTCATTCTTTGAAAATACTACTTACCCATTCCACTTAGATTAAACGAAGCATCATTAAAACAAAACAAAAAATTGATAGATGTCGGGGGCTGTAAAAAGGTTCAGACGTGTGGGATAAACTGTTAAGTAAGAGTAACATAAAGAAAATTTTGCACAAGGGTGTAAACAGAAAATATTATACATCAAATTTAGGGAACTACGGGCTAACTCTGAAATAAGGGTTTACATCGATGGTATTCAATAAGGTTTCATTATTAACATAACACTCACGTTATGAAAGGAGCTTTTAATCTAACCCCAAACGAGAGTTTGGTGCGATATCTTGGATACAGATTACTGAAATTGAATGTATATACTTCGCTGTAAGTTTTACCAAAAACAAATAATTTAAGATTTAATGAACACGATTTAATAAACAAGATCAAATGCCTTAGCTTTTAACTTTCAGATACGGGATAGGTTAAAGCCCAGAGCAATAATTATTCTCAAAAGCTTTATATTTGTTCGGAATGTTAATTTGCAATACATAGTGTAATCTCTTTTAACTGTAGTAAGAAACTGCCTTTTCTTTCTGAGAAATCCGAAGTATATTTCACATTATTTTTCCACACAACCGGAGACAAAAGAAATGAATTAGTCAAGTGCCTGCGCGGTAGGAATGTTCCAAAGAATTTGCCCACGGCATTTCCATCTTCATAAGAGCACAATCTCAAAGGCAAACCCATTAATCTTGCAAATGTAATTAATTCTGTTTTCATCTTTATGAGATGCGTAATTAATTTCACACCTCGGAGTGGGGTTTTCTGCGCTCGCGTCGAGACCGTAAAATCGCAAGAGCGCCGGTCGTCTCACAACGCAAACATAATTTAATATTTCACTTGGCCATACAAATATCTGGCCGCAGACGGAGCTGCCGCGGGCCCGGTGACAATTGGGAAAGGGGAGAGGGGAGAGGGCAGAGACGCCGAGAGGCAACGGTCGGGAGGCGCTGGGCCGGTCACGACGCGCTGCGAGATAGATACTCCCTGACCTTTAGCAGCGAAATTGTTATATTGTGTATTCTGTATGGGAAGTGGGAAGTGGGCTTCCTAAACCTGCACAATTGATAACGGCCGCTCTGATAACTTTCACAGACTTTCCGGTATTCCATCTTCTTGCAGTGAATTTACTTGGAAGTACAATGATTGTTACCCTGACTTCCTCGCAGGCGTAGGCAGAGAGGATGGACCACCATGCAAATCGTCTCATATTATACTCTTCCGTTATTCGGTCTCTTGACATGGCACGACTCAAGTATTTGATTAACTTTCGCGTCATATATTATTTTCGGTCTCCTTTCTTCGTTCATTCGATATAAATATATTATTGGTATAAATACATTCATATCCCAGATCGAGGGCTTGGCTACTATTCAATTTCAATTGACACTCGAGAGAGTTTTTTTTATATGGGCTTGCTAATGTTGGGTTTTTTTCAAACATTTATCACATTTGACGACCAGCGACATTTCGAATATTCAGCATTTGAACGGTCCCTGTTGAATGTCAATTCTTAGTCCTTTTTAGTTTTTCATCAAATCATGATCGGCTGACAAGCGTAACCACAACAACACGACCTTTATGCCGATTTGATGGTAATCAAATGTGACGAGAGTTTGAAACACCCCGACTTAAATTAGTATAATAGAAAACCATTACCGACCGTTTTGTTCGAAAACTTCCGAATCATTTTCTGGATTTTCGGTATTTCGATCATCAAACAGGGAATTCATGTGAAAGTTAGTCAAATACTGTACCATTATTGGTGCAAAGACACTCACAGCCTGGTGCCGAGGCCTTGGAAGCTTTAAAGTTTATTTCGGTGAATCTTATATCACGATACCCATAACAGAAGAAGATACTGCTTTCACCATTGGCATTCAATTGTATTTTCTAGCGCTTTAATAGCTAGGTGGCTATGTCTGCATCCACAAACAACACGCAGACAGATTTAAAGAGCTACGTTTCAAAGCCAACATTGGAAGTGCAAATTAAGCTGAACTTAGTAAGATACGCAAAGCTTTATTTGACATTGATATCGTGAAAGGTTACACACATAACGTGTAGATAGAATAGGTACAAATACCATGGGAATAATCGCAATATTAAGGACTCATCGCATTAGGCAAGATATGCCGCATGTTGTATTACCGTGTTACATCGGTAAGGTACCGCTAAACATTCAACGTGGGTTTATCAAATTAATAATGAGCTTGTCCGAAGCTCTGAGAGGCGAACGAGCTTAAATAAGGTTTGTTGGCTTGACCTTCTTTATGCCGAGATTTTGCACTTGACCCCGGGAAGACTTCTTCCATGCTGTAGGTATGCTATACGACTCAGGAGACAGTATAAACGAGCCATTACAACAGGCTTTCCTCGGAAGAAGAGAACCTTTAAAACATAAATACTCTCGCTAACAGTATTCGGAAGAAGTTAACTAACAGTACAAGGAAAATCGAATTCATTTTAAACAAACCGTTAGATATCTCTATCAATAATAAAGGGGTATAAGATTTAACCACTCTAATATTTTAGAAATACTGTGTGATTTTTAATAAAACCGAAAAATTATTTTGTATTGAAGGGGAGACCCAGTGCCAAAATAGCTAAGATGACAATTAAACGAAAACTCCAAAAATCTTTTAAAAAAAAACTAAAACTAGATGTATCCAAAGGTAATAAATATAAAGTGAAAATCTAATGTAAGATGAAAATGTTAATTAATAATTAACACTAAAATTATTTGGTAGAACCTGCAGACAAGCCGCCATGTGACAACTTTGCATAACTACCTTTTTTGTTTCTGTAAAAAACTATAATATTTGTGTCTTAAAATAATAATAAAATTCATTAATTTAAACTAAATTCCTGTTGAACGTGATAAAACTAGAACCACAGCCGACAGAAAATGATTAATAATGGTTTTACCGTCCTGTCTCTCTGATAGGTCGAAATCAAATAAAATTTGAAACAGAAACGTAAACATATTTATATGAATAGAAAACATCACGGATTTAAGATTTTGACCAATTCTAATACCTAACAAAAACATTAACGCGAATTGAATGGCTTGTTGGAATCGCGATTCAGCCGGATAATAATGGCTATAACGAATACATAGGTATTGTTGTTTAATCTGCTGTTACAAAATAAAATATTAACACAAATATAAGATTGACGTAATACGCGAATCGGATGATTAAGAACTCGTCAAAACTGCAATTTCAGCTGGCAGAGAATGATTAAAAATGATTTTCATTGTTCAACCTGTCATTTTTACCCAACTACTCAAATTTACAACAGATAACAGATAATCATTGATGCACAAATCTTATTTATTTTCATGACTAAACAAAAAACAAAATAATTAAATGACGTATCGTCAGATGAGGTACTCGTGCCTGCCAGTCGAAGGGTACTCGAGATAATTCAATTACGGTAGAGTCAATGGCAGGTCTATCACGAGACGATGTCGGAACATTGAAATGATTCTGGTTTCTCTTTGACATATCCGCAAACCGTTATTTATCCAAGACCGCAAACATTGTGAATCCAATGTCCAGAGCGGGTTCATTCGCAATTAAACCTTAAAGATATTATATTATGCTCATACGATCGGGTGAGGTCCGACAACACATAAATTACTGCGGGCATGGTAATTCCATTTATAACGTTGCCTGTTGGATGGTTACAACCGTGAACCATCAACTGGAATATAAGAATGCTACTAAGAATTATTATGGACTTCCACAATGTGAGGATATTAGTATTAAAGCATCTATTATCCAAGTTAAATACACATCGCGCCATTTCCCCGCAGGAGTAGGCAGAGGATGGACCGCCAAACACACTCCTTGGTTCATTCTCTCTTAACACGGCCCAAATAAAGTATTTGATTCACTTGATCGTGCCATATCTTCCTCAGGCGCCCCGGTTTCTTCTTTCATTCACTTTCACGTCCTTTATTTTTACACTCCTTCTTTCATTCGCTCTATATATCCAAACCATCTATTCAATCATTCTTAATCCCATTCATACGCTTACATCAGCCTTGCATTCTTTCCGAATATCCACATTTTTAACACGGTCATACATGGTTTTAGCGCACACACGCCCAGGGATTTCATTTTTACAGCATTCAGTCTACTTTCTTCTTTTCTCTGCCAGTTTCATGCCTCACGGTTGGTATAAGCACTCCATTGTGAACTGCTAGCTTCGCTTCTTTGGAGTTTTTTTTTTAAATATTTACCCCAACAGCGTTTAATCCTCCATTAATGGGGTTTCCTGCATTCACCCTTTTTTCAATATCCTTATCAGTCTTTCCACCAAAGACCAGAAAACATTGGTATTTCTTTTGTGAGCTCTGGAGTCATGAAATTTTCCCAGATGTTTTTTTGTCGTTAATTTATAGATAAATGCCAATAATTAGAGCTTATTGTTTGCTGGGTCCTTCTCATCACGAGCTATTGACAGTTGAAATATTCATGTAGTCAAAAATTACGAAAGATTTAATATTGTTCGATCTACATTTTGAAACTGTTGAAAAAAAAGGTTTACAAAGAAGAGTTGAAACTTTTCCGAAGCTAAATATTAAATAAGGTAATTATAACAAAAATATTTCCACAGGGTTTCCACAAAAACAATTTTTTTTTTTTTAGACGAGTTCATTTATCGTAATCATTCTATAGTAATTTAGTAAAATTATGATGTATTTTGCGTGATTTTTTCAAACCCGACCGACACATGCAAGAAAGTTGGGTGTGTAGAAAAATCTGAGTTCGTCAGTCATGCATATAAAATAACAAATGGAAAAGTAGGTAGTTTTGTATATAATCGATATCACATTTTAAGATCCCACGCGACTAACTCTAGCGCCTTCGTCTCGTACGAACTCAAACTGCCATTAATATAATGAAGTAAGACTTTATGGGGTCCCCGGTTTATAGAGTATGCATTTATCGATGACCATTGACGTTTTTATTAAGTCATTATGTTCATACTTAAACAGTCCAACCATGCTATGCCATACTCTGGGTTGAACACTCACAATTCAAGTCAACAAAATGCAGCAGTAAATATTAAAGTCAGTAATTGTAAATTGTTGGATTGATATATGAGTGATTTATTTAGATGACCACCGAGTTCTATTTTATAACTAAAAACGTCAACATTGTCGTTTCTGATAATACTTCACAGCAGAGATTTTATGTTTTGTCAAATTTTAGCCGACAAGTTGGATTATTTGGAATTTTCGAAAATTGGCCTTGTGACGTGTAGTTTCTGACATAAGTTGGACGTAGGTTTCATATTTTGACGAATTATGGTCGTCATGTTGGATTTGGTAATGTAATGAACGTCAATACGTCTCTTAATATCAAGAATTAGGGAGAGTGAAGAGGAACAATAACTAAGGAATCCTTAATTCAAAGCTTTTTTTTCGTAAATTTATAATAAGTCTGCGAAATATAGGATGAGCTTTGTAGGTCACCCGTTTACAAAAAGCGCGGGTATAAAACGTGAGCCGAAAATTTTGTTGGACTTGTGTTATTCAATACTTCGTTTATGTGGAAGAACTATGGAACAAAATATGATTATTACTTTAACCTATCTGCCGCAGACAGGTAAAATCCCAATTTATCAGCAAGACAGACAATAAATACATAATATGTGCCCTTAAGAGCTGCTGACGGAGAATAGTGTAAAGTGCACCTAAGCGTTAGAAGACGGAGCGGTACGAGATAATAATACCGAAAGCAACCAGTAAATAAAACCGTAAAGTTGAGATACGAGCAGTAAAATGAACGAAAGCCCGCAGAAACCCGGCTTGGAATAGTCTACAACGCCCAGTTTTGTACGTCCAGTGCGCTATCAAACACGTCGTTACCATAAATAGAACATCTCGCGAAAAAAGGCTATATGCACTTGGACGCAGTCCACGTTCATGTGTGAGCATGTTTGTGCTGCAGGTGATAGCTGTTACGTTACCACCGTCAGCCTGAATGCAAATCTAGCAGCGAAGCGTGGGCGTCCTTAATAACCCGTGTCATTAACGATTCGCTCCACAGTACGCCAAGGGTAGAATAAGGCTGTACGGGTAGAATACTTGCCGGGCAGGGGAATAAATACACGGCAGCCGTTTTACTTTACCTCACTTCTCGCGAGATGGAGTGATCGAAGACCTCGTGTGATAGACGATGTGTATGTGTATGAACATTCCAGTTGTTAAATAACTGGTCCAATTCAAGAAGCGAACTAAAAATACAGTAGATGAGGACTGACTAGATAGCTAAGTGAAAATGTTTTATGCATCGAGATAACTAAACCAGAGACAAAGATACGAACAGACATATCCCGGGAGAAGTATGGCGTCAAATGCGGACGGTGAGTAATTGTTCGTGAAAGGTGATAAACTGTCGCCACAGTCAGAAAACCAGTTCTTTGGTAGTGCCATTTTATACATTTATATTAAACAGCCAATAAAGTGTAATTGTAAAGCCTACGACAGGAAAAAAGGAAGGCATACCAAATAAACATTTACATTGATTTGAAAAGACAGCAAATTATAAATCTGATTGAAATTGCAAAAGCTCTCGAACGATTGGTTTTGGAATCGTGAAACATGCACTGTTTTTTGTTTATGTGGCTTCAGGGTCGGCAGAAGTATTTTCAGCTTACAGTGTAATTTCCATTAAAACTATGAAATTTTTAAGTATGTATTTAACTGTCAAAAATAAGACAAGACTCATTTTTTTTTTCAAATATTAATTAATAAAAACGGCTGCTGAAATATACTGAGACCATAATTAAGTAGGTACACTCTCTTCGGGTTCTTCGCTTTAGGAAAGTTAAACGACAGTAAGTATGCAAAAGTGATTCGTCAATCGCCCTGGTGAAAGACCACCGTTCAGAATCAAAACGTTGTTTGAAATGGCTTAAGCCGTGTTTCGTGACCAGATCTTAATATCCATAAACTTTTCAATTTTCCTCACCCCCATAATCTTTGCTTCTTTAATATCTTCTGTCTCACAACATACCCCAATATTGCCACATTCCCACTGGTTCCGGACAGTTGGGAGCAGTTGTATATATATATGTAAAATTACGGAGGGATCCCCGGCTAATATAGTTCAAGCATACTTCAGAAAAACAGAATGACAGAGTGTCGGCGAGCGCAGACTGCGCAGTATTACAGCGAGAAGCCTTAAATAATAAGAGCCTTCGATGGTGGCTGTGTCGGGGCCTGGCGTGGCGCCTCGGGCCTAGGGCGGCAGATTCCCGGGCTATGAAGAAGAGCGAGGCGGTGGCGGGACGGCTGTTGCAGCGGTGCAGAACCTAACGAATAACACTAATAATTCTAATTATAATTATTTATTTAAATATGGACGGAGAAAATTTACAGCAAAATAATTCATGTTAAAGTGTGAGTATTTCCTATGCGATATTTATGTAAACATCGGTTGGATGCATAGCGACGCATTGAAAGTACATCGAAGACAGTTATTTTCTGTCATGCTTAAGATTTTTAAAAGTAGTCATGTAAAGATAATTTTTTTGAGTAGATTTTTAAAAAAATCTTCTAGTCATTCAGAAAATCTTTTAACGTACACACTTTATATGATCATATACTCGTATATGCATATTTTTTTAAAGAATAATATTTAATTGAGTGCCGTTTAGAAAATCCACAACATAATAATCGTCAAGTACTGAACCAAAAAAAACGCTGTGCAAATTTTAGAACTCAAAGTTAGGTGGTGTTTGTCACTTTTTACTAAACAATAGCTTAGGGTGTTGTATCCAGTTAAGACATTTTCCCCAAGAACTCACAAATGTAAACTTAAATTCAGTCAAGTAAATACAACCATCAGATGGTGATGGTAATAAGGTCTAATGAGCCGTAGTACTAGTTCGATAGACATTATGAGATGTATTTGAATAAGCCCCAGATAATTAGCACAGGATTACGAAAGAATCCATAAAAACAAAAACACTAAAGATATACCGTTGGCTAAAAAAAGTTCCAAACTTGTGTCGATTGCGTCAAGCCTTCTCCTAGAAGGTTAATTTATTTTAGATTACTAAAAGGCCACACAAGGCTTCAGAATAAAACGAGATTCAGAGCATTCGATGAAAAAAAAAACTGATCAAAACTGCATAATTAACTCATTGTGCCGCTTAAGCCATTTTGTCTTTCCAGCGACGATATGATTTTCGTAACATTTAATAACAATTTTTCCACATTAGTAAAGTTAGATTTCGATAAATCGGCAAATTGACATTATTTGTAGCTGTCAAGCTAACGCGGGTTGAAAACTTTCGCAACATTGCATGGAGGAATTTGAGAAATGCATTGATAAATAAAAACAAGGTTGCTAATAATTTACCATCCACTTGAAGTGTAATTTACACTGGCTGCATTTATTATGATAGGTAAGTGTAGATAGGCGTAATATTTAAAATTTGCTAAGGCTAGGAAGGATGTCTTTTAAACAGATCTGAAGTATCTCGATTAATTCATATATCGACTGTGTTTAGGTGAAAGGCGTTATTTCACAATTTTTTCCAAGGAAATTTAGGCCTCAGTGATAACATAGCCTGATCATAATTTGATGAAATGCTGAAACGGCCCAAGAATCGGCAGTTGGTGGGGGCGGTTGTTTGAAGCGGTGACATTAAGGAAAACATATGAAATAACGCCTTTCATCCAAACACAGTCAATATTAATTGCCTTGGAAACATACCTACATATCAGGGACGCTCTAGTCGAGTAATAATAATTTTGGATAATTTGTATAGCCCCGTTTTTGTGAAAAATCACCTCAAGGGCGCTGTAAATGTAATGAGCGTTTGTTGAATTAAAGCCGTTCAAGTCTGAACCTTTTCAAAGACACGTTCTAGATTCAGTGACCTGTGACCAAATACATTTTGAGTCAAAATGAAATGCTTTAATTTTGCGCGAATTCTCTTCATCACATTAAAGAGGGTCCGTACTGGGCACGTAGCATGACAAGAGATCACCATATTTTTTTTCAAATATTATTTTATTACATATACGAACATCGATTGAACTAATGTACAATAATTGCCCAACTCAGTAAGTGTGAAATTTACAGGAATGGTTGTGTTTGCTGGGTTGACATGTTATATATAAAAAAATACAAAAAGATTACAATAACAATCGACGATTTTTTTTTTAAATTTGTGATTTAAATTCGTCGGATGCCATTTGGAAAAAGGCAAAAATTAGCAAAACTTGAGACATTTGAGAGAGGCCACAACAGGGCTTATAATATACTTATGCTTCGGGACGTTACATTAAGCACGTCAGCACTACCTCCGTTATTTTCGAGAACTCTTATTTTAATATTTCCAAGTCAGTACCTGGAAGGTACTATTGGTAGTCACATTGCAAGAAAATACATCTTCCCATTTACCTGGTTTCATAATAGAAATATCAAAAAACTGATCATTCAACGGAGGAGACCTTTTTGTTCAACGATTGGACGCGCAGATATTATTTTTAATTTATCTTCAACTTCTAATACGGTATTATGAGAACAAGAGAAAAATCCGCGATGCTTTCAACTTTAGGCGTTGGTTGACTCTAACTGCGTTTTAAATGCCTATCTAAAAGATTAATTAGTTGCCAAGAGCATTCTATCTTAATAGATGAAACCCTTTACTGGAAAAGCCGTTATGTTAATTGAGTAAATAAATTACGACTTATACGATCGTGATTTGATTGAGTCTGTTTTAAATTACCATTCCTGGTTCCCGCTTTTCGTTCACCACAAGTTCAATGGTAATGTTACTCATCATTTACAAATCACACCGCCGATATTTCTAAAAACCTAAAGAAAACTAACTCGTATACCCACGATGCAAATGCAAAACGTCCGATCTACCGTGAATGCGAATAATGGCTATAATCCAATTTGTCTTATTTATTCCAAGTGGAAAATGATCACCTGGCCCTTTTGCTACGAGGCCCCATCAAGTGTGGGAAGGTCGGGACGGCATGTTGGCGCTGCAACTGCAACTTATGATTGTCACGGTCGATCTGTATCCCCGACCACAAAATCCGATTCACAACACATTATCGGCCGCTACTGAAATCCATTCCACAACACTGATTATTCCCTTGGGTGCCAACTGCGGCTTGCGGTCAAACTAACAAACCAGACCAACAAACGAACTCAAATAAAAAACAACAAATATAAAGCACTGAGCAAAACTCTTAGAGAACGTAGATTAGTGGTTCCTATCCAAGGCAGTGTAGTCAGTTTTTGATGATTTTTACCCAACTCGGCAGACCTGGGCGTGGCTAGGACTAGAGCTAGGGTACTTATACATCCATTCACAGCAGATGTCGACATAATGTTTTTGTTTATTCGTATAACCACTTTTTCACGTATTGTTATCAAAAAAATATAGTATGTAACCTAAAAAAATCGTTTAGTTTGTCGAGTTTAGTCGCATATGAAAACATGTGGGTGGAGTCCCCGGAGACGCGGGAGAACGAGATCATCCTTACAGTACATAAAAGCGGTGTGTTATTTTTGTTGTCTCTTTCTCTCTTACGTATACGACGTAAAAACCCGGAGAAAGTGATTTATCGCAAGTTTTTATAGCTTGGGTAAAAAGAATTAGCTCTCTCTCCAAACATTATTACTCCAAGGCAAAACTGGACAGACCCGAACAAAGCTGAGAAAACATTTGAAATAAAGACGAGGATTTCTAATTCTTCCCAAGCAGAGATGTTTTCTTTAACTTTTACACGGATTTCAGAGATTTGTACGTCTTGTTTTGTGTTATTAATCACGTGGTCATTGGACTTCTCAACATTACCAGGTAAGCTTGTTAATTTCATTGCACAATGCGGTTTTATGCGTTGGTTTTATTAGATCACACGATCAAACAAAAACAAAAAATATGGCGTTAACATAATTTACATCTTTACACAATACTTGTGGTAAATAATAATAAAAAAGGTTAGCCAGACGAAACATAGGATAGCGTAACAGTAAGACAAGAGAAACATTGAATCGCTTTCTGGATGGTGAAGAACTTGTACGCATGCTCCTGCGTTTACATTTTGAAAGGAGAACAGAAATTACGAGGCTTCTTTTTGAACAAACCCGTACGGTTATGAGTTTTGACATAACAATAGGCGCATATGCAGAATGCATTTTAGATTTTCTCTGATAGTCACCGCCGGGCTTTAATACGCGAGGAGAAACGCATAAATTAATAGGAGAATTAATCATGCAGCATCCGAAAGGTACACACAACGGTATGCTTCGCAATTCACCGGGACCATAAACAAACATCGTGAAACTGCGGCCCATATAAGGCGGCATTCCCGGAGCTGTTCTTACGGTATAACGACCAACATTGATACATATTGTAATATCTCCATTCGGAAGAACGCGTGGTAGCATTCTTACCTCTCACGTTACGACGCACAACGCATTCTAATGGACGCTTCTCTAAAAAAAATTAAATACCTACTTACTGTCACTGACATATAAATAGATGAGTTTTTTTATGAGTACGGTCATCTCCAGACAGAATTCCAATAAACACGGGCAACATAGATATAAAATATGATTTACAGAAAACCTTCTAATACTCAAGCAAAAAAAAACGTTTGTCAAAAAGGACACCCTACGTGTTAGCTCACATATACAACAATGTACCTTGAAACCTCAAAAACATATTTATGAATTGATCCCATACTTTTTAAAACAACATAAATTATACTAAATAGTATTAAAAACCAATAATGGAGGTGGGTAACATTTCATTTTTAATCAACATTATTTTATTTTAAGCGTAAGAATATGACAATATCTTTTTAGTTCTCCTTTGTAACAGAATAACCATTTTTTTTAACAATTTGATTGAAATTAAAATAGAGTAAATCAGGAACCCATTCTATTTTCCTTTATAAATAAGTTAAGGACAAGATCAGATACGCAAAAACGAACGAAACCATTTAACAATAATGAACCGGTGCTCGTCCAAGAAACAATGATAACATTATAATAGCATGTCGACTACAATTTTGGAACAGCGACGTTAATCAATGGTCCTGGGTGGTTGTTAGGTTGTCCTCAGTTCGTACATGAAATTGATCTTGATTCTTGATAGTAAAATCATTCATGGATAAAACCGTTTGTATGCATTTGAATAAATTTGCATAAAACAAAGAGCAATAATATGTTGCACCGCCGGAAGGGCGCTAAAATTATTCAAACTATCCGAGGGTTGGTCGATACTGGCGTCATCTAAGCAGATCCAAAAATAAAGCGGAATAAATTATATTAGATTACAGGTCTAATTGACAGGATGAGTGATTTCTTATAAGGTTTCGTTTTCAATGTTTCAATTTTTCTTTTTCACAGATCTGCTAACTACAATAACAAAACTGGGGATTGTGACTTGACTGATATGGATCGAATCACTTTGGCTGGAGGAGATCTGTTCGAGCAATACGAAGGTAAGAAACATTTCAACTTGATGTGAACGGGCATGACATGTTTTAGAGGAGCTGCGTTAACATAATGCTTTTATTTAAGATACCGACTACTTGGAGAACAACTGCGTTGAAGAACCAACCAAGCTGTGCGAGTTCAAGAAAATGAGCGGAAGGATTCTAAAGACAGTGGACTCTGTGTACCAGGATGTTTCAACCATCGAAGAATGCAGAGAGCTTTGTCTGAACTCACCATTCAGGTAACAGAATCGTCAATATTACTGTTGTCTCGTCTAGTCATATTCTTGTCAGAATGTTAGTGAACATTTTGCCAAACTTCTTTCTGTCCTTGGCCAAACGGAACACTTCTCAAAATCTTAAACACAAATGTTCTTGAATCACCAAAATCTCCTAGGTTCTAAACCCCATCGACTTTCCACTCCTTCTTTCTTGTTGCGGCGTAGATTGCGTCCGAGGATTTTTCTTTTCTTATTGAATTTCCTTAGCACCTTCTGGTTTGTGATCGTGCTATTCAATTACTTTATAGCCACAGTTCACCAAAACAATGCAAACACTACCAATGACAAAAGTGTGGTCCAACAATAATGACTTTTTTTTTTTTTTGAACAGATGTCATTCATACGACCACGGAGATACCGGTGAAAATGTGTGCAGGCTTTCTCATCACTCCAGAGCAACCCTTGCTGATATCCAGGTTATTTCACGAAAATATGTTCAACTCAAACAATTCATCAACTGAAACCGAATGAATTAAGTATAAGAAGCTCTCTTTTCGAATCATTTTTCATTTTTTTCTCCCAGGATCCCTACTTGGATGTTCCCGAGGCAGCGACCTACGAACTATCTTCATGCTACAACGTGTCTATCGACTGCCGGTCTGGAGATATGGTTGCCAGGATTCAGACCTCGAAACTCTTCGACGGAAAGATTTACGCCAAGGGGAGCCCCAACTCATGCGTTGTGGACGTATCGTCAAGCCTGGAATTCGAACTGCATATGGGCTACAACAATATCGAGTGCAATGTAAAGCAAAACGGCCTTGGAAGGTAAGACACAATCATTTTAGAATATATGTTTTTCGATGGACAACTTCGAGAATCACAAAAAAAAATTGGGTTGATAGGATTTTTTTTTCTTAAGTCGTCGCCTCATTGCTAAGGATCGTGACCCCCACTGCAATTGCCCTGATGAACCATGCTCCTCTACGTTATTTATTTTTAATTTGCAGATATTTGAACGACGTAGTCATCCAGCATCACGACACCATCGTCACATCCTCTGATCTTGGGCTTGCCGTAACATGCCAGTATGACCTGACTAACAAGACTGTGTCCAACGAAGTAGATCTCGGAATCCACGGAGACATCCAGCCCGCACTGTCAGAGGAGGTCATCGTAGACTCCCCCAACGTAGCAATGAAGATCACCGACAGGGAAGGAAACGACATTGTCTCATCTGCCGAGGTCGGAGATCCCCTGGTAATAATACATTTCAAACCAATTGATACAAAGTTACATACAAACCAAATAAAATGTGCGATTTATGGCTTTCGGGTCTCCTCCGCAAAATAAAATTTTAGTATTAGCCACCCTATTTCACTTTTTTAATTATGGTAAACCAATTGTTTGAAAAACCGTCAACAGCAAGATTTGTAAAACTGAAGATAGAATAGAGTCGACATGGGGTGAAGGCGAACACCGCATCCTTCGTCATCAAGAACTGGAGGGAGACATTAGGAGACCGACTGTAGTAGAGGTGTTTCCTAGGGTAGCCAGTACTCTCCGAGAATTGTAATGGATTAAACAATATAACAAATTATTAATGTTTCCTTTACTTTCTTCACAGGCCCTTCGTTTCGAGATTTTGGACCCCAACTCACCCTTCGAAATATTCGTCCGCGAACTGGTTGCTCTCGATGGATCTGACTCAAGCGAAATCACCCTTATCGATGCTCGCGGTTGCCCCACAGACGATTGGATCCTGGGCCCCATTCTCAAATCAGTGCAGAGTGGAAAGGTAATTATGTTTTTAAATTACACCATACCATAGTGTTTCAGTCCGGTCTAGTCCGACAAAGGTAGTTGACATTACCGTTAGCCTTTGCACCAGCCTAAACACTTGTGGCGCTATGTTGGATACGTAACATAGCTAACAAACAACGCCTGTTGGAAATCCAATATCGTTGGTTGGGAAAAGAAAGAAAAATGTCGGCTTCGGATAGGTAAGAGCCACCGAGAATCGACAGAAATAAGCTCATTGGAGGCCTATGTCAAAGTAGGATGCCAAAAGTTTTAAAAGAAAAATAAAGCTCATAAGGAGTTTTTATTCTTTTATTGAATGCTTTTACTTAGTTTCAATGGTTTTCAAAAAAATGTATGCGTATGTTTTCTTTCAGATGCTCCTGTCTCATTTCGATGCCTTCAAGTTCCCTTCATCAGAAGTTGTGCAGTTCCGAGCCCTCGTCACCCCTTGCATGCCCACTTGCGAACCTGTTCAGTGCGGAAAGGAATCTGGAGCAGGAGAGCTCAGAACCTCAGTCCTATCATACGGGCGTAAGAAGAGGTAAGTGATTTCAAAATTCTTGATAAATTTAAATAATATTATATGTAGCAAGAAATCGATTCAAAATTTAAGACATTACGGAAAAGAAAAAATTCTTTAATCTATTTCAATGTGCGAAGGTCCACACTACTCACTGCATCAAATGCAGGGATGTAAGATTACAAATCCAATACGTTTGTCCACTCAGCTACAAACCGGTTAGTAACTGGGTGGCAAACGCGTCGGATTCCCACCCGGGCGTCGTGGGTTCAATTCTCTGATACTCGTAGCTAAGTCCTCCATCATTGCACAAGCAACATCTTCCGCTTATTATGATGGCAGTACAAGTTTTGGACTGAATGAATGTAGGTGTTGTACTAAGGCATTTGGTTAGCGACCTGACAGCAGTATCATGTTGAGGCCATTGCCTTAATTGTCAAGGAAGATTCAACGTCCCTATTTATTGAGCGTGTTCTCTTTTCCCCAGGTCTGCACCCAACCCCCGCGACGACATGCTCTTGGTCCAGACCATCCAGATCACTGACAAGTTCGGCTTCGAGAAGCAGCGCGGAGGAAACCGCACCGGCCTGGATAGCGAAACCGTCTTCGTAGAGTCCGGCGGCCGCTCCGGCGTGTGCATGGACGCCGGGGCGCTGGCCCTCGCCGCCGCCGCCTTCTTACTGGCGCAAGCCGCCGTTGCCGCCGCGTGGGCGCTGACCAGGAGACGTCGTCGTGCCGCTGAAAAGGTAGCCGCCCTTCCCCACGGCATGCCTTCACAGCCGCCCGCGAGTCGCGCCGATAGCATGTGCAAGCTGTACGACACTGGATTTAGGGGTGCACACCATCGACACTTCTAAACCCGCCGTATATCTCGATGCGCATTACATTATAACCAGATTTTTCAATTCCGATAAAAAGATTTTCTGCTCTTAAGTGACTTCCAACTAAAAACATAGTACATACTTTTAAGAAATGTTCATTGGCACGTTGCTTGAAATTAAAAAAAAAAAACTATTATTGAAAAAAATTGGGAGTAACGTTACAATTACAAAACGCGGTGTGTTGTAATTGTAAAAGAACTAACCTCCGCAATAGTTGGGATATAAAATAAACGTATTCAACGAATCACAATATTAAAAATATCTTAGACGATTTCGAATAACTTAAGATATGATTATTGAATGGTTTGTTAGAGGCGATTTAGAAAATAGATATTTAGGAAAAGAAATCTAATCCAGAAATATCGCTGAAGTAAACGAATTTTTAAAAGAAGCGAATTTGATCAATTGAGTAACACGACATAAATCAGGTTGAATGCATCTATGAGAGATCAATCGTCAATTGAGTTAGATCATGCATATATAGTTTAGTTATTAAAAACCTCTGAGATTGATTTTGAAACTACAATCGGTAAAATGAAATAAAATTGAAGTACGGTTTAAAAAAAATTGCTTTGAATATTGATAAGAAATGCTTGAACGGGAGTTATCCTGCGGACTTGATGCCCGCACCTGAATGGACATCCTACCGCTCTGGAGACCAGCCCATACCGTTACGGCTGCGAGCAACGCAATAGTAGTGTAGAACTAATAAGCACACAGTGCTCGGTAAATAATAATAAATACGAACCTTATCGATCGAGTTGAACACTAAAGTTAACCCCCCAAAGAAATAAAAATGCAAAAAAATTAAAACTAAAAAAAAAACAATATTTTTGCACCTTTTGCACTTTTTTGGTGGTTAGTCTTTTGAGGGTTAACTCGAACGACGACGTATTTTTAAGTCGTAGCCCTTCAAAAGGACTATATAACGAGGACTTACCGATTTATTTTTACAAATAATTAGTTGATTCATATTTATAATAATGAATGCCGTGCGAATAATTAATATTTTTAAGAGCTTTTATTGGATAACTATTCATGTTGTATATCGGTAATTTGACGTCAAACGTGAATATTAACAATTAATATTTTTATACTCCTATTAAAATTTCAATAATCAATAATTTTAGGTTAACACAATTTAGTTTTAAGATTTTTATTTTATTTCTTTGTACAGGAGGTCGGGACGATTGAAAAGCAAATATTATGATTTATTTGAGTGAAAATGTAAGAATGGATGTACAAGTTGAAAAAAGAGTGATAGAGAGTGCAAATCAATGTTCCCTTGTCCCAGTCTCCGAGGTCATAGGAAGAACGACTTGAAGTGATTTCAATAAAATTTGCACTAATTTATTTAACAAAAAAAACAGAAAAAAATCAGGTACAAAAAAATTGTAATCTTATAAAAAAAATATAAAGCAGAATTTTCTCATATTTAAACAGCACGAATTGTTGGAAATTTCCACACGATTCGATCGAATTTCTCGAATGGTGTGTGGAATTTTCGTAATCGCTTCAGTCGTTCGAAGACCAGCATTATAGGATGTATTTATTAAGTATATCTGGTAATAAATTATAACACAATCGCATTTACTGCAGAATTATAAGTCTTATTAATTATAAAACAATAATCTATTTTTATACTTACAATTAACTATTGGTAGAAAGTGCCTTTGAAACTGTGCAATTTATGAAAAGTGTACTTAAACAATATTGTAATAATGTCGGCATAATATTTTTATCAAATAAAGTTTATCAATGAATTTCCTGTTTTCTTTATATCCCTAAATATAAAAGAAAATAAACAACTATCTCTTTTATAAGGCAATAACAAAAGTGGGAAAAAAACTGTTGAAAGGGTTGAAAAACATATGACCACATTGAAAGGCAAACTTCAAATATTCTCCCCAACAAAGACTTCATTGAGATGCTTGAAGTATTTCAGACCAACTCAAGTAACGGGGCTAATTATCATAAAGCAGAAATCTGCTACCCGAAGCATAAAAAACAACTGCAACTACTAACTTCAGCATCATGAAGCTTTTTCTGTCTAGAATTTCGCAACTATTTTGAGCTCACAACGCCATCTTCAACATCACTATATAAATTTCAAATGTTCATTAAACTGTCCAAAAACAATACGTGCCGAGATGACATTTTTTAGTAAACACTAAAAAAAAAAAAACGCAATTTGAATTTTTTTTAAGGAAATTTGGATAGTAAAATCTCTATATATAAAAATGAATGTTTGTCTGTCTGTCTGTTTTCGATTTTTTCGAAAATTACGAGACCGATTTCGCTTAAAATAACACATTTTATTTTTATTAGTGACAGGAAGGTTTAGAGAGTAGGTTGAATTAAATCCTATATGTAAAACTCTTACTATAAAATTAGTATGAAAAACATTAAACCCGCCATATTGTATTGAGGTTAGCCATACATATACCGCTCTTTGACATATTACATATTCCACAGAAGAAGGTTTGTTTGGGTAGAATATTTTAAAATGAAAAACACAATTAACTACTGACTTAAAATATTTATATAATTAATTTATTGAATTACAGTTGACATTTAAAAATATATTAAAAACCAAATTTCTAAACCGTTAATGCATATACTCAATACAAGTTTCCAAAGCGGAGTCTTTCCATCAATTTACAAACAAACTACCATAACTCCAATATTTAAATCTGGTAATCCTGAAGAAGTTAGTAATTACCGACCCATTTCAGTAATCTCAAATATTGCAAAAAAAAATTGAAAAAATTGTTAGAAAGAGAATGGACCAATTTATAAAATGTAATACTATAATTCATGAAAATCAATTCGGTTTCATGGAAAGTAGAAGAACACAGGACGCAATCGCAAAATTATCTAGCTATATCAATAATTCATTAGATAAATTATTAAAATGCATTGGAATTTTCAAAGATCTTAAAAAAGCGTTTGACAGCATATCCCATGATAAACTTATAATTAAATCAAATAATATTGGACTCAACAATACAGCTCTAGAATGAATAAAAAGCTACCTATTCGAACGATCCCAAGTGGTAAAAATAAACGATGTGATTATTCAGCCAAAAATAAGTAATTTCGGCATACCTCAAGGTACAGTTCTGAGACCCCTAGTGTTTATCATCTATATAAATGACATATTCATACAAAAGCTACACGAGAAAATAGTGTATTATGCTGACGACACCGTCATAATAGTTGAAGGTACCGACTGGAATACTGTTAGTAAGCTAGCAAATACTGATATCAATATATGGTTCTGGTTCGATAAAAAACCAAAACCAACTCTCCTTAAACACTGAAAAAAACAACATTTATCCCTTTCTCTATTTATAAATTTAAATCAAAACCGGAGTTAAAAATTGTAATACACCAAAGTAAATGTAATAGTGCCAATTGCAATCAAGAATGTTCTACACATGTTCAACTTTCAAAATTAAATACCTTGGTGTATATATAGATCAACATTTTAAATGGAAAACACATATAAGTGAACTTGTTAGACGAATTAGGAAAGGCATATATATTTTCATAAGACTTGAAAATATTCTTAGACTAGAAAACCTTAAAATAGTGTATTGTGCAATTGTTCAATCTATATTACAATTTGGTATAATTGGCTGGGGAGGGACAAATGAAAACGTTTTAAACCCACTTAAAATAATTCAAAGGTTGATAATTAAGGTAATCTTTAAAAAAAACCATCAACAGTTTCTACTGAAACCCTTTTTACAATATTCAATGTACCTACAATAGATAACACAATATATAAAAAAATATTCAATTATACAAATTTATAAAGAAAAACAGCAAAAAAAATTACAACTTAATATGTCTGCTAGATATCAGAATGACAATAAAATCCCAAAATTTTACACTAAGCATTCCCAAAATACCTACCTCTATCTAGGTATAACTTACTTTATTCCTGAAAAACTATAGATAATATTTATAAATTTCAGCTTAAATTGAAAAATTACATCAAACAACTTTGACAGTCTTTAATAATTGTTATTGTAATCATAATTTTTCTATTTGTTTTTTTTTTTTTTCTTATTTCACAAAATTTATGTTGTCATTATGTACTAATATTTATTACTATAACTAATTTTACACAAATACTTTTATTCTTTTATTTTTACTTTTACTTATATTTTTCTCTGCTGTATTAACTAAACACTATATTATTATTTTTAGTTTAAATTCCCTCACCAAACACAAGAACCTTGTTCTTTATGGTGAGGAACAGCTTATATGCTTATTTTGAAATACACTGTGCAAAATTTGTAAAAATTACCTTAAATATTATTGTAAAAAAACTTATATTAAATAATAAAGAAAAAAAATTTAATGAAATTAATTTTTTAAATTAATGTTTTTTTTTAAATATTTTTAATTTTGAAACTGTTAGATCGTGGTGGAACTCCATTTTAATAATACCAATTTTTTAAACTTTATTCACTATTGTTTTTTATTTAAGACCTGACCGTTTTTACATCATGACGGGCATCTTTAGACAAGTTTGAAAATGCCCGTCATAAGACGAAATTGATCAGGTCTTAAATAAAAAATAGTGGAATAATGTTAAAAAATTGGTATTATTATAATCATTTATTAATTGGTATTTTCAAATCGTTTAAAGATAAATCAAATATGAATACTAATGAAAATGAGTATAAATATTTTCAAAATAAATAACACAGTTAGCTAGCTAATTAAGATTATTTTTTTTAGAATTAAATAAATTTTTCAAATTGATGTTTCTTTATAAATAAAATGAAATAAATTTGTTTAAAACCACTTCCATTTTCAACATTTTGTCGACCGGTTTCGGAAGGACCTTCCATCTTTAGGACAATATTAAAATTGATTTTAACAAAGTTTATCTATTTTATTTATAAATATGGCAAGCCACAAAGTCAATGCTTTTTACGGATATGGTTTTCTTTATTTATAGATAGTAATAGTTGTCAAAATGCATTACTTTCGATGTCAAACTAATTATGGCACTAAAAAGAAAAGCTATTGGTCGATCTACAAGTCTAACAAGAAAGATAAAGGTATCACGAGCTTCACAGAAACAGTGGAGCGAAGAGAAAAAAAATCAAACCGATCGAGTTAGAACATATCAAACACGTTATTCTGAGACAAACGACCAAACTGAAGAAAGAATCAAATAATTTTAGTGATTGTTTTTGTATTTATTTTTTTATTTATTTCCATTTCAAATCCAATTCGCAGTGGAAAATGAATAAATTATAATTCGAATGGCATATTTTTCGTAATCATTGGGATGCGTGGCAAAAGCATATCTTATTTTATAAATTTTACATTTAAAATGTAGCATCGATGATATTTTTAATTATCTTTTTCAATAAAAGCCTGCTTCCGTTTCAAAGTCTTTTTATATTTATTTTTCGGGGAAGAATGATAGGCAAGACTATTTGGCAATTGTGGCATTGTAAAGCATGCCGAGTGGTCGCTAGTTATGAATAAATAAAATCTCATGTATGTATTTTATAAACGAAAACGACATCAACACAATTGACACCACATTAACGTATTCCCGACGGAATTATTGATTATTAGGCTGAGAATCCACCACAACAAACCATATTAATTCAAATAAAAATAACCTAAGAAAAAACATTAAAAAATGTTCACAATATTGCCAAGTTTTTATGCTGAAAATATTACACCCTAATAAACTTCATATTCATGACAGAAAAGATACTGAAAACGCATAAATTAAAAACCAACTTTTGGCCAAACGGGGAAAACTTTTATAACACTATAAATCAAAATATAATGGCCAATAAATCAAAAAAACACACAGACACTTACGTGAAGATTTTACAAAAGATAAGTGAAATTTAGCACACGACTAACAAGTGAAGAGAACTAAGTAAATAAGTGTATTCGATGCATTCGTACTGGGTGAGATTAAGTCCGTAAAGGTACTGTGTGGTATTGAATATTATTTTATGAATTAATGTTTTTATAAGTTTTAATTCAAAATTAAATATTATCAGACACAGTTCACAATGTTTTTGAAAGGAGAACGATCTGATTGAGATGACAAAGATGCAAGTAAGTAGAAACGCGAGGCAAAATATTAACATATAGATAATCTATTTTGATATATATTACAGATACGTAGGTACTTATTTTATTATTATTATTATTATTAAATATCTTGCTAACATACATAGCAATCCCGATGGGTTATAAAAAATAGCTCTGGGTATAAAAACTCACTCATGAACTATAGCTGTAAGGGGCTTGTTTCCTGGAATTGATTAGTTTATATCACAAGCATATTTTAGTAAGGTTTACAAACCTATATCGTACATATATAATATACAAATGTTGACATAAATATATAAGCATAATTCCAACGTTTGTTTCGGTTTAAAACAAATGTGTATTATTTTTTTGGGATGCATGGATCCAAAATCAACATTCTATTTTTTAAATTATGTGAATACTATAAAATATTCCCAAATATTCCGAAGCCTGTGGTACTATGGCAACCTAGATTGGGCTATGTTGTGAGGCTGAAGTTAGTGGGATTAAAAGGAGATAGAGAAGCTAAAGGTTGGGAAGAATCTGACTATTCAGATTTGGTTACTAAACCTAGTGTATTTTTAAGCTACGTCTTTCGATTCCGAATAGTGGTCTTTCAGTAGGGCTATACGGCGAGTATTTATCACTCTTAGTAAAGTATCTCCCTCCAATACGAAACTGTGTTATTTCAAGGGATTTTCAATATGGAAACTTCTAAAGCATGTTTATCTCACTCTGCTGGTGCCTCTCGGTGTAATGTTTTGGAAGAACTGGACAACCAGGACCTAACATGTACCAAAGGCCTGGAGCTTGATGCCTTAATTTCATCGTAATGAAAAGCTGAGTTTGTCATAAATAAAACAATCACTAAACCACTCACTGTTGGACCTTCACGAAGAACATAGAAACATTTTCGAGAGGAGGATACGAAGAAGAGTTTGTAGTCATAGACAAAATTGGTTTCTAGCGGATAAATTACAATCATGAGTTATTACATATCAAATGTAGAAAAGTCGTTAATAAATTGGGAGATATTGGCTGGGTAGGGCATACATCGAAGGCAAAAGATGGCCGACCAAAAGATGGGCTGTAAAACGAAGTTTCAGTATTAAGAGACCTGGCTGGGCGGTGAAGAGGCGAACTTCACATCCTTTGGCATAAAGAAATGAAGGAAGACAGAGAGTAGGAGATCGATTTGAATGAAAGCGTATCCAAGAGGCGGCCGTGACGATGATGGTGACGACAGATGAATTTCTGTACCTTAGAATCAAACGTGATCAATGTCATATTAGAACAAGTGTGAGAAAATATCAACATGTGTTACGGGATCAATATCAATGCATGTTTAATATTTAGGTTGGGAATTACGAAACAAATATGCGGCAAAATGAATTAGGTGAAAAATTCCTGAACTACTGGTAAAAATGGATTTAACCACTTTTAATCTAAAATCATTTGGATTTGACCATTTCTGGAACCAAACATACGTAAAATTTTCGATAGAGATTAAATTTCCTTTATTGTATTTTTTTAGATTTGACTACAATTATTATTAATTCTAAGGTACAGGTATTTTTTTTTAAGTCTCGAGGACGTTGAAATTTTTATTGGTTTGGAATTTATTTTGATTGAACAATCAATGATGTTTTAAAGCCAAACTTACATATTATTGTTAATAATAATAATAATTTTACTGAAGTTTTTTCAAAAAAGAAAGAGAAAACACTCTCAGATTACGATAAACTAGATAATATTTGGAAAACTTATACTACCATCATAATAAGCGGAAAATGTTGGTTGTGCAATGATGAAGAATTAAGTCGACGACTAACGGGTAGGGACCCGGCACATTTATTAACTAGGCTACTAACCGGTCGATAAGATACGGTCCTTAAGAGCGATGTACAAACCTTAATTCCAGGCTCCATCTTATTACCGATAGTGAATTATCTATGACATATTAATGTTTATTTATATTGTGTACGGATATAATATACTGAAGCATCAATTGCCATCAACCTAGATTTGAAGCTTTACATTTTGCCTTATGATTTCTGCTACCGATCTGAGGATGCAGACAACATGCATCCAATGACTAATGATCAGATTATAATAAACAGAATGATATGATGTATTCTAATATGGTTCCCGTGTACAAAATACGAAGCAGAACGAAGTAACTTCACCAGACTAAGGATTTAACGCTCGGTGAAACACGCAACCCGAGTTATTGATCCGTGATCAACTCCGCGCAATATAAACTCATATCTTCAGAAAACAAACAACGGAAAGAATCGAACATCTAGTTTCGTGGGCCATTCATCTATAAACTACCAATAAAAATATGACGTTCCACAAGGAATGATCCACGGTTGAGCATATAGACATGGGTAGGAACTATTAGTTGATACCTGGCAAACGCCTGTTATAGCCGGTATGTAATGTTCAATGATTTTATATTTAAAAAAAAAAATCCTAGGAGGCAACGAAAATCATGTCCGTTTAGATAACTTAACGGGAAAGCAGAAAACATTTTCTGTAATGGGATCTAGAATAAATTTTCAACTAAACAACTCCCATGGCAGAGGGGCAAGGACTTTGGCTCCGGACTCCGACTCCGTGGGTAAATAAATTTTATTTCATCTACATTTTTTTTTTTAAACTTATAAACTAAAAAAATAATTGATATATAGTACGAAGGTCATCCAGAAAGTAAGGTTACAACATTTGTGTAGGATCGAAAAATGCTTCTATTTAATTGAAATTCACTGGATACTTATATTAAACTAGTTTTTAACATAATTACCGTCAATATCGAGACATTTCTGCAGCCGGGGCACCAGATTTTACATGCCAGTGTCATAGACCTCCGTTGCCAGCTCTTGCAGCCACTTCCTCGACCTCCTGATCGTTGGAAAAATGTTTCCCACCCAAAAACCCCTTTAGTTTAGTGAAAAGGTGATAGTCCGAAGTCGCCAAGTTGGGTGACTAGGGGGGTGTGACAATATCCCATCCAAACAATGTCAACAGATCTTGTGAAAGTCGCGCGGTGTGGGGTCTGGCGTTGTCAGGCAGGAGACTGACTCTCCGGGTCAGCATTCCCCTTCTGCGGTTTCGAATGAATATACCGAGTTTTTGTAATGTATTGCAGTAAGCCGCTGCATTGACGGCCTCCATGGTCGAGTGGTAAGACGCTCGACTACAAATCCAAAGGTCTTGGGTTCAAACCCGGCGTGCGCCAATAACTTTTATTTAATTAATATGTGTCATAACACATTTAATTCACAAAAAAATAATAAAAAGTATATTTGCGGCACGTTCCAGAGTGGTAGATACTCTAAGTATCGCCCTGGTGAAAGACCACCATTCAGAATCGAAACGTTGCTTGAAATGGCTTTAGCCGTGTTTGGTGACCAGATCTGAATAGCCAGGTACTTCCCAACCTTCCTCTTCCCAATCTCCTTCCCCTCCCCAATACCTTCAGCCTCACAACATACCCTCATTGGGGATGCCATAGTCTCACTGGCTCTAGACGGTTGGGAGCAGTTGAGACTCTTATGCGGTATTCATATATAAAAAAAAATTAAAAATTAATGGTGGTACCTTTAGTTATTAAATCCAACAAAAATACCCTTTTAAGCTCCCAAAAAACAGATGCCATGACTTTTCGCGAAAAAGTGATTATCTTTTGGATTCTGGGGTGTAGTGACACACCCACATCTCATCTCCCGTCACGATAAAATTCAAAAAAGCTTCTCCCTCTTGTGCAAAACGATCCGAAAATTCCGCGCGGATCTAGCACGGGCGGGAGGTGGCGGGAACACGCGACGCTCTCTCCATCGGAAAAAAATTCTGGGACTAAAAAAAAATGACTGGCAAACACGCGAGACCAAGCGAACTGACCGATAAAATCCCTCCTACACGCCGGGTGCACCAATTTTGAAATAAAACAATTCCCTCGGCCTCAGGAGCCCTTGTAACCTTACTTTCTGGATGACCCCGTAATTTGAACCATGTTCCAGAGTGGTAGATAAACTCAGTATCGCTCTGGCAAAAGGCCAGCATTCAAAATCGAGAAATTGCTTGCAATGGCGTCTAGCAATGTTTAGTGACCAAATCAGAACCTACACCCACAACCTTATTCTTCCTTATCTCTTTCCCCTCTCTACATCCCTAGCCTTAACATTTTCCAAGTTAAGGATGCCATAGTTCCACTGGATCTGGGCAGTTGGGACTTTGGTGCGGCAGAGTAATAAAAGTAAAAAGAGGCGAATGACTAGAATTAAACATGGTGATCAGTACAAAACCTAGAACGAAAATTATCACTCACCAATACTCATATTTGTTTGGAGATAATTACACTATATAAAAATTTCCTTTATGAGTACGTACGACCGTATGAATATTAACTTTTTCAAATTTGAAACTGATGTTAATTGAAATTCTCAAATTCAAAAAAAAAAGTTTTCTAATCTCTACCTACCCAATGAAGTACCTATCTACGAGTATAATGTATTAAGATACGTACCTATCCACGAGTATAATGTATTTATAATGTATTATCTCGTAAAATGTATTTTAGAAGACATTATTCTATATTTGAAAAGGGTGGATTAATGGAGGTTTTTTAGTAAGGCTAGTTAAATCCCGTTATTTGTCACCGTTAATAACTAGAGTTTAATAATTACCAATATTAGGTAAAAATAAATGCACTGTTGCATGTCAACAATCTCCAATACTACACAACATTAATTTTTATAATTTAATTTAATATTATTATTAGTTCTGCTAGTTTTTTTTATTATTGGCAGGTGTTTTGACGTGTAAACCTATTATCAACCTGTTCAAGTTTGATGACTTGTACAGGTTGATAACTTGAACCGTTTGATAACTTAAGCAGTTTGACAACTTGGTCAGTTTGATAATGGCCTTGAACGCGAAACAGCTGTCACTAAAAATGAAAACTAAAACTAGTACAGCGATTAATAACAAAATAAAATTATATAATTTAAAATGGGTTTCTACAAATTTAACGTAAAAACTATAAATAAATTGGGTACTAAAATTAGTGGATACATAAAAAATAATGAATATCGGTTAGTAGCGGAGTGAGCCAAGGCGTCGGGGTTTCACACACGTAACGGATTTATTCCTCTGTTAGCTAAGGTCATCAATTATGGCACAAAAAAAACATTCCCGATAGTAATGATGGAAGGAAGATGATTTGAAATACTGTCAGGTTATTTACAAACATGACAAAAAATACATAAAATCCGCTAATCTATAAAAGCATTTATGGATTTACGTCTAACAGACTTGATTAACCGCTCTATTTAATATGTCCATACAAAAGCCCGTACTGATAACCTCTCGATAATTAGTCTTGTTCATTTTAAGCATCGTGCCAAGGTGCAGCGATGCAGGGATACGACATTAATCGGCCGGGAGTCCCGTATTGACAGGCCAGATATATCAAACGTATGAAACCCACGTGGTGACGTTGCAGACATGGCGGCCGGGCTAGAGGTGAGACTGGGATAGCGATCTTAACCTCAAATCGGTTAATCTGTTGCGGCGGATGGTGAATCGTGGACGTTTTGGAAAATGTCCGAAAATATTTATTTATGTAATTTAAAACAGAGATACCTACTACTTACTTATTTTTTTAAAGACAGACATTTCCGGGTTACGAATAACCTAACAATATTTTAAAAACTCCTACTACCACCATAATAAATGGAAGATGTTGCTTGTGCAGTGATTGAAATGGCTTTAGCCGTGTTGATAATCATATCTGAATAGCCAGGTACTTCCCGATCTTCCTCTTCCCAAGAACAGTTTTAAGGCATTGACTGTTCTGAAGGAGATTTATCACAAAAATGAGAACACCATATTGATGTAGAAAGAAAATCGACGTATATTTTTAAACGAATAAAATGGATTTTAAAAACCGATAAATCTAAAATCAACACCACGATGGGTAGACTACGAAAAAAAATTGTAACAAAAACTTGAAAGTTGGTATAAAAAAACATTCCGGTCATTCAAAAAATAAAACCAGTTTCCACATTCGCCACAGCTGATCTGTAAAGGAAATGAATTCCACGCCCCGAGATCTCGTGGCCCATCAATTAAGATCAATTACCCGCATTAACGTATCCCCCATCACGTTTCGGGTCCACCAGCCCGCGCTCCTGCTTTGGGAGGAATCTCGGAAAAACGCGGATTACGGTAATGGAAGACTGGGATGGACTGGATTAATATTAGAATTATTCATTAATATTGAAAGCACATTGTCAAAAATGAGGGGTAAAGAATCAAAGCCCACACACTCCATCATTTTAAAAAATATTATACTTTTATTTTTTCATATAAATCGAAAATCTTGAAAAAAAAACTGATGAATCGAAAATCTCGAAAAATTCACAAGACCCGCCGTAAAATCGATTTAAAAATGGCGTTTCAAAACTAACAATGTCCAAGTACCGGTGAGTAGCAAAACTAACACTATCCGCAATCTGTCATGGCCGCCGCAAAATTATTTTCGAAATTACGTTTACTGATGACTTTAATTTTTATCTTATTCACTGATTTTTTCTTATTAAATTACAAAACTCACCAACTCCAGAAAATTGGTAGCAAAGTTATAGCAAAAAAAAAACAATAAAAAAATGATTTTCTCTATTTAAAGCATTATAATATATATTTTACATAAAAAAATTTTTTAAGGATTGCAGTCAATTAAATAATACAAAGAAAAATAAATAGAATGTTAACAGTGATGAGAAAACCGTTTTTTTTTCGGTTAACTGCATTTTCATTATGGTGAAGTTTGTGAGTTTTGATTCTTTACCCCTCAAATAACAATTATGTTTATCTATGAACCTTCTATAGTCCAGCTTTGAGCATAAGCCAATTCAAATGTATCCAGTATTGCCGATTCATACCCATCCTATATGTTACAACTTTATTCAAGTCTAAAGCCAACTCGTTTTAGACAAAAGCGTTCCCTCTTTAGGGTAGTAGGTATGACAAATAAGAAGTTGTTATAGCGCCCTGAAGGAGGTACGGCTGTGTCCGAAACTGGTTGGCTTAAATTATCAGAAAGTGGTGTGATGTATGAAATGGGTCAAGAATCGGTAAAAATGGAGACATTCGAGGTAGGCTTATATCCAAAACTCAACGTCAAAAGGGTTATGCAGAAGAAGCATCCATACATTATAAAAATACACAATTTGTATATGTCAACATTGATAATAAGTCATTGCTTTTAAGGTAATTTTAACAGCAGTTTATTGGGTCCACCGGGTTACTACCCGTGGCTCTATCCTACCGACTTTATCCTGGGTATGTTTGCAACATACCATCTAAAAGTCAGAAGCGGTGTGTACATAACTATTGTTGTCTCTTTCTTTCTCATGGTGTACGACGTAAGTACCCGGAGAAAGTGATTTATCCCAAGTTTGTATAGGTTGAGTAAGAATAATTAGCTCTCTCCATATATTGTTACTCCAAGGTTGTGAAGCTGGAAGAAGTTGTGAAGGGAAGGAGGTGGAGAAAAGGAAGGTTGTAAAGTACCTGGATATTCAGATCTGGTAATGAAACACGGCTAAAGTCATTTCAAGCAACGTTCCGATTTTGAATGATGATCTTTCACCAGGGCGATACTGAGAGTATCTACCATTCTGAAATAGTTATTATAATATGTGTAGTAAAGCTATTGTGTTGAGCGCCGTTACAGTGATATTTCACAAATATGAAACAATAAAAAAATGACTTAAAATAAACGATTCACAAAGATCTGAATAGGTAGGTACATCACAACCATCATCTTCTCTATTCAACAGTCCCCGTCTCTGGGATTTACAATCTTTCTGGTTACAAGCAGAACAACTCTTTTGCAGTATTAGCATTTAAAAAAAACATGGCGAACGATAACAAAAATATGTTTTCAAATAAATACGACTTTGCAAATTAACTTCGTGCACTTAAAAACCAACCACTTTGTATTATTTACTGTGCAATGTATGAAAAACCTAATAATAAAACTTTTGTAAGGTAATGAGGACCGTTTGAAAAACAACCTCATAAAACCGCTCAATTATTGGTTTAAGACCAGATCATAAATCAATATTTCTATGGTAGAAACATCTCATTTTCTTTTAATGATTTTTTAGGGCACTAAATGGTTTGTACAAAGAGTGGTAGCATTTCTGAGATAATATCAGAATTTACAAATAACTTATATTTTATTGTAGCTTATTTCATTTGTAGCTAGCACCTCAACAAATGACATTAACATCTGTAGGTAGGAATGATCTTGGTAATAATAATAACATTGAATGTATGTAGCACAGTTTTGTGATAGTTCACCTCAAGTGCGCTTCACACTGAATTACCGAACCCAATGTAACAATTAGAAAATAATATCGACGTCGCTGGAATACGATAAATACTACATAAATTATAAACCTAAATTGATAACAGGTTACAAAACTTTTTCGCCCAAATTATCTTCTTTCCACTGTTAACATATAAAGTCGTTCTTCTACCTGGGTGTTCAATTGAACTCATTCATTTGAAATTTGCGCAAGCTTTCTTCAATATGTAAACTGAAGATCTGGTGATGTACATATTCACTATTATGCCCATATCTGAACTTTTTTTTCGTGATTTATAATAACGATCATGATTTTAGATAGTTTTAGTTCGTATACACATCTGTTATCTATTATTTTATCTATTCGTAAAAGCATTTTTTTAGTTTTAAGCCACTTTAATTATATAGATATAACATTCGACCGGTTTTTAACAAACTTAACCTTCTTCTGTTTAACCGAAACCGGTCGAATGTTATATCTATATGAATAAAGTGGCTTAAAACTAAAAAAAATTTTATTTAAATTATAATGTCAAGCCACAAAGTGATTGCTTCCTTCGATAGATATATTTTTTTATCGTTGTTATACTAGGTTAGGTATTTAAGTTTGAAGCGCACTTAAAGTTAACTAAATCACAAAACTGCGCTACATCAATTCACTGTTTTTATTATTACGAAGATCATTCCTGCTTACAAGGTACCACTTCTTTGAGTTAAAAACCCAACTATGAAAATAAAATGGAGTGGGCCAAACGGTATGTAGTGCAAAATGATGATGGTTAGGTAATTAGTTAAGATTAATTATAAAGTGCAGGTAGGTCCACCCCTGTCCGTGAAGTTGTGGTACATTTCCCATAGGTCTAACCCCGATACAGAGTCCCGGCATGCATGAATCTGCATAAAGACAATGGACCGGCCGCGGCGGATTCCGCGGCATCACAATTGGTTCATAAAATCTAATCACTCCAATCGAAGAAGGAATTACGTAATGCGCCGTTACCATCGTTCGCCAGTGATGATAAAAAGGGGACACTTCACGGTGAAGAGGATACTAAAAGCAAGAAAAGTTGAAAATAATAAGAACCGATAGAAAAGAGGTTCATTGGAACAAAAAAATACAAAAGTTGTAAGGTGAGGAGTCAAAATACGATAGGGAATAAGGGGAAAAAATCAGTAGCTCTTGCCGGATTTGGAAATGTGACAGAAAATAAAAAAAAGGTCGTGTTAAGTTACGATTAGAGAAGGCGAAAAAAAAATAATAAACAAAATATTAATGAAAGTCGATACAAAATTATCGGATAGGTGAATGAAGTAGCTGTTAAAATCGATATTTTTGTACCAAACGAGATCAATGGATTTATAAGTAACAGTTTCGTGTCAGGATCGCGATGCCTGACTTTTTACGTGCTCCGGGCACTGTTAAAGGAACGGGACGCATTAAGGAACGTGTCAACGGAAGAGCGATTTAAAATATCGACAAGTTGGATTGCGAGAAAAAAATCGACAATTTTGTTTTAATTTGGAAATAATAGCATAAGAAAATGATCGTAGAGCCAACAAGGAAACGAATAGAAAATAAATAATAAAAAAAACTCGTAAAAGAAAGCAACTCATTAAACATTCTGGCATCATTTATTAATGCAAAGCTTTAATTATTCAGTATAATGCCTTCTTTATCGGACTTACCATATTTTTCTTTAAATATTTATATAACATATCAAGCCTTGTCCAGTATATATCTTTTTTTGTTTTTATAGTAAATACCGCACAAGAGTTCCAACTGCTCCCAACCGTCCAGAGGCAGTAGTACTATGGCATCCTCGATTGGGGTATGTTGTGAGGCTGAAGGTAGTGGGGAGGGGATGGATATGGAGAAGAGGAATGTTAGGAAGTACCGGCCTATTCAGATGTGGTCACTGAACACGGTTAAAGTCATTTCAAGCAATGTTTCGATTCTGAATTGTGATCTTTCACCAGGGCAATACTCTCTACCACTCTGAAACGTGTCGCAAATATACTATACATTATTTTACAAGAATTAATTGTGTAACACGTATGAATTAAATGAAATTTAAAACGCCGGGATTCGAACCCGCAACCTATGGATTCGTAGTCGAGCGTTTTAACCACTCGACCACGAAGGCCATTAAAATAAATTTGAATGCAATGCAATTATTTCCAGTCTGATATTAAATATATAATCTGACCGGAGTTGCAGCAAATCTAAATCTAATGCTAAAGGACCGAGAGGCTAAAATTAGTAACAAACCGATCGTAAAAAGGTTTAAATTTCATATTTAATTAACGGTAAAGTTTTGAAAATAATTTAAGGTTGATTGTAAACAAATATATATTTAAATTGGTCTTGTTGGCTATAAAAGGCTGGTAAAGATAAGATTACTAGCGGGAACGTAAGTGCCTACTTATGTTCCTACTTGTAAAGTATTAGCAAATTATAGAATAATACTTTACTTATTTCGTACTCGCTAGTAATTTATTACCCCTTTATCAGACCGCGCTTTCACGCGCAAAGTATGTATGACATACAATATAAATCTTGATATGCTTAAAGCTCGGCAGTTTTACTGAAAATGGTTTTACGGAAATGTTACTTTATGAAGGTTTCAAAATTCAAGATATGCTTACTTGGGACCGCGCTAAGATTTATCAGAATTAAATATTAAATACGGAGAAACGGAAATGAACACAGACTGTTGGAGTAATAAACCGCATGCAATATACATTATATTGTGAGTTTTGTACAAAAATATAATGGCTGTATCAGTTGTAAATATAATTTTACGTTACCGACATTAATAATGTTTAATGCAACTATCATCGTTCTGTGAAACATTCCCTACCTCCTACCTGCAAAGCGTCGTTCAAAACGTAGTAAAAAATAAATTGCGGAGCTTTTGACGTGAAAGCTGGCGTTCAGCCATTCACACAAGAGTCAATTTAGCGTGTACATTTTTAGCATACACGATGCCTACGTTAGTATTAACATATAAGCACCACCCACCTTCGCCGATTTCAAACTGTGGTTTATTGAACTTTTGAAAACACGGAGGAAACAAATTGGGGTCGTGTTTTTCAAAAGTGTAAAATGGATATTTCAATTGGGCGTAAAATGCATGAAAATAATTGCGTTGACATTTCATGGAATGTCGGAACCATAGGGCTATTAGCCTACTAAGTTCAGTTGGCAAGCTGTATGGTAGAATATTGATTGAAAGGGTAAGAATGAAAACAAAAGATAAAATATGGGACATCCAAGGTGCTTTCATGAGTGTAAGGGGGTGCATGGATCAAATTTTCTCATTGCGCATGCTTACAGAAAAGTTTGCAAAAAAACAGAAATTTTTCTGTGCTTTTGTCGAATTGCAAAAGGCGTATGATCGAGTTGATACGAAAAAACTGTGGGAGGTATTATCCATGTATGGAGTTAACACGAATCCTATACAAGCAATCGCGTCCTTGTACGAGGAAAGCGTTGCATGTGTTAGAGTGAACGGTGATTTTACGAAGTGGTTTAACTTCACAAAAAGTGTGAAGCAAGGCTGTGTAATGTCACCGTGGTTGTTCAATTTGTACATGGATAATTGTATGCAAGAATTAATGTGAGCTTGGGCGCGAAAATGAACAATCTGAAAGTATGTTGTCTATTGTATGCGGACGATGCGGTGCTGATTGCTGACAGTATGGAAGACCTACAGTTTCTCGTGTCTAGGATGAACCAAGTATGTATGCAAAATAAGTTGATGATGAATGTAAGTAAGTCCAAAGTCATGGTGTTTGAAAGAGAGAGTACGCAAACAGCGTTCAATGTAGTTGTGAATGATGAATACTTGAAGCAAGTGGATGAGTTTGTGTATTAAGGAAGTATGTTTACGAGAGACGGAAAGGCTGATAAGGATATTGAAAGAAGAGTGAATGCAGGAAACTCCATTAATGGAGGATTGAACGCTGTTGGCGCAAATAAGAAATTGTCCAAAGAAGCGAAGCTAGCAGTCCACAATGGAGTGCGTATACCAACCCTAATGTATGGCAGAGAGGCATGGAACTGGCAGAGGAAGGATGAGTGTAGACTGAATGCTGTGGAGATGAGATCCCTGAGACGTATATGCGGTAAAACCATGTATGACCGTATTAAAAATGTGGAAATCTGGAAAGAATGCAAGGCTAATGTGAGCGTAATGTATAAAATCAAGAAAGGGACGCTTAGATAGTTTGGGCATGTAGAGCGAATGAACGAAGAAAGGAGTGTGAAAAGAATATATGACGCGAAAGTGAATGGAAGAAGAAGTGGGGGACGTCCGAGAAAGACGATCCGAGGATGGCACGATCAAGTAAATCACATACTTGAATCGGGTCATGTGAAGAGTCAGAATAACAGAAGAGTATGTATGTGACGATGTATGAATGGGAATGAAGCAAGGAGTGTGTGCCAAGACAGAGTTATGTGGCGGTCCGTTCTCTCTACCTACCCCTGCGGGGAAACGGCATGATGTTAGTTAGTTAGACATTTCATGATGCCTTTCGAGAGTTTTAATGGGAGAAATAAATGGATTTCATACCATATAGTTAAGATTGTCGAAAGGGCAAAGATAATCGATGATAAAGTTGATCAAATACTGTTATGTACAAAATTAGAATATAGAGGAAAACATTTAATTTAAAGTCCACTAGCATTTCCAATTTAACCTATTCAAAATATTGTATAAAATTGTTTGGGATGCGTTTTTTTAATGTTTTAATATGGCATGAAGGTGTCACGCTGTTGACGAAACTAATTGGCAATTTTATATATAAAAACTGAATTGAAAAAGTGTTTTACTTATAATAAATTATTGTGTGTGCGCACTTTGGTCTAAAGGGGAAGGTACTCGTGGTTCAGTCAATCTACAGCCATCTTTAAGACGATAAAAAATACCCTTCCATAAGACAAAAGGTTCATAGGTTGCACATTTCTGTGGAATGTGCATAGTCCTTTAGTATCCCCCGGGCACGACGCACGCGCCCGCCGGGATCACAATGCAAGCCGCCCGGTGCATATATGGCTAATGTGCAATCAATAGTTATTTGCCAATATGTCAACTAATAATGAGAGTCCTTGGTCAGGACGTCAGGAGACAATAGTAATACAGTGAAAATAAATAAAACTTCGTTAAATCGTAAATAAACGAAGTCTGGATTTAGAAGTCTCATGGATTTCATAAGTTATGGTAGGTAGGACTTTAAGGCAGAAATGACACCTATCAAATACAAGCTAGGTTTGTTGTGGAGAACGTTAAATATAAATTATACCTATCACATGCAAGCTAGGTGTGTTTTGGAGGGCTTTTAGATAGAAATTATGCCTAACGCACACAAGTTGGGTAAATTGTAGAGAACTTTAAAATACAAATGGTTTAAATAACACACATACGAGGCAGGTGTATTTAAGATAAAAATTACACTTTTCACATACAAGCCAGGTAAATGCAAATATCCAAATTACTCAGCTCTGACATTATTAAGCCTATTTTTCTTTTAATGTAAGTGATTATTTTCCCTTAAACACCAAGAAAGAAGTCAGGATTGCCAAATTTCGTGATAGAATTTAAACTTATGCCGGGGGACTGCGCGTTTAAGATAAAGGTATTATTATGAATAAAGCAACTTATTCACGAGTTAATAGTTCAAATTACATTAAGGTTCCATCAACAATTATTGGCCCCTACTAAATTCATACTGCTTTTCTTCAACTTTGATTGAGGTTATAAATCAGGTTAATGATAATTAAATAGCTGTAAAATAAATCGACACTTAAATTAGGTAGATAAGTGCTTATCCTGATTAGGGCTTAATATTACGTCGTTAGTGTTTCGACAGCAGGAGAAATACCATAGGAAAATAAAATTTATTAGTTTATTGTTAGACCGGACTGGTTTCATCTTCAGGCTGACTTTGATATAATGACAGAGAGAGTAATTAGGTTGATTTAAGCTGTAGCTCTTTCATAAAGATGGACCATGTTCAGACTGGTGCATACACTATCTTAAACATCGGTATTTATTTATTTTTGGATATCAGGGGTGGATAACAATGTGTTAACGTAAATTGTATTAATAAGTATTGCTTTATCACGATTTTATATACTGTATGGAATAACATATTTTTTAAATTTACTAATAATATAGTTTTACATACTCGTACATATCTGGTTTGTCTGAAGATAACCGTAACAGTTTGTACAGCAAACAATAAAAAGCTACAATTTCAATGCTATTATGATAGCTCACAGGCCACATAAAAATATGTGACGGGTGTACCAAATATACTCATAATTCTACGAAATACAGCATCAATTATTTTAGACTTTCAAAGTATTCTCCCAGTCCTGATGATAGCCAAGCTCCTTTATAAGAGGGCACCAGAAAAACAACAAGTATTCTCCCAACAATGCCATTTTTGCGCCCATCATATATTATTTGATCGAAGACCGCAGTGATGCATTGTAATTATCATAGTTTGCTGGCATAAAGATATATTATCAAAGCCACATACAAAATATGTGCGGAACCATTAAAACATATGTGCAGAACCAAATAAAATATGTGCAGAGCTATTTAAAAAATGTGCGGAGCCACATATACACATGTTTTATAATTGTTGTTTGGAACTACGTTAAATATATGCTTAACCTCATTAAGTATTTCGCGGAGCCATATTAAATATGTGCCACATAAATAAAACATGAACAAAAATACACAAAAAGATGTGCGGAACCACATAAAAATATGTGCGAAACCACATAAAAATATGTGCGGAAACACATTGAATATGTGTGGGACCACGTCAAAAGATGTGCGGAACCACATATTAATATGAGCGGAGCTAAATAAAAATGTGTGCGGAGACACATTAAATAATTTAGGAGCCACGTTACATATATGCAAAGCTAAATAAAATATGTGCGGAGCCACATTAAATCTTTTTCGCGGAGATACATAATCGCCCTTGAGGTGATTTAAAACGGCGCTATACAAATCGTCCAAATATTATTATTATTAATTCGATTCGACCGGTCGGTAGCTGAGTGGAGAACGCGTCGGATTCTCACCCGGGCGTCGTGCGTTCAATTCCTCTGCTGGCTAAGTCCTCCATCATTGCACAAGCAACATCTTCCGCTTTTTATGATGGCAGTAGGAGTTTTTCAAATACTGCCAGGTTATTCGTAACCCGCGAATGTTTTTCTTACTTTAAAAAAATATATGTATATATATGTGCGGAACGACATGAAAATATGTGCGGAGCCATAAAATTATGAGACGGGTCACATGCGGTCGCGGTCTGTAAGCTATCGTCTTAAATTATGCAGATCGAATTTCATTAAGTATAAAGACGTTTCTTTCGTTTGATATAAACTCAGAGCAAGGACATATTGATCAACTATGGTTAACTTCAATAACAAAAGTCTGATTCTGACAGCTCCATTTTAAATAGTGTTATAGTGGTAATTAAACAAGGCAATAACTGTTAAGTAATCTAAACAAGTGCACAGTTTGTTTGGAAGTGACAGTTAAATTAATAACAGTTAGTACGTGTACGCGTTTTGTACAAAAAATCTATCTTATATCGTATTGTCAAATTGTCAATTGGAAAAAGAGATTGATTCAGAGTTTGACTTTAAAAAAAAAATGTCTTAAAAAACCTTAGAAGCAAAGGTACTCCGACTACGCTAACACCTGAGGCACATGCTTTCAACATAGAGTCTCTACTCGAGAAAATAGAAACAAACATGGAAAAAAGCAAAAAGCGTTTAAAGTCGCAATAATCAAAAAAATCGACCAAGAAAACTTGGAAACGAGAACTTCGAGAGAGTTTATCAGTCGGAAGTATGATGATCTCCACCTCAAGATGGAGACCATCATTAAAATGGTTTCCGAAGTGGAATCAATGAGGAAAGAGCTAACGCATAAGAACAGAGTCGTCAAGAGCCTCGAAGTCAGACTGGCCGAAGTAGAACAATCTTCACGTGAAGACTCCCTGGAATTCTCAGGAATAAAAGAAAAAGAGAAACCTGCAGAAATAATAAAACGGGAAGCTGCGGGCGCAGGCGTTATATTAAATGAGGAAGATATTATGGAGGTAAGGAGGATTCCGGATAGACGACCAGGAGTCCCACACAAACTACACGTAAGATTAAGTGACCCTCGAAAAAGACGCCAGATATTAATAAATAAAAAGATACTCAACACAGCTGGACCTCAAGATCATGGATTCCAAAGGATTTGTGTTAGCGAATTACTTTGCCCCTTCTACAAGGATCTTCTTTGGAGGTCCAAGTCGAAGGCAAAAGAAATGGGATATACATTTGTTTGGTTCAAAGACAAAAAAATTATGATTAAGAAAAACTAATGAGATAAAATTACATACATCAAACATTCTGTAGACCTTAATAAAATCGTTTAGTTGTTTGCTTGAGCTCTAGTCGTCGGTCATTGACTGGGATGAATACCCTTCACATTGGTAAGAGAAATTCTGCACTTGTTATTTACTGCAAGAATAACCCATACTCTATTACCAACAAAGGTAAAATCCCCAGTGATTGCCACGGACGATGGAGCTCTCTCAAATAATTTTACTGTTTTTTCTTATTGAAAAATTGTAATCACAACATGGCTAAGCATGAAAAGCTTTTTAGAAGAAATAGATGATCAAGATAATTTCTTTACGACTTCAGAAGCTAAAATATGTAAATACCTGATGGACGATCCAAATAACATTACCATTATGCACCAGAATATTAGATTGATTAATAAAAACTTTGATGAACTTCATATTCAACTTAACCATTTATGTGTAGATTTTGATATAATTATTCTTAGGGAATGTTGGTTGACAAACTTGTCCACACCTACAAAAACCTAATTAACTTCACTTCATACAACTCAAAAAAATTTGATAGTCAGAATGATGAGGTTGTTGTTTACACAAAAAACAATGATCAAAACCCATTAGTCACGGAAATTAATATTCAGGACGCAAACTGTATGCAAATAAAATACAAGTACGATACTTACATTCTCGCAATATATCGCTCTCCATCGAACAGTAACATCACTCCATTTCTTAACAGTCTCAATTGCATTCTTTCTAATCTCTCCTTTGCTAAAAACATTATACTTGTAGGTGATTTAAATATTAACATTTTTCCAAACAACTCGCATCACCAATGTCATGATTACCTGAACATGTTATAGTTTCATGGATTAGTTAGCACCATCAATATACCAACACGATTGGCAAACGAATCAGCATCATGCATTGATCACATTATGGTCAAAACTAAAAAAACAAAGTAAAAGTTTCGTTTACAAATCAACCATTACCGATCACTGTACAACAATGTTCACACTGCAATCAGATACTTTAAAAAATAGAAGAGAACAGACGATCACTTTCAAAAATATTAATTTTTCTAATTTAAAAAACTCAATTAAGAAAAAATCACGGCAAGATCTCTTTCAAATAAATAACTCGGAGGATGCATGGAATTATTTTATTGACTTTCTTAAAAATGAATTAAATAATCATACTATGATTGTTAACAAAAAAATCCTAACAAACTTAAACCTTTAAAACCATGGATAAATCACTCAATTAATAACCGTATTCATAGAAGAAACGCATTACACAAAAAAATTAAAGATAATCCGTACGACACAATATTATTAAATTTCTATAAAAGATACAGAAACACCTGTTGTAATGTCATAAGAAAGGCAAAATAAATCTACTACAGAGACAAAATCAAAGAAAGCAACAATAATCCCAAAAAATATGGCAAATCCTTAGAGAAGCCACAAATACGCAAATTACCAAAGACAAACACGACATAAACAAACTCTCTGTTGATGGGAATATTATTGACACCTCGAAAAATACAAAGCTTGTTGCTGATCATTTCAATATTTTTTTTATTGATGTTGGCCCAAATCTCGCTTCTCAACTTCCGAATTCTGGGAATGAACCATTTACTGAAGCAGTAGTTCAAGAAGCTGAAAAATGTGAGAAATTTCGTTCTCCATCCTGTGTCGGAGGAAAACGTTATAAAAATAATTAAATCACTAAAAAGTACTTCTTCTGCCGGAGTAGATGGAATAACAACCAAAATTTTGAAAATATTATCTACGGAAATTGCATTGCCTCTAGTACACATTATAAACCTAAGTATTACCCAGGAACACTTTCCCTCAAATCTGAAACAAGGTATCTTTGTTCCCATATATAAGGCTGGGAATAAGACAGACATCAATAATTACCGACCAATTACTCTACTGACCAGTCGGTCGCTCAGCTTGTAAAATTTGTTGCCAGTCATAAGTTGTTCTCAGAAAATCAATACGGGTTTCAACAAAATAAGAGTACCTCAGATGCTATCGCTGCTGTTACTGATTTCATTGTGAAGTCCCTCGATGAAGGCAAAAAATATATCTCAATTTAGACCTTTCTAAGGCATTTGACACAATATCTCATTACAAATTAATTTTTAAAAACATTGCATTTGCATGCAAAAATTGGCATTACAGGAAATAAATTAAACTTTTTTAATAAGCTACCAATATCCTGTTATCTCTACCACCTTTGGTCAACGGAGTTTTAGGTACATTGCGACATGAATCTTTTAAAATTCTTTCAGAAAATTTAAAACAAAGTCAAACATTTAATAATTTTAAACATAACATAAAAAATTAGATTAAGCATTTACAGAACAAATAATTACTTATTCTTATATGCACTATTTTAAGTTACTATTTCTATATTAATATTAAATTCACACTTTCAAGTAATATTAACCATAGATTAATTTAATTTTAAGTAACCAAAACAATCGGCAAAAATTACTGCCTCAACACAGGCTTGCCTAGTGAGGCAGATTACGAGAAAACAAAAGTAATAACAATATTTAAATATACAAAAACTAAGTTTATATGAATTAAGCAAATACGGATATTGGTCTATAAATCTATTTAATTAATGTTTCTGTAATATATATTTACATATATTTATACTGTTTACAATGTATAGATCTCTTTCTAAAATATATAAATGTACCTACACCTTTATACATTTATTTTATATGATTATTTTGCTGTTATTACTGTAAACCGTATTTAAATAAAGCTAAAAAAATTTACCCAACCTATACAAAATTAAGATAAATCACTTTCTCCGGGTTTTTACATTGTAAACTGTGAGAGAGAAAGAGATACGACAAGTTCTCACAAAATATAGCTCCGCTTTTAGGTATGTAAGCATGTTCTCCGTCTCCCGCGTCTCCGGCGGCTCCGCCCACTACGTTTTGTTATACGACGTAACAGGACAGAACTCAGCGGTTTTTTAGGTTACATCCTACTTTTTTTTTTATAACAATACTGTGAAAAATTAGTTACACGAATAAACAAAAACATTAAATGGATGTATAAATACCCAAGCCCTTGCCCTAGCCGCTCCGCAGTCAGCCAAAAATCATCTTTCTAGAGTATGAAACTTATTTTTTTCTATTTACAGGGTCAATTCAGAGTTCAACAATTTCCTAACGTGTCATATGTTGACCTAAGACCACAGAAATACGTTAGTCATACGATTAAAAAGTTTTAGTTGAATAAAATATGTCAAAAAAATGCATTGCTACAAGTCCAAAAGACAAATGCGAATTGGAGTATTTGAGCACCAGACCAAGAACGATGGACCACATAATTACCCTAAACTTATATACAACGACATTACACCATTACTCACTATTTATGGTTTTAAAGTTTATTTTGTAGAACTCCATTTTAATTTTTAGGTTTTTTAATTTTATTTAAACAATAAATATTATTAAACTGAGGGCGTTTGATAATGCCCTCAGAAGGCGAAACAGCTGTCACGCGTAAAAATAATTACCTGGCAGAACTTTTAACTAAAAATTGTTTTTTTTTTAAATTTAAAATAATAATAATTATTGTTTAAATAAAATTACAAAAAAAGCTAAAAAGAGAGAAAACCATTACTCACATTCAGCCAATAAGTGTTTTACTGAACTTCCTAAAGATATAAAAATAACTACGAAATTCAAATTGAAAAAATTAAAATTACACTTTCTATCAAATTCATTCAGTTGTGTACATTAATATGATATACATATTTTTCAGTAATTAAAGTGAATGTATGAGTAACAAAAGATAGAATTCCCTCTCTAAGCACGAATATTTTCTCAATTAGGGAGGTAATTATTACAAACCAGAAATTATAATGATTACATTAGATTACATTCGGCGTTGCATGTGTTGCATGCGCGAAAATGAACAATCTGAAAGTATGTTGCCTATTGTATTCTAATGATGCGGTGTTGATTTCTGACAGTTGGTATACGAGTATTTAGGAAGTTATGTTTACGAGAGAAATAAGGATGAATGCAGGAAGCTCCAATAATGGAGGATTGAACGCTGTTGACACAAATAAAAAAATGTCTATGGAAGAAAAGCGGTTCACAATAAAGTGCTTATACCAACCCTGATGTGTATGGCAGTGAGGTGTGAAACTAGCAGAGAAAGGATGATGGTAGATTGAATGCTGTAGAAATGAGATTCCTGAAGGGTGTGTGCGGTAAAACCATGTATTTTTTTATTATTTTTATTTTCCTTGAACATAATTTTTTTTATTAGTTGGTAAATTGCCCATCCCATGTATGTATGACTGTGTTAAAAATGTAGATATCCGGAAAGAATGCAAGGCTGATGTAAGCGTCATCAAATGTGCATCATATATCTGAGTCGGGGCATGTCAAGAGAGAATAACAGAAAATTATGTATGAGACGATGTATGAATGTGAATGAAGCAAGCAAGTTGTGTGGCAAGATAGTGTTGAGATGATGGGAGATGATGGACTGTCATACATGACGGTCCGTCATCTCTCAGGACGGCGTGTTGGTTACTTAGTTAGTTGTATTTATATATTACCTACTATTAGTACTAAGTAAAATGTGCAGTCATGTGCAGTCGATGCCCGTAAACGGCTCAACCTAACCTAACCTAGACGGAATTCCTGCTAGGCCAAAGTAGCGAATTACCGGCCAGAACGGTACCGGCCCTTGGCAGGCGACGTTTACATTCGTGACACACGTGGTCTTCATAAGGAGTTATGAATATGAATCGGGTATGTGGTCGGTCCCACAAAGGAATGCTCTGTCCTGAGACAACGATTTGTAAATAGCAGCGGCGTTCTGCAATTATTTTTTTGGTAGGTGCAACACAAGAGTTCAGTAGAAGATGGTGCTATTGCGATTCTGTTTTGTGAAAGGAGAAAAAAAGTGGTTGCAAGAAAGAAAGAGTATTTTTGTGACACCCCGGACACAAAATATTTTTTCCAATTATTTTATTACAAATTAAAACATATAACATACGTGAGATCACTGAGATGTATGTGTGGTAAAACCATGTATGACCGTGTTAAAAATGTGGAAATTCGGAAAGAATGCAAGGCTGATATAATCGTAATGAATAGGATTAAGAATGGGACGCTTGGGTGGGTTGGGCATGTAGAGCGAATGAACGAAGAAAGGAGTGTGAAAGAAATATATGACGCGAAAGTGAATGGAAGAAGTCAAAGACGCCCGAGGAAGAGATAGAACGTTCGAGTGAATCAAATACTTGAGTGGGGCCATGTCAAGAGCCAGAATAACAGATTAGATAGAGTATGTATAAGACGCTGTATGAATGTGAATGAAGCAAGGAGTGTGTGCCAAGACAGAGTTGTATGGCGGTCCGTCCTCTCTGCTTACCCCTACGGAAAACGCCGTGACGGTTAGTTAATGGTTAGGGGAAACATATTTTTAAAATTTAAGAATATCGTTTATTGCAGTAATTTCTGTTGGAATTTTATTTTATTCTACGGTTGGAGCGCTGTTGATATGATTAAACGGCGCTAAACAAATTATCCAAATATTATTATGAGAGATTTCATTGCGCTTGATTTTTTTCCTTGATCTACGATTATATTACTTTGAGACAATAATGTAAATTTGAGTGTAGATCGAGCCAAAAAAGAATATTCTTTAAAACTCGCGGACAGTCACTACTCAAAAAATCTTGATATATAACATAAGCTATGCTTGGTGGCGAGATCCGACTAGTATTCAGGTTCTCTAAATTTTCATCATTGATTTTTCTTTTTCTTAAAATAATATAAACGCAATAGTCCTATATAGGCTTTCTCAATCGTCACTCTTGTGTCGTTGTATGAAAAACAGTTTTTTTTTTTAATTCGTAACATTTAAAGACAATTTAACTATTGAGGTGAAATTTCACATATTAGGCGATAAAACTTATACATTGAATACAATTATTAAATACAAATAACTATGAATTGGAGCAATAAACATTTAAACGGGCGGTCGGTTTGATAGATTCTCTTATCTTAACAAACGGGTTGGAATTTGGAGCACAGACGTCAGGTGGGAATTTGTTCTACCGGTATTTCAATGAAAGATTCTCCGAGAAACGTGCGACATTGCCCTTGCGCTCTTGGGGTGATATTTCTCCAAAAAATGGCGCTATATAAATTAACCAAGTATTATTATCATTGATCCCTTCGGCGCCGGTGCATAGTCAGGAAACTCGCCAAACGCGCGCCCAATATTTGTACACAGTTTGATATTCGACACACGAGAACAGGTCGCTTCTACGACTCATTCTTGTATTCAACAGCTCGGCTGTGGAACGATTTGCCGGCCTCTTTGTTTCCTCCCTCTTACAACATTGGTCTCTTCAAGACCCAGGATAAGTACTTCCACAAAAAACCTTCCACACAGCATCCCTAAAGATATCATAGGCTGTGTGGGAACTAATGGAAAAAAATCTTTATTTGGACTGCACGTCCCTGTGGAATATCAGTGATTAACTGCCTGTAAGTGATAGTAAATTATTGCATTGTACGTTAGCAGATTTCTACTACTTCCTCGGTTCTGTTGACCTGGTACCTGGTAGTTCCACCCTTACACGACCTGGCTGAAGGTTGCTGAAGTTCCCACGGGGACAACGGTAACACGATAATCTCTATTATAATAATATGACCGGTGTTTGGTACTGCTTATCGTGGGTCGATACAAGCTCACAATTGAGGATCCGGTTGTAGAACGGCTTAACTGCTGAAGTCGTGTTCTGATGTATTCAGTGATAACGTATTTATTGTTTTTGAGTTTATTTTTCCCAACTCCAATATTATTTATTTGAACGGCTGTTATCAAAAACGAACATGTAAAACATGCCGTCATATTGTTTTGAAGATAATGACACATTTAAAAACAATTTTTCCACATTAGTAAAGTTAGATTTCGATAAATTGGCAAATCGACATTATTTGTAGCTGTCAAGCTAACGCGGGTTGAAAACTTCTACAACATTGGATGGAGGAATTTGTAAATTCATTGATCAAATTAAAAAAATTAGCAATAGAATTAGATTCAATGGAAGTTATTTTTAAAAAACCTTGCTCAAGCTGTTTTGGAAATACACATGGTTAAACATTTAAAAAAATTAATTGGGTCTAAATATGAAATAACAATCTCGACAAATTCGCGGCGACGGCAAAACTTTATGATAATGAAGATCCTAACTCAGATAGAAAACCGTTTTTTTTTATTGAAGTGGGTGAAACGCTACGAGCTTTCAGCGAATATTACCTACAAAAGGAGTATTGTTTTCCCACAGTGTAGGAAGTCATGTTCAATGGAGATCGAAAACATTATATGATCATAATATGACGTTGTAGCATACACGTGCGTTGGGTTTTAATAGTCAAAAGGGCGGAATAAATCTTTGTCAAACTAGGGTTGATACATTAAATAAAATAATACTATTATTTCTACAGCAATGCTTTAACTAAAAGCTAAAAAATAAGTTCTAGATTTTTTTGGTATTCTAGAAAACTTTTTTTTTTAATTTTATTTATATGCTCTAAAAAGGTGAAGTTGTCGTTTAAAATATTTTTCTGATATATTTTTTAATACGTCCTGTGATGTTACGATAAAGTGACAAAACAAGTCGGCAATTTTAACATTTTTTTCATTTAAAATATAGTTGATAAAACAAAATTTTATTACATTTTCTTCAACGGGTAAAACCTAATGGAAATTTACATTATAGAACAATTAATCAAAACCTGCCTTTATTAGTAAGCAATATTGTGTGATCATTAAAAGGGAGGAAACATATTTTAAAGTTAAGTACTTCAAAGAATAAGAATTTTAATGTAAATCGATTTTTACTGAAATTGGTAATACAGAGTTGGGTGGCGCTCCATCTCCCGTCTATATATCTAAATATTTTCTGTGCCTATATAAATGTATGTATATGCTAATTACATGGATTTATTAGTAGTAATATATACTACCCTTCACTAAAAGTAATTGTTTCATTTGATGATAATTTTTTGTTACCAATTAGGTATAATAATTGATTGTTATTTTACTTTTTGTCTGCCAATACCGAAAACCCCCCTAACCTCACAAACATCATCTGATTATATTGAAAACCTATATGGTTGAAAGCGTAGTTGATTCGAAGCCTCCAACGCCAGTGGGCAACTACACAACCACTCTCGGAAACGACGTTAACCAACGCCCAACAGAACACAAGAACGTTTCTTCCTCATTTGTTACCTCATTTATAGAAACATATCTTAAAGAGTAGAACGAGGGTTTTCTGTGCACGAGGAATTCAGGATTTCTGCAATACCCCGTGGTCCACAGGACATCTAGATTTATGGGAGAATGAGTTGATTGATTTGAGCATTCCATACTCGATCAGCGTTTATTTCTTAGTACGTTGATTGTTCGGGTGCTGCGTTTTTACCTCATTTATGTTTCAGATGGACTTGTGGTGTCATCTCGTCGGGGCAAGTGATTCATGTTTATCATCGGAGCGGTAACTCTATCCTGATGATGAATGCAAGGCTGTTCGAAATTTTAACTTAAAAAGACGTTGATGTTAACTTAAGAAGGAGAAAGTAGAAAAAATAATCAAAAGGTTTTAGGTGGTGAAAATCATTAATGACAATTAAGTTACTGACATTTTTTTTGTTCGTCACAAAGTTTTTTGACATTCTAAAATGCTCCGTTAAAAATTATTCACACTGTTCGTTTAGTCAAGCACGATTTGCGAAGGAGGAAGTTAGAAATCAATCAACATAGCACTTTTGGTGGTGAGAATTTTAAATAATTTTCTAAATTAGTTTCTTACTTAATTTGTTTCTATTGTCAGCTATAAACAATAAATATTATCATTTGTAAGTACATATGTGCGTACGAGTGTGAACTTTTCAAATTTGGAACTGATTTTAATTGAAATTACAACATTTTAAAATACATACTATTTAAATCCCTACCTTCCTAATAAAGTACCTACCTATAACGTATTTTAGCAGACATTATTGTTTATTTGAAATGGGTTGGTTAATGTAACTAATAGTTTTTATTGGTTGAGTAATATTCAACACTATAAAATCAAAATAATGTTATTATTATATTTTATAACTTCATTTTTCATATCTCCTGAAATAACCTCAATTCACCCATTTCTCTCATTTTCATAATCAACCCAACGGTCGCATTTACCACTCAAGGGAATGTGAGTGTTAATTATATTTATTTGAACACACAATATGTAACAATTCATAGCTACGTGATTGAGTTTTCATTGCAATTGGATACGACAAACCAGCGTGTATGTTTGACACAGATACGCGTCGGGCGCCTGGTACGCCCATGTCGCGAATTAATTCCGATCACTTTCCTCGGAAATACAACGCGGAAGAGATAATTACTTTCAACGCTGTTAGATAGATACTCGGTACATATTGCATACAGGGTGTTTGATTCTGAATGGCGAATTTTCACCAGGGCGATACTACGAGTATCTACCATTCTGGTACGTACCCCAAATATACTTTAATATTATTTTACTGTTTTTAATGTGAAATAACACTTATTAATTGGATAAAATTTATTTGAGCACGCCGGGATTAAAATATTTTCTAATTTCTGCCAATACACTTAATATTCAGTGTGTGCACGCGCTCAACAACACTATTATAGAAGAATGACAGTATTTAGCGTGCGCGGTCCACTTAATATACACATATTTAGTGTCTTTTGAAAAACACCATTTATTATTTCTATTTTAATAATACCATTTTTTTTACTTTGTTCCACTTTTTTTTAAGACCTGACCGGTTTCACTTTATGACGGGCATCTTCAGACTGGTACAATTTAAAGTAAATCTATGGAATACATACTATTGGTGTCCGGAATGGAAGTTTTTTAAATATCGAGATTACTGAATAATAAAACACATAATACAGTATTTTACAATGTAAACTTATTGGGAAAAATACTTATCAACAATAAAGATAAAAGGGAAAAATTTAGTAACTCGGGAGTGTACATGATTAATGGTGGCGACAGCCCAGCATATTATATAGGTCAAACTAGGAGATCTTTTTACACTAGGATAAAATAACATTTTTCAAGCTGGGTTAATAGTAAAGGGAATTATTCAATGCAGCCACTCACTTATTAGACAATCAGCACTCATTTCTTAAAGATAGAATTGTCAAAATATTGCATGTGTGCAATAAGGGGAAAAAATGAATCTGCATCTACCTTAGAAATATATGGATACACATATATAGAGTTCTGTCATTATCTCTCGATAATCGAGTGACCGTTAGGTACATAACGATCTACATAATCTTAAATAAAATATATATGTATATATTTTTAGAAACCTTTTTACACTTGCCAATTCAACGATTATCTCATAATATGTGTATAAGAATGGACCTCTTTTATATCTTATCTTTTTTGTTTTTCATTGCTAACCTTATTTACGTTATAATATCATATATAGTGCGTCACACTATTTCAGTTTGTACTTATATAACTCATTTGGATATATAATGCCTTGTATAAATAATAATAATAATATTTGGACGATTTGTATAGCGCCGTTTTTGAGAAAAATCACCTCAAGGGCGCTGAAATCACCTCAAGGGCGCTGTATATATGTGAGATGTACATAAATGTTTAATTTCATTTTTTACACTATGCATGTATCTACAATATTTTTATATCATTCATATCTTAATGTATTTGGTGAACAACTGTTTTTATGAGATCTTGTTAAATAAATAAATAAAAATACCAAAGTGAAATGTAATCTGGAATTTATTGTCGCAGACATCTAAGGGGAAATCTACAAAAGATAATACCCTGATATTTACCTATTATTACTATTTTAAGATATTTTACAAAACCACCAATGTAAATATACCTTCTATAAAATACATTGACCAAACAGAGTAGGGAAAATCAAAGAGTAAATTCAAAAATAACCAACCGATAAAAATATAGCTGACAACTATATATATTTTATTTAAAAAAAATTAAAACCCACAAACGCATCCCATGTAACCCGTCTCCCAGAAGATAATAAAACTACCCGAATGTATTTTTGAATGTTATTGTAAAGCCGCCTGTCAGCAATAAAACAAAACCTAAAGTCACAGATGTTCACTATGAGACTCAATAAGCGTCCATTCCGGACACGAATAGTATATATATGCCATAGATTTATTTAAAATTGTACCAGTCTGAAGATGCCCGTCATAAGGTGAAACAGGTCAGGTCTTAAATAATAAAAAAAATAGTGGAAAAAAGTTTAAAAAATTTCATTATAATAAAATCATTAAAAACACCATATAATCGTATGTATTCAATCTAAACACCGACGCAACAGGCCACAGGTCGCGGCGGACACTGCAGCGCCCTGTGAGAAAGGCACAGTATAATAGGGTTCACCTTAGCAGCCCTGTAGTCATGTTTTAGTCATCCTGGGAAGCACGCAGGGAAACTATAATTATTGAAACAGGTAAACGGGGTCCGAGATTTGAATTACCCACGGAACACCAAATGATCTAGAACTGTTTTAAACGACTTTTGAATAATTATCACAAAATAAAATGCTATGAACGATATTCAAATCGTAATTAGATGGATTTTTTTGTATTAATCGCTAGCACCGAGAAAATCTAACTATATAACCTCCAAGCCGTTTTCCCGCAGGGGCAGATAAAGAGGATAACCGCAATAAAACTCTGTCTTGGCACAACTCTTTGCTACATTCCCATTTATACATACTCTTCTGTTATTCTGACTCTTGAAATGGCCCGACTTAAGTATTTGATTGATTTCATCGTGCCATGTTTTCCTTGGGTTTTCTTGACTTCTTCTACCATTCACTTTCGCGTCATATATTATAATAATAAGCCTTTCGTCGTTCACGCGCTCTACATGCCCAAATCATCTAAGCGTCCCTTTCTTGATCCTATTCATTACGGTTATATCAGCCTGGCATTCTTTTCAGATATCCACATATTTGATATGGTCATACATGTTTTTAACATACATACGCCTCAGGGATCTCATTTCTGCGGCATTCAGTCCACTTTCATCCTTCTTCTACCAGTTCCACACCTCACTGCTATACATCAAGGTTGGTATAAGAACTCCATTGTGGAGTCATACCTTCGCTTCTTTGGACATTTTTATTTTATTTGCCCTAACAGCATTCAGTCTTCTATTAATGGAGTTTCCTGCATTCAACCTTCTTTCAATATCCTTCAGTCTTTCAAACTCTCGGACACATACTTCCTAAATACACAAACTCATCCACGAGAAAATCTAATATAACAATTAAAATAATATTGGATTTCAGTATTATACAGAGCTAATAGCGTCCATTCCAGACATAAATTCACTTTCAATTGTACCAGTCTGAAGACGACCATTACAAAGGAAAAGGTCAAAATTAAAGGAGAAAGAAGAGTTTTTTTAATCACAAATTCATAGTAAAATTGAACTTCACCAAGAATTATTATCTGTTACAAAATTAGAAAAAATAAACATTCCCGGGTTACAAATCATCTGACAATTTGAAAACTTCTACTACCATAATAAAAAGCGGAAAATATTGATTGTGCAATGATGGAGGACTTAGCTAGCAGAGGAATTGAACCCACGACGCCTGATTAGGAACCCGACACATTTGTCAAATCGCGTACTAATCGGTTTATACAGTTTTTTATTTATAAAAACTCACCTAAAGGGTGTATCTATTGAGGGTGGAAAGGGGAATATCAAAGGCATAACTATCTCTGGGTGGGGTTAAACAGAACTGAGGGGGAAGGATTTAAAATCATTAATAGTTACTGGATATAAAAATCATAAACATACTCTCTTTGGGGGGAGTGTATCGAAATGTTAAAAATATCTGAGGAGAGAATACAAAATCAGTATTATTACGAGGTGAATATATTAATATATCTTGAGAGGGGGGGGGTTTAAAATTATTAAAATATCTCTCGGGGAACACGAATTCAAAAAACAAACAACACTTCAGGAGTGTCTCTTCTAACCGAAAAGTCGGTAAAAAATAACTTGTCAAACTCGCAAGTCGTTAAATGCTCGGCACATACCAATGACATATTTAACATAATATAATATATGATTTTAATAACAACCACATTTCCTGTGTTTTTATACAGGTGCTTAACAAATCGTTTTAATTACATATATTGATATTCTGACAGGAACCTGTCATTAAAACAGATGTTTCTTCATTTTGCGATTACCTTTTTGTTTACCAATAGCAGTTAAACCTTAACAGTAAAATTATTAGTTATACCATTTTAGTTTATTACTTGTAATTGAATGTTTTCTCGTTTCCTGCAAATTGACTGTTAAGTACGTACCTCGATGATTGATTGTATTATTTAGTAGATGTTTGAGTGATAGGTACCGCAGCGAGTTTTGAGTTGTTTCAGTTTTTTCGAACTAATGAAAAAAAAGGTGTAAAATCTTATCGAATAGGTATTCCAAATACAAATATATACACCTCGTGCCCCTTTCACGCTAATAACAGTAAATAGACGTAAGTAATCAACATGCTGTTTCTCAGTGACTTTCCGTAAGGACATCGCTGTCAGAGGTTTATTTATATATATATATATATATATATATATATATATATATATATATATATATATATATATATATATATATATATATATATATATATATGCATCGATACACACAACCCTATTGGAGTGTTGTTCGCCTCAGCTCTAATTTTGTGGCGTATAACTACAATTGTGTTTTTTTAAACAAACTATTAATATTCTCGGAATCGTAGTTTTTTTACCTACATTATTACTTTTAAAGTTATAATATATTCCACCGATATCATTTGTAGCAATCTAACGAGCATTATATGTTCAGTTCGTAGCCGAGTGAACAATTGTGCCTTAGTTGTAAGTCATAAGTCATGGTCTGAGCTGTAATAAGTTGTAAATCTTAGAAAAGTCCCAGTTTCAAAGACACTAATTATACGTCCAAGTTTTTAAGACACTGATCATATGTTGAATATCATAAGTCACTAGTTATGAGTCATTAGTAAATTATATAAATTAAGTCATAAAGCTCCCTTGGGGTTATTTTTTTCTCGATAACGGTCCTATAAAAGCCAGCCAATTATTATTATTTATTAATTTATGCCCATCAAATAGTGCAAAATATTATTGTACGATAAAGAAAAAATAGTATTGAATAGCGGGTACATCTAGAGTTTAATCGCTTCATCAAATAAATTAGGTCTACTAGATGAAAAAAACTTTACTAAGGTATCCTTATATTGTGATATTGACGAACACAACATGAATTGAATACTGGAATTAATTAAGGCTCTAAGTGCCAAAAAATTAACAACTTATTTTTTTTACAGAATCGTATTTTATGATGTAAATAAAATACGATTCTTTAAAAAAAAACAGTTTTTATTTTTTTGGTACTTAGAGCCTTAATTAATTCCAGTATTCAATTGATGATTGTTAAAACATCCTATAAGGAACAAAATAAAAAAAACGCCGTTTTTACATTCTTGAGACATTTTTACACACTGGTTCTAAAAACGCCTCAAAATAACAAGCTCTTCATAGAAAAATAAAATCTTGAAAAATGTGTTGAGTGTAAAAAACCCCTATATCCTGCATGTTGGGGGTTTTAACACTCACTGAGATTCATGTTGAGCTCTGCAACAATATAGTGAAACGTCTTCGAAAGCTCCTCTCACAGGGAATAACTCCCGAAGACAGCAGAAGAAAACACTCCTGAGGAAAAATGTCTATTTTAGAGCACATTATCTCATTCAAACAAAAGAAAAGCCACTATGCTACTCGCCCAGTTCGATTTCTGTGCTGTACATTGTGTTAATGAATCCAAAAACTCGATTTAAAAAAATGGTGGACCGTTAATTACAAAAAATAGTCTTTCTTTAGAAAAAAAGAACCGAAAATCTCCTAGAATTGAAACAAACTGATTTCAGTATATCAAAATTTCATCATTTTTGTTTTCAAAAGTTCTGAAAAATCTGAGTTCTTAAAAATAAATAAAACCCGTAACGTTCCATTTCCCACTTAACAAATACCTGCTTATCCTGATGAAATGAGACCAATTAGAAAAAATAATATTGAAGAGCCTCAAGAAGTGTGTGGCATATGTTCCAGAAGAGGAATAAAGCACTTTTTGGAAAGAAATACTTGATTGGACAACTGACAATAATACTTCATTTACTGATGATTGATAAAAAAAAATTACGATGTATTTAACTGAAAATTTTGTACGTTATCAAAATGATTTACAAATCTTTTACAATTTACAAATCTTTCATTGAGTGTTAAAACACCCTTTATCCCCAGAATATTGGGTGTTTTTACACAATGCGTGTAAAAACACTCAATATCCACATTTTTCATTAATTATTTTTAGAAAACTGGTAATCAAAAAAATAAAGTGTTTCAAAATATTAGTAAAATATAGACCTAATTACTGGAGATGAAATACTAAGCACAATATAAATAATATTAGAATGGGAATGTTTTTACTGATTTCCCGCGACTTTTTAAATTGGAAATTGGATGTTTCAACAATCATCAACCACATCAGAGTATTTGTTTCCCAGATGTTGAATTCGTCGTATAGGAGTATAATATTGTAAAGTAGAAGTAGAATTGTCACAATAATATGGAAAGTACTGTCTTGTAACCGTCTTGTCAGGAACATGGCATGCAATGAAATATAACGATTCATGGGAAAAAAACATTGAATTAATCATTTTAAAGAAGCTCGTTAAATCACAAATAATTAATTCTACGTTCAGACAGTTTTATTAAATTGAATAAATACAGTAAGTAATTGTAATCTAGGCATTCTATAGGATTACCGATTCTAAAATGTAGGTATCTTAAGAATTTATGTTGGATTATGATTATCATTTGGAGAAATATTGTAAGGGTAAAAGAAGTTGTGGACAAAAGGAGAAGAGGTAGAGAAAATTTCAATAATGTAAGAGTAATCAGATAAGAAATTTCTTAAATAATATATATTTGTAGTTTTCAAAGAAATGTGGTACAGATAAAAATTACAGTATATAATCAAATTTTAAAAAAACCAAATAGAAATAAAACAACAAAAAAAGAAGCATAAATTTAAAAGTATCATAACAGTATGTTTAAAAGGGTTAAGGAACAGGAAGGCATCGATCTAGATCATAGGTTCTCAACGTGGGCGATACCACCCCCTTGTGGGCGTTTGAGACTTTCAGGGGGGCAGTAGAAAACCCAGAGAAAAAGAAGAGGCGTTGGAAAAAATAGCCGGTTACTGGAACGGTCGTATCTTTGTTCGTTCTATTCGTGTTTTTTGGGCGAGGAATCGGTTCCAGTTCTTTTCACTTTCAAATCTCTACCGACTACTTTTGTCGATTTGCTAGTACTTTTCGAAAAAACACCAGGAACCGGTTCCAAAAAGAACTGGATAAATAACCGGTTCTTCGGTGGTCACCGGTAACTGAAACAGCGAACGCGACAGATGGTAAGTAAAAAAAATTGGGGGGGGGGCTCTAGAAAAAAAAAAGTTCTTAAAGCGGGCGGTGGGCAAAAGAAGGTTGAGAATCTATGATCTAGATGGAATAAATATGTATAATGGTATGTGTGATTTCATATTAATACAAGAAGTTTTTTTTTTCAATTCAATCTAAGTTTTGGCAGTCAAAAAAGGGTTAATAATTTACCTACATTATAAACGATACTATAGATTATTTCGTTTATAAAATAAGATTTTATGATGAAAAAAACAAACTAGGGGGCCACAATACCATCTTCTCCTCTATTATTAAGATATAATAAGTTCCCACCAAGATTTCGACGACTACTTGGCTCCGGAGAAAGATTGCTGGATTAAAACAGGGGAGGAAAAATGAAACAAAATACTTAAATTATATGGGTTAAATACAGTATACTCATATTTGCACAACGTTTCAGAAATCATCCGTCTCATGTGAATCTGTGGTAGGAAACTTATACTTGAAACAAATCAAGTGATACGATCTTCAAGTGTTTTATTGCAATCGCTAAACATTCTCAAGCAATCGAGTGTTGGAGACAGTTTTTCGGGCGCCTCTAATATTTATACCCGGATGGTTGGACACACAACACACAATATGTGGTGGTCTCCGAGGGAACAAAACACTCGAATCTTATCGGGCCGGTGGGAATCGCGGGAATTCCTCCCGCCGCAGCAATAAAGCCTCCGAGAATGCAGCCTCCTTCCGAAAACGGCCGGCAATTAAACTGTCGCGAATCGGGCCATTGTGTGCTAATGCACCAAAACGGCCAAACGAGCGACAAAACAAAGGAATAATAATTAGAGCACTTTGTTAGGTTATTGAAGATATCGATTTCGGGCTAGTTGTTCTGGTATAAACGCATTTCGCTTTCAGTCAATAAGTCGGGGGTTATTTGTTTAGTAAAACTCATAAATACGAGTGTTGGGGTATGATGTGTGACCCAAGGGAGTGGGGAAAGAAAGAAGACGGAGAAGAGGAAGAATGGGAAGTATCTGACTATTCAGATCTGATCACTAAAGCTAAAACGCTTATGAGTATTTTTTTAATGTATATACTCGTGTGTTCCCCTTTATTTTGTACTACCTTTTAAAATTTGTATGTCTTTGTAAAAATGTAATTCTTATTGTTTTATTATTTTGTCCTTCCCGGAATATTTTTTTTACCCCTTTGAGAATAATGTATCATGGATTTTTTGTTGTTGTAATATATTATCATTAAAAAAAAAACACAGCTAAAACCATTTCAAGCAACGTTTCAATTTCGAATTGTAGTCTTGCACCAGGGCAATACTGAGAGTATCTACCGCTCTGCAATAAATGCCAGCTAGATGAGGATAGTGTTCACAGAATATGAGAAAAATCATCATAGTCAGATACCGATGAAAGAAGAAGATGATATACCTATGTTAAAGAGAGAGCAAATATGTTTTTTATGATGACTTAGCAGAAAACTATTCTGGAAGTTAATTAAAACATACTCGTATAACACTATAAAAATAGAAGATACAATGAATTTGGAAGAACAGCGATTTACAAAGTTAAGAGACAAAGTAAATTAATAGCAACAAAGTCCGAGTACAACCAAGAACATTAATAGGGACTAAATCAATAAAACCGAGAAACAACACGTTAAGAGACCTACTATAAAGTGCATAACCTGCATTTAAGAATCCCATAAATTTCTATCGCTGAATAGTGAAATAAACAGCACAAAGAATTTAACGACACCCGTTAACGTGTTGAAGCTGGTTAAAGCTGATAACTCTATTAAATGTGTCGTAAAACATCGAATAAACTGACATAACAAAATGATAATAATATTTGTGAAGTATCAACTCAAGAAAGCTAAATAAAGCCGGAAAACAGCAAAAAAATATAGCTAACATACCTTGGAATACTTAAATAAAATGTAAAGGTTACAGATGTACATCGTAATTTAAAAAAAAAACGAATCAAAAATATTGATACCGGTTCAGTGAAAAGATAGTGACTCAGTCAAAAGCTCGTAGTTAAGCTAATAAATATAAACCGCGTAAAAGACGGTTGAAGCTCTCAATTTGCTGGAACAAGCAACAGAAAGGATATGTCAATTAATTGCATCGGTGGGTTTTTTTGCAAGGAGGTTGGTTATTTTAATAAACACTAGCGAATTGGACGCTGAAAAATAAATAAATTTAATGCATCATCAACGAAAAGCTCTCGACAAAGAAACACTAATGGATTTTACAGAAAAAAATCCGGATGACATAGCTTGGACATGTGCTCAGCATAGCAAAGAATACTGCAGTAAAATCTATGGTGGATTCCAGGCGTCCGGTCGACCCGGACAAATCTGGAGAAACCAAATGCAGAGTTTGTGGAAGCTGCATACAAAAAGACCACAAGATGGGGATGCAGACGTCTTGGAAAGATTTGTTTTAAGAAAACATGTCTTATATGATGGTAGGAGGAATTAAAATATTGCCAGGGTATTCGTAATCTGGAAATGTTTGTCTTTCTTTGTTTAAGTCAATTTTATATAATTCTTTGTAAAATACGTCAATAATATACCCATTTGTTCAAGATTCACCGATGAGTTGAGGGGTGGCGTTGGAAGCCGCTAGAATTAATTGTATCGGTCAAGGGAAAAACGTCAGTTAAATTCCAAAAGTAAATGCGAAAATTCAAGATCTCTATTAGGAGGTTATTACACATCCGCCCATCACATGTTCACCTTTCCACTCTCTCTATTCAACGATTTCCGAAAAAACTTCTTTAATACTGACGCAGGTCTTCAGAGTTGAGTTAAACAAAGACGTATTTTCCTCAAAACAACCGGCTTTCTTCAGGCGTGGATTTGAAAAACTGCCAGAACGTTGGTCAAGTCGATCGCAAACAAGGCAGGATAATATATTATTATTGATTAGTTTGTGTTTTGTGCACGTATTTGCAATGATAAATTATACATTTAAATTAAACAATAAATTGTACGGACTAACGCATGAACCCAATAGTATACATGCAAACAGATGATTTCTTATGCGGATCATAAGATACCCACTCAAGCTTGAGTTTAAAAGTTATTTAGATAGTCATCTCAAATCATCGGAAGCCAAACAGAAGAAAAAAACCTTTCTGATACTATCGTAATACAAACCCGACAGATTTCCAGACCTTTTTGTGAGAATTGATACATTATTTTCGCTTCAATGATTGTGAATCGAAACCTCGTTCTCCGCATTATAAAAGCCTTGTTTATTAATTAGGCAGTGTTTTAATTAAGAACGTTTGTTTTTAGAATAGCTTTCGACTATCAATTAATTTTTTTAATTGTTTTTTTTTTAAATTTTATTTGAGAAAATTTAATTTATTAAATATATATTAAGTGTCTGAAATTAGCACCGTATAATAATGTGGCATTTCAAAATATTACTGATCTACTTTTACAATATTTTCATTTAATGTATTTACATTTTATTTGAAACAGTCTGTTTATGGGCCATTAGCGTTTGATTTAAAAAAGTATGTTTAACAAAATTACTTTTAAAAAATAAACACTGTACACGAGTCCTCGCTGCTCTCAACTGTCCGGTCCGAGTAGGACTATAGCTTCCCCGATTGCGGTATGTTGTGAGGCTTAAGGAGCGAGAAGGGGAAGGAAATGGGGAGGGAGATAAGGAAGGGGAAGGTAAGGAAGCACCTTGCTATTCATCGACCAGATCTGTTCACCTAACACGGCTAAAGACATTTCAAGCGGCCAATCGACGGCCTCCGCGGTCGAATGGTTAAGACTCTGGACTACGAATCCAGGGGTCGCGGGTTTAAGTCACGGTGTGGGCAAATAAATTAAATGTACGTGTTATTATTATATAATATATATTTGCGGAACGTTTCCGAGTGGTAAATGCTCTAATGTAGGTATCTCCCTGGTGTAAGACCACCATTCAGAATCAAAGCTTGCTTGCTTCCCAACATTTCTCTTTCCTATCTCATTCCCCTCCCAACTATCTTCGGCCGCACAACATATCCCAATTGGGAATGTCATATTCCTACTGGCTTCAGACGGTTGGGAGCAGTTGGGACTCTTGTGCAGTATTCGCATTTTTTTTTTTAAGCAACGTTTCAATTCTGAATGGAGGTCTTTCACCAGGACGATACTGAGAGCACGTTGTTTATATGTAAAGGCAAAATCAGACGGTTCATTTTTCTTTCATTTCTGTTTTCATTTTGCCTCTTTCACTTGAAGTGAAACGCATGAACACAAAATGAAACAAAAGTGCCGAATGAATTCGTTAGTGCGCCGATCAAACAATGTTGGATTTTGGCATTCGGGACTATTCACTCGCACTTGGATGAAAGAAAAATTAAACATCTGAACATGGAAAGAACTTTCACTCGGGTCCGGTCATTCAGTTTCGCTTCCTGTAGCGGAAGGATGTAACGTCGCACGCAAAAAAAATCGTTTTCAAGTGGAACGATTAAGACACGTTGCTCTTTTTAGAGAATTTCAAGAATTACCAATGTCTTTGGAATCATAAACTAGATTGTAATAAAGACAGATCGCTACGTGCAAATTCTGTTTATTTTTTATTAATAATATATTTATTCCAGATCTCAGGGAGGGTGCTGCAATCCCATAAGTTCCATATAATACATAGAAAAAATATAAAGTTAATAAATAAATAAATAAAAAACATGATAATATAGTGATAAATAATAATAATAAAAAAATAAAAATTAATCTTCGTTTCAAGACATCATGAAATGATTTTTTTTGTTCATAAATAATAGTGTTCATGAAATCATTTTTTTGTTCATAAGAATACGTGTCAGCGCTTTGAAGCTGCAGACACGTATTTACATAAGCTCTTAGTTTTTATACAAAAGAAGGGGTAGTTTTTGTACTAGGTTTCCTAAAGTTTGCACTAGTAAGGGAATTGACCCAATTGTTGTATTTTTTATATTTAAATAGTTGTATAGTGTTAATATCAATAGTTATGACCATTTCAAATCAAAGTTTTATTTCAAAAACGTGTGTACATTTAACAGACATAGTGAGTGACCAGTGAAGTGTGGGGATGGTAAACATTTCACCGATGCATGCCACATGTTTATCTGACGGGATGGAACGATGACCGCAAGAAAGCAATCCATTCCTGCGAGAGGACCAATGTAGAATTTACATTCCGTTGAAAATTACACGAAAATATGATTTTTTATTCTGTTTTTCTTTTCGTGTGCCTTTGTTGTGCTTTGGCAAAGGAAGATGCGGTGACAAGTACAATGCTCAGCAATGAAGTTTCTACGAACACCACTTGCAGGGTTCGAGGCCAGCCCCCCAGTGGAGTGTGCGTCTCCGCCCTCACCTGGCTGTCCTCCGGCGGCTCCTTCATCGGCCTCTGCAGCCTCAAGGATCTCCTGGTCTGCGTGTCCTCGTCGCCTCCCCGGCTCCAAGCCCAGGGCGACAGGGGCAATGGGTACGAGGAAGAAGAGCGTGGGACAGGGTTTGAAGCAGTCGAGAAGAAAAATGGCGGATTGGTGAACTCCGCACCAGCGCAGCATACTCTGACTCTGGAGGACTCCGATGACAGTTTTTCAGCAACTAACATGCCCGGGCAGCTGCGCAAGTTTTTCCGCAAGAAGAAGAGAAGGACAACCACGACCAGCGCCGCAGCGCCGACGACCACGATTACGATGACGCCCGTGCCGCCCAAGCCGACGCCGCCCACCACCAAGCCGCCCTCCGACACCGGCGACGAAGTCAGCTACCTTTGGTCACCGCTGGACTCGGCTCCTGACTCTGACTACTGACCATTTTGGTCCCTACCTCGCACACAATCAGCGGCTTCTGTTATTTTTCATTGTTATCATCTGTGTTATTTTTCAGTTTTGTTGAGTCAATGACCCACAAAAACTGAAAAAACTTGAAAATCTTCATACCAAAAAAACTTTTTGAAAAAAAAAAAAAAACGTTTTTGGCTACAACATTATCAATCATGACGTTTTTTTAATCTTAGCACTGAAACACACTAAAAAGTCACGAGCCGTCACTGGAGAGGTGTACATTCTTAGTTTATTATGATATGGTGATTCTGTCCTGCCAGGTAAGTATGTTGCTGTAGGTATATTTATATAAACTAAGAATTAATATTAAGTAGAAATTAAGATTTGTACAGCGCCCTTGAGGTGATTTTCCACAAAAACGGCGCTATAAAAATCATCCAAATATTATTATAAACGGGACCCTGTAAGAAGTCCAGTGCTACCATCACAATAGTGTTTTCGCTCGTGCCTATTCTTATTTGGTAGAGTTAAAGAATTAGAATAAAAAATTCTATAAAATCGATAATTCAAGATTTCTCCTTAAAATCCATCCACCACCGTCGACTTTTTCTTTGCTTCTTTTTTTGTCAATTCTTCAATCAAATGATCACAAATTAAACGAATCCCGAGCCGCACGACTTAATTGGACGACATCATCGAGGAAAATAACCAGTGCGCGTTCATTTCTCTTTCAATCTGTCTGTGCCGTGTGAACACGGAATAAAACAAAAATGAAAGATCACTCGAGTGCACGTTCTCCCGAGTGAACCGTCTGATTTATCCTTTAGCGAATGTTTTATTGTGTCTACGGTTCAAAATATCAAATTTCTAATCCCTAAAATTTACAAGTCAAAAAGGTAAAAAACACCAAAAGCAAAAATAAAATATTGAAAGGTTCAACGATTTAAAAAAGAAAACAAATTGATACGATCCATGCTTTGCTAATAATAGAGAGCGAAGATATATACGAAATTTATCCCCTGCAAAAAATCTGCAACATTCGCGAGCAGTGGCTACAAACAAAACCATTATATCCCTTTTTGATTTATATGGGTGAAGGTTTGGAATTCAGATTAACATTCAACATAGACAATAAATAATAAACCGTATCTGTATAATACATCACAAGGGTTAAAAGCTTCGCCTTAAGCCATTCCTCATCCTTAACAAATGAATGCTTTGATAAAACGTCAACGGCAGGGTTAGATGGAAGATGAGGTAGTGTAGTTCGAACAGAAGGTGAGTCGATAAGACGATGAATCGATATCGGGCTGGGGTCGCGATCGATACAATAATATCGATTGAAATCTTTCAAAAACACCGAAGAAATCGAAATGCGTTACAGGCGTGTATGTGTGCTCGAATTAAGGTCGATTTTATCTTACCCAGGGTGAAAGTAATCCAACATTTTAAAATTACGAAATTCTTTCTTTAAGAGGTTATCAATTGATTATCTAGATAACACTTCTAATACTATTCCTTGAGCTATGCTAAATAACATGCTGGTAGTATACTATTATTCGTTTTAGGTACTAGTTGTTGTTTGTGAAAAATCACAGGGTGTATCTTAACACAGCGAATAAAAACTAAAAATCTGACACTTTTAAACGTCACTAAATTGCTTTTGTAAAATACATTTTAGCTATTTAATTTCTTGTTTGGATTTGGAAAATTTAAACTAGAATTAACTTTAAAGGTTCATAGTTTTTAATTTTATATTAACTATTAAAATAATATCAATGATTTTCAACAAAATATGAAACAAAAATGACACAAAAAAAAAAAAAAAGAATTAGGATGCGACCCGGGACTCGAACATAGAACCTCTCCTCTATCCGGCAGTGACGTCTCTCCCAATTGAGCTATTGATAAAAATTACGGTTTTTAAAAAGGTTTCGGTAGCTCAATTAACAGACACATTACTCCCGGAAAGAGTACAGGTTTCGAGTTCGAGTCTCGGTCGCGACCTAATTTACTTTATTTTCTGTTTAATACTTCGTTGTAAAATTTTGATAATACTTCAATAATTAATTTTATAATTTCAATCCAACTAACATTAGTTTAAAATTTTAAAAGTTCACACTCGTACGTACTCACAAAGGAAATTATTTACAGTTTAGGATATAAAGCTTGACCATTCGAACCAATGTTTGTATTGTATGTTGTAATATTTTGAAATAAATCCGAGTAAGCATTCATTCGAATCACATTTATAACAAATCGCCCTACGGCAAATTGAAAACATCATGCAAATTAGCTTGGCTTTATTGGAAGCATTAAACATATTATAAATGAGATGTTGTAATAAAAAAGTCAAATGATTCTTCCTTTTCTTAAATACCCTCCTTGCATCCAAAGTAAGATCGCTCGCGTCAAAATGTGACGCAGTAATATGGTACTCGGCATACGTAGCTAATTATTACTAGACCGACAAAGTAATTGAAGTGGAAATGACTCTCCTAGTGGCAATCAAGCTATCATAAAATACGTACGTACTCGTCCGAGTTTAGGGTCACAAGGGCCTATCTCTGCATAGTTTGCATATACTCGTAAGCTAGGCCCCCGTGACTTCATATCAAGGAAGTTGTAAACTAAGATATATTTATTACCCGGTTTCGACAGAGTTTCAACTCTTATGGAATACTTAATTGAAAAACATGAATCAAACAATATGGCGTCTTGTCTTAATTAGTAGTTAAATTGATATTTAAACCTATATGACATCAATAGTTGCTCCGACCTAGAAATTCAAAACAAGAAAAAACTGTGTAAATTTTGTGACGCCCCAAAGCTCACAATTCGAGATTTTATTTTGCTTTCATTACACTAGCAGATGACAGTGGAGGAGATCATGCTTATGATGCCATAACTAATTTTTTTCAGGGCCAGTCAAGTTACCTCCATCCCGTGAGTTTTCGCGGGTAACAAACTAGTTGATAATTATACTATTTTAAACCATATTTATCTGTTGTAATATATTTTATTTGCTCTAGGTTGTAAGATTAAATGAAAGGGAATTTAATTGCTCAGCTACAACCACATTAGTAGGGCTTTAGACAAATTGTAAAGCGTATTTGATTTGATTAAAAAAGGGCACTATATACGTTATCTAATGACCAACACGCTCACACTACAAGAACAAAAACCTTAAATAAAATCAACATTCCAAGATTGAACACATCTTTTGGACAGAAAAACCACAAGTTTCATGCTGTCAAATTATATAATGCTCTCCCAAAACATATTAAAGATACCACCGAGATGCAAATGTTCAAGAGCAACATAAAAATGTGGATCAATAACCATGAAGACGAGGAAATTATAAAGATTATGCAGTAATCGTAGAACCAGCGACACCAACGCAGCAACCTACAGTCCCCCTCGGAACAGGAATCCCTAGTGAGGAGGACTGTGAATAAAATATTATTTGTTTTTCAACATATCTGTTTTTCATCATGTATTTTTTCAAAATGTTATATTGTAATTAATAAAAGAATAAATTTAAAAAAAAAAACAAATTTTTACAAGAAAATGCATGGCTATAGCGTCCAGCTTTCGACGTAAGCCTCCCTCAAATGTTTCAAACTTTATGGGCAACCTTTTTACAGTCATCCGTTAGGTGCCCGGCAGAAGTAAAAATAGCAAAACGTATGTTCTAAAACTATGCAGCCTTAAGAAACGTTGCATTACAATCACATAGCACACTCACGAAGTCAATTTATTGGCTCCATTAGTTATCCATTATCAGGCTAATTTGCTCAAATAGTGTCGGGGGCGGATCGTTGAGATTCCAGAACACAGATTGGCGTAATTAATTTATTACAATAATTTACTTCAAGAGATTATGCAGCTTACGTTTTCGTAATATCTCCAACGGATGCGACTATTCAAAAGCAATGAGAAAACCGTTCATGATTAATTTGGTTTTTGAACTAGTTCCTAATTTATTGCAAAGCTGTTCTTAATCTCGTATAACTTGTAAATTTTCAGAATGTACGTCAAACATAGTGTATATTAGTCTATTTTCAATACATAGATTCTGAATCAGAGAAGCTTGTTTCTAGACCAGTTATATTTTTATTTTTTATATTAATTCCACACAAAATTCATTTCCCTCAGGGCCTATGTCATATTTGGGAATAAAGGGTGTTTTTGAGGAAAGGAAAGAGAGAACCATGGTCTTGAAGAGGCTCATGCTGCACGAGGTAACATTCACATAGGGCGGCAATCATTCTGCAGCCGAGCAGTTGAACACTCACACTAAGGAGTCGTAGAAGCGACCCGTTCTCATGGGACGAATTTCAACCGTGTACAAATGTTGTGAGGATGAAAGGAGTGGGGAAGGTAAGGAGAGGGGAGTGAAGAAGGTTGGGAAGCACCTGGCTATTCAGATCTTGGCTCCAAACACGACTAAAGCTCTTTCAAACAAAGTTTCAATTCTGAATGGTGACCTTTCACCGGGGCGATACTAAGAGTATCTACCACTTTGATGGTATAGGAATGGACATTTTGATTTGTTGATACCTGCCTCACAACGACTGAAAACATTTGAATATGTTTATGTGAACCCGCGACTGAAAACTTTCAAATTTGTAGAAGCATTTTTACAAATATTCATTCAAAGGAATTTCGATAAACAATTTATCGAAATGCTTGGATTTTTAAAATGATATCTTAATCATCATCATACTAATATCATAAAGTTTTAGCATGCATGCACAATTGAGCAAACGTTTAATGCCCCGATAGTCCAATAAAATGTGATATTTTATAGTTTCAATGCAAAAGCCAAAATAAAATTAATCGCTATTAAATATGGTCATGATCATATCGATTAAAATCATACACAAGGTTCATCCTTTAGAAAAATAACGTAAATCTGTTATTTTATTTCCATTTTAAATAGGAAACACGTTAAACACAACAATAAGTGGGTAGGTACCATATCGTTAATAGTAAAATGTCGGAGGAAATATTCTACAAGAGTAAAACCTGTGTTATTTTATACGGTAATTGTTGCATCCGAAGCTGCGATGAAACACCGAGTGTGTTTCCAGCTTCAGATGAATTTGGAAAATAGTGGACTGTAAACGATAAACCATACTACTTGATGGAAGTGTCTAACATAATATTATGGATGTGGAACAAATTATGGAATTAAGGAAAAATGGGAAACCATTAACTCACCGATGAAGTTGAAGTTCTTGACTCTTGTTTATACAATTGTATTAACGAAACGATTCACGAAAACAACTTAATTAACATTTTATTTAGTCCTCTAATTCACGAAACACTACATTTATTTTGTATTTTTAGAAGATCAAATAACAAACAAACGAACTAGCGAAACGAACGAGAAACCGCGTTTTTTCACACAAAAAGTCTTCTGTTCGATTGTCAACTGTTTCGAACGGACATTCAAAACGGCGATAAAGTGAAATCGTTGGGTGGTAGGTAAGGATTTGGATAAAAAAACATGAAGGTAAGTACCTAACAAATTTTCACATTGAATCCAACAGTAATAACATTTTTTCACATTAGGAAAACACACCACCCTAGAAATTATTTAGTAAGGGACGTTTCCAAAAAAATATATGACAGGAGACTTCTTATTGGAGATCTATTATTATTTTTATTAAATTACGGAAAAAATACAATAACCCTTTGTTTACAGGTACGTGAAATCTTCGTAAAAATACATTAAGAATTCAGGCTGACGATAGACACAGATTTGACGGTGACTGAGTCAAAAACGGCCTAAGGCAAAAAGGTAGAATGATTAAGATAAGAAGGGCATAGGGTCGAGTTTGCTGTAGCAGACCTAGAAGGGTATTCTGCTCGAGGTGTTCCTTTTAATTTATTATGATGAATATATTAATATGATCTTTAATGTTTTCTGAGGAATATTTCGGGACGTAACTAATTCAATCTTATCGCTTACGTTATTGTTGAAAAACGTTTTGAAGATTATGGAAATCATATTACGGTAAGAATGCGAATGGTAATGAATGGTAATATAAATTACCTACACCCGAGTGCATCATCTGAAAAAATATAGAATTAGATTCGAATCACCTTTAGATATGCAAATTTTAACCAAATCCTGTACTGTATGACAAATTCAGAAAGTCCATTCTTTTAATTTCGCCCCCATGCCCTAAATCAGAAAAAAAAAAAAATTATAATAATAATTAAATAATAATCATAATTTTAAGTTCATAATTGTGTCTATCTGATGGGACCTGCCAGGTAAGTATGTTCCTGTATATTTTCTTATTTAAACTAGGAATTAATATATAACGATAGAAAGTAAGATCTGTACAGCGCCCTTGAGGTGATTTTTCACAAAAACGGCGCTATACAAATCGTCCAAATATTATTATTATTATTATTAGATTCATCAGAATTAATTCAAACCTTCCCCCCCCCCCACGGTTTTTTGTGCTACGTCGCCTTGAGTCTGACATTGATTTGCCATGTTCGGTAATAAGATTTAAGAAGTTTGGATCTATGACGGATAGACATACCGACATAATCCTATGCTTTAACCGGTAAATGTATACATATTAAAGAACTAACTCTGCGACGATTAACTATAAAAATCTGACGGAATCTAGACACGACACCACTTGAGATGCGATTTACTACTCGAATGCTTAGAGTCCCGTATATACGGTTGAATTAAAGTCGCTTACGCATGTAAAAATGTGGATGCAGCTTTATATTTTATGTACGTAGTCCATGGTTATGTTGACGAACTAAAATTGTCTGTGATTTCCGATATATTTTTTCATACAACAAAGATTCGGTCGATCGCGGCGATCCCATCCCTATCCGAAATTCTTGAGATGCGATTTTAGGCTTGAATGCTTGGATTGCCGTATAGACGAAAAAACTAGAGTTGCTTGCGCATGCACTAATTTCGTTCCCGCAAATTTAAAAATGGCTACAAAGAATTTTGACTGCAGAAGCGAATCTCTCAACTGTACTCTGGATTATGGACGGTTGTTTAACGATTTCTGATAGCATTCCCAGAACGTGGATGTAGTGCTGTAGTAGCGTTGCTGACTAAAAAGAGAAATCTGGTTTTATTTATGGATGATGCCTTATAGGGTTCTCATCTGATCGAATTTATCGTAAATTCAAAAAGTGCTCAGCTGAATCCGTATAGATTTTTGAAGTTGTAACGCTGAGCATAAATTACGATCAGCCGAGTTGGCGACACCTAAATTGCGCGTCTCAGCCAAATTTTGACTAAGCGGTCTCACAGTTTTATCGGTGAATGCAGTCGTTGGTTAAACCCTCATTAGGTTTTCCGCTAAAGGTAAATTTATACTGAACTTAGAGTTCCCTGAGTTTTGATCGGTAAAAGCGGTTGTTAATTTAAGAATCTAGATTTTAACACGCTTGGAAATATAATCTTTGATCATGTCTTATGAATAGGAAATCTGTTCTACAGCAGCTGAAACTCTCAAAATGTGCGCTCTGGCATTGTGAAATTTGCCAACATTTCTCTGTCTGAAAATTTCAAGTTAAAAAAAAACTTTTTTCAGTTTGCAGTGAAATTTCTAACATGAGCTAAATAATAATATTTTTCCACTGTTCAAAAAAAAAAAACATTTCTAAAAAAGGCTCGAAACCTGAACGGAACCGATTGTGTAAAGTTATAAAATACTCAAAGGTGTTTAAATGCACGGTTAGGCAGATTGAAGTTTGAACGAGCGTCAATATCGCGACGGAATCTTTAGTTTACTTGCGCGCTGAAACAAGGGAAGAATGCACATATCGATAGGGCTACCGAGCTCCGCTCCATAAAGGTTTAGCACGTGAAGAAACAATTTGTAGCTAATTATCTCGGATTGCCTTGTGTATCAGGTTATATAAATCTTAATGGAATAAGGGCTGCCGAACCCTTGGGCTGTAATCACAAAACACACCTTTCTTTATCTATGAAAAAAAAAACATAAAAAATAAAGAACTTTTTTTACTTGAACACAAGAGGCCTTCGGGTAAATAACTCGGGGCCTATGTCTTACCTTTGGGGATGATGTGTGGAGGGTCTTGAAGAGGATCAAGTTGAAGGAAGGAAGTAACACAGAGGCCGGCAAATCATTCTATAGTCGAGCTGTTGAAAACAAGAACGAGTCGTAGAAGCGACCCGTTCTCATATGTTGAGTGTCAACCGTGTACAAGTTAGAGATGGTCGATATTCCTGTCCCGGTTAAAAGGAACCGGTTCCAAACCGGTCACTGGAGTCGTCGATATAATTTATCAGAAGAACCACCATCTCTTGGCACCAGGAACCAGTTCCAAAAATAACTGGATAAATAGCCGGTTCCTCGTCGGTCACAGGTAACTGGAACCGCAGGTACACCCAATTCTGATATCGACCATCTCTAGTACAAATGTTGGGCGCGCGTTTGGCGAGTTTCCCGACTATGCACCAATGCTGACGGGAATAATGACGCTAGTTCATCGGCGCATCTTCCATTGAAATACAGGTAGAACACGGACAGCATTCCCACTTGACTTCTGTGCTCCAAAGATTGCAATCCGTTTGTTAATATAGGAGAATCTATCAAACAGACCGCCGGTTTTTGCACGGAGCCTAGTGTCTTAATAATTTCAGAATGCATTGCTCTGACGATTCATCAAAAGTCCCTGGTTCGTCAGGAATAGCATACTCAACATCAGAGTAGTAGAAACTCATAGTATCGCCCTGGTAAAAGATTAACATTCAAAAACGAAACGTTACTTGAAATGGCTTTAGCCGTGTTTGGTGACCAGATCTGAATAGTCAGGTACTTCTCAACCTTCCCCTTCCCCATCTCTTTCCTCTCCCCACTGTCATCAGCCTTACAAAATTCCCCAATTGGGGATACCATAGTCCCACTGACTCCAGACGTTCGGGAATAGTTTGGACTCTTGTGCGGCATTCACCAGAATTTTTAATACGGTTATTTATCAAAAAATATGAGTTAAGAAAAGTATAATTAGAAAAGCGGGCAATACAAGACTGGTAAATCTATATTAAATTTAAGGAAATCAGATTCTGGAAAGGTAAGTTTTTAGTTTGGACCGAAATTCTATTGGGCTCGTTATGCATCTTAGTTCCGGGGGGAGTTTATTCTAAGCCTCGGTTCCCGATACTCCGAAATAAATTTTAAATAAAGTCCACTACGATCTTTAGAATCAGTGCCGCCTGTTGTGTACCCCTGCAGCTATGCGCACAAGTAGCGACGCAGGAACACAGTGTTAAGAAAGGGAGTTGCCGAGAAGCGTGATTTAAGTTGAAATACGCCGCCAGAGCCGGGATCCTAACCCTAAGGCAAGAATCGCGGACTGAATCCGAATATAGGCTGGGGGCTGCAGCACCTCTGTAAAGGCCTGGAAAGTGGAGGGTAATTGATTGATTAATGAGTGATTGGAGGAATCGTCGAATAAAGATTTATACGTGTATTTTGATAGGCAAGTCGATTTCAGAATAACGTGATAATAACATTTCACAACACCATTTGGCCTCAATGTTTGGCACCGATTTCGTGTGAATAAATTAAATAGTTGATGGGGAACTAGTAAATACGGCTTTATGAGTGGCTTAATATTAGATACGACTATGGTTCACGAGTGGTAATACAATTTTCCGACAGCATCTAGCAACAATGTCGTGTGAATAAACTGAAGAGCGATTGAGGAAATTAGTAAACATGATTTTATGGCGTGTCTCATATTAAAGTGGAAATTAAATTTCGCGACACCATCCAGCAGCAATTTCGAGTGAACTGTTTGCAATACAAATAAATGTCAAATAACTTCTATAGCAAAAAAGGAACAATATTTAAAAAAAAAAAGAGGTTTCAAGGAGTGTGATTTCGAAATTTGGGAATACCATTGTTTGTGATTGTCAAGCAGCACACGTCTAAATTTTCTTACAAAGTTTCATAAAACATCGTTAAAAAAAATTTCGAAAGGGGAAAATCAACTTTTTTTTTTATTTGTCATAAAATGCTTGCATTAAAATTAAGTATCAACATAGATTCATTTACTAACTACGGTTGCGCGGGTTAATAGTACTACTTTGTAATTTTGTGTTAAATACGATGTATAATGAAACTTATTACGATAACAATATAACCATAATACGAGTATATATGTACGAGTATATTATTGATCACTGTTCCTTGATATATTATAATAAAACGTGATTGTATATAGAGAGGTATCCAAGTTAAATAATTTTAAAGTCAAAGACGTATTCTTGATCGTTGGGAGATATTCCAAAGACTCTAAAATAATTAAATACCATATCCATATACAATGATTATCGATCTTCAACAATCTTCAAGCACATTAAAAATAAGGTTGAATAAAATTATTATTATAGGAGAAAAGAAAACCCAAAGATGTATTCTTCCCACATACGAGTATTATTAGAATATACATTCTGATATATAGGCATAACCGAAATTACTAAAAGAACTTGATTCATAAATATCAAAAACTGGATAGTTTTGAGAATTTCGCAGTCATCAAAAAGCTTTAGATGAAAAAAATCTAGTCACCTCTCGTTGAAAGTCGAAGCGTCAAATTCAACTAACCAAATATTTTTTCGTCAATTAAATTACCCGAAGCCACCGCCTTAATTGAACAATCAAAAATATCTCTAATTCCAAAATTAGCCAAGTTAATTCGAACAATCGCGTTGGTCGCCATTTTTAATGTTAACGGCCAAATAAATTCGAGAAACTATTCTAATAAGAAAAACGTACACAAATAATACAATAAATATATTTTGCTACTGGTATCCCAGTGAAAAAAAATATTTAAAAAGGCAATGTTCGAAATATTCAAATTCAAATTTTGAACTAATGTAGCCAATACGAAACGAGAATGTGAATACGAATTTCTTACGAATTTTCCCTTCAATAATGATAACATGTTAACCTCAAATTCTTAAATGTTTGAATATATGGAACACAGGATTAAGATTTTTAGGAAAACAAATACAAATACATCAATTCCATTAAGTAGATTAACCAATAAAATATGAAATATCAGGCTTGATTGGACCAAAATGTTGAATCCGAAGCTGCAGTAAAATTCCGAATGTGTTTTCAGCTTCAGATGAATTTGGAAAATAGTAGACTGTAAAACAATAAACTATACTACTTGATGAAAGTGTCTAATTATAGCTTGTGGAAAATTAAGGAAAAATGGGAAATCGTTCACTCACCGATGAAGTTGAAGTCGGAAGTTCTTGAAGTCTTCTTACACAATTGTATTATTAACTGAACGAGTACAACACACTGATTTAAGTTTTCTTATTCACAAAACCAGATTTATTTAATATTATTTGGAGATCAAAACAACAGACCGACGAACAAGCGAAAAACCAACGACCAACAAGTTTTTTCATACCAAAATTCTTCTGTTTGATTGTCAATGTTTTCGAACACAGTGTTGTTGAATACGGAAATCGAGTATTGCGAAATGAACGGATAGGTAGGATTGAATGAAAAACATGAAGGTAAGAACCTAACAAATTATCACTTAGAAATCCAACAAGTAGGTTCTCTCTTCTTTGGAAAACATGGGTCTCACTAACCCGCATATGTTGCAGTCACAACCGCTGCGCGTATACAATGCGTAAATTCGGGCCTTAAAAATTCTGAATTGTGTGAATATGGACACATAAAAACTACAGAACATATCGTAGAAGAATGTCTCCTCCACCAGTTTCTCAGAGACGCATCTGTCTTGAATCAAGTGACTCTGAATGCCGTTGACTACATGAATAACATCAACACTTACTACAACTTTAACCAACTATCCTGCACCATAGAAAGTAGAAGAAGTGTATTAATTAATATTTTTGAAATGTAGAACCTTTTTTTACCCCCACATAAAAAAATACTAGCAACATTTACTAATACTAAAAAATAAATTCACATATAAAATCAACAACATTAAAATTAACACATTGAAAACAAAATAATGAAAACACACAAGAACAAAACTGTTATGTCCGGTGTTTCAGTGTTTATTACTGTACGTCACCTGAGTGAGTTGGTAAGGTTGTCACTCTGGCAGTCTTACTAGACTACTTCAGGAATGTTTTGAAAGCAAACAGAAACAGGCAGCATTGAACATTTGGAGTGTAACTGAATTATTGGAAAAACAAACCTCCTCACTAGAATTGCAGTTACCTGATGTTTTAATTGATTTTAATAACCCTTCTAAACATTCATAACTTTCCTATTCTACTAATTCGCTTCCACCACCATATCTACTCAGTAACGATTAATGACGAATATAGAGGTCCCATTATATCTATAATTTAATCTTTCTCGTGATTATGAGTTTTTGAAATGTTGTGTTGATTAAAAAAGATATATAAACTCACCCTTAATCGCTGATCTGAGACAGTCCACACTCGGCTGGCAAAGTCATTTGAAGCTCCGAGGATCAGGGTCCCTGTAGAGTCAAAGTCTACGGACATCACAGCCGCGTTGGATCCCACCAGCATCCCTTTACTTTTGCAGGCACCTGCGGAAATACTTGTAGTATTAGTGGAGGTCAGGTGATAATTTTATAATAAAATAGGATAACTCCAAGGAAAATAAAATGTAAGTAATAACAGAGAAAACTCAAAACATCAAAGGGATAATGTAAACAGGCAATTCTAGGTAAAGTGTCATTATTGAGAGATTGACCTTGGTGAAATTACAGCTATGTATTATGTACAGTATTTTTTAGCTGAGTATTACTTAGCTATCAAGAGATTCAAAACTGGTATTTACAGATTTCGCAGTTCACGAAATGGCTGAGATTTGTGGGAAAACCATCAACAATTAAAAAATTATTGCGTGATATATATTAGTGGCAGTCAAATAGGCTGATTGCCCCACTATAGATGTTGAACTTTCACTCTGGTTCAAAATACAATTAAGTTCTTTTTCATATTTCGTTGAAAATTATTGATGTTGTTTCAAAAATTAATATCAAAATAAAGCATAATGCTTTAATAACTCAATTCTAATTTGAATAAATAATATGTCACGCAGAGAGGGAAAAGGGTTAATTATAATAATTAGTAATTACCATTGGAGACGTCCCAGAGTTTTAATTTCCTATCAGCCCCTCCCGTGGCAACTATTCTATCAGTCGGACTGAACTTTACAGCATTCACTTCACTGTCATGAGCATCCTGAGAAAGAAAAAAATTAATATTAACACCGCAAGCCACAACTATGTAATTCTCTTACCCAATATAGTCCCTAAAAATAATGTATAAAATATTGTAAAGCACCCTTTAGATGATTTTTCACAAACACGGTGCTATAAAAATGATCTAAATACACTTATTATTAATATGAACCTTTTAACCGCTAAATAAATATACCTAAGTAGTCGTCCCTAAGCAGCACATTTTTTGTTTACGAATTTTTGGATGAATGTTATTTTTAGAACGGCCCTTTTAGGAAAACAAAATAATTATCTGAATTATGAACTATCCTAAAATCATCCTCCAACATCGAAGTATCAATAAACATTCACTTGATATAAACCCAAATTAAGATAACGCCATAATAGTGTTAACATAAATAGGCGCGGTAAATATCAACAAGACAAGGCCATCTATATGGACGCTCTATAGGGTTCTCATGAAACACGCGCGCGAGATTCTAAACTTTGACTGAAGGCTGTCCCTGGGCTATCGGTTTTATTATTTTATAAGATAAACAATAATGTATTGATAGAAATTCTCAGAGATGACGATCCATAAATAAATATTCTTTTTTTTAAAACAAATTTCGCCTGAATACGCCATGCATGTGCTCAGAAAACAAAGTCGAAACTTGAAAATGACTTTAGTCAGCCGCTGCGTGGCGCGAATGATTTGTAGAAATGACTAAATTCACTCGCCGCAGTGAAAGAGTTAAGAGTATGAAGATATGATCCATTGGGATCACTGTATGAAAACATCTTCGCTTGCAGCCTAATCTCAAAATTCACTCCCAAAACAACAAAAATTACCAAAAACCGTTACCATGGAGACTAGATATTTAATTAATTATCCTCGAGTATCAAACTTATGTTTAGACACTTTCAAAATCACCATAATATTAGGTAGCCAGAAATTCTTTGTAAATTCTTTTAAAACAATATTGCTAACAAAAGACAATGGTAAGAAACCGTTTTTTAAGAAATTATGATTTTGTATAAAATAAGTTCACCTGCCGACTAATATAATTTCATTCCTTCCTCCATCCCCAGTTAGCAATACATATAAAACAAACACACGCACCAATGAGGTAAACAATTTGCAACATTTAGGAGTAAAATAGTTTTCCATTAAATTGTTGAGTAACTACTCGTCAAGTAACTTTAACAATAGGATTAACACGACTGTAAACACAGGCATTTACTTGACGGGAACCGTTACACAGCGGTGATGAATAGATAATATACGTTACTCAATGAGTAGCGCTAATCGACAGTTTACTGAGAGGTAGTGAAATGTGTATGTAATGTTAATCTTCTTATCTCTGTTGATATAATATGTACCTACTATGTGATTTGAAAAGATATCACTAGTGCTTGTTAATACTTAACTACCTACTTACTGTTCAAGAAAAAAAAATCTGTGGACATTGAGAATTATTGATATAATTTTCTTATATTATATAATGAAGGGTGTGAAAATAATTTACAAACTTGATAACATTTTATAAAAATTTCGAAATAAGATTTGGGTTGCTTGGCATTATTAGAACATCATTGCACTATAGAAATACATTTTTGTTGTTATTTCTCACCCCACTATATCTTTCATTTTGAAGTTGTTTCAAAGTATAGATTTTCTAAGCAAAGACGTAGTACGCACAGATTTGAGTAATTTAAAAAATTTTCAACTCAAATACGACAATAAAATACACCACTTGAACACTGAATAGAAATGCCATCAATTTACAGAAGATCTTTCTTCTGATTTCATAACTCAAAGATAATTCTAATTAATAATTGTTATTATTTAAAATGTCTCCCTCCAGATGAAGACTGACCTACTCAACATCGATTACTAATGGTTGCTATCGGAAAATCAAAAGTAATTGATTTGATTTAGACAGGATAACTGTTGGAATATCGATTACCATCGGAATATCAATTACTAATAGAACATTGATTATCATCTGAACATTAATTACAATCGAAACATTGATCGCTATCATTTATTATAAAAAACTTATTTTCGTCCTGATTATGCTCATCACCAGTATCCATGCAATCAGTGAAAAGTAATTTGTTTTGTCCTTTCAATTGTGATTATTTATTGACAAGCTTCTACAAAGTTTTTCAGAGGGCAGTCACTTTACGTATGTTGTCAGAGAGATACGGGCACTTTCGTATGTTGTAGTTATGCATCGACATGCTTCTGTAAAGTTACAGATTTGCAGAGAGAGAAGGTATTTTTACTAAAGTTGTCAGCTTTTGTGTTTCAGTTATGCATCGACTTCTTCTGTAAAATAAGAGAGTTGCAGAGAGAGACGGTATTTTTACTAAAGTTGTCAGCTCTTGTGTGTTTCAGTTATGCATCGACTTCTTCTGTATAGTAACAGAGTTGCTGAGAGAGAAGGTACTTTACCTAAGTTGTCGGCTCTTGCGTGCTTGCGTTATTCATCAACACACTTCTGTAAATTAACAATTGTGTAGAGAGAGTTAGTACTTAACGTATGGTGTCAGCTTTTGTGTGTTAGAGTTATATCTCGACGTGCTCCAGTAAAATTACAAGTTTGCAGAGAGAGTAGGTACTTTACATATGTTGTCAGGGGAGAACTGGCACTTAAGTGTGTTGTCAGCTGTTGTATTTGAATTTGTGGACATGGTTAGATGTGAATTCTAATACAAACCTTTCCACGAGTATTATACAGAGAGCATCAAAACCACGACAATCACAAAATAAAGTACATCACAATAAAAATATATTAAAGTGTGTGAGTCACTGAACCGATAATCTCTAAAAGTGAGATCTTTACAGATGTTGTCAATTTAAATAAGACCTTTCGACCCCTAGACCCCAGACAGTCCAATGAAATTGATTCTCTGTTGAAAAAAATTTCGATATTTGAAAATGTTTGATCAATTTCACCAAATGTAAGGAAAAAATTACCTTACTTCGGGCACAAAGATAAGCCCGCAACGCAAATCCATCAGTTTATCTTTTCAGTGGTGTGAGTTGATGAAGGATAGGAAATAAATGACAAGCATGCCTTGTAATATGGGTAAAAGCAAATAAAAAAATCATACATTTCACAACATATTTATTCACTTACAAATTTGAGCGCCACTTTGCTAGGGAGCTGCCCCGAATGGAAGGGGGACATGGGGGGCCCGTGGGGGAGGCCGAGAGGGATGGGGAGGGGGTGGTCACGGGAGGGGGACCCCGCGCGCCCCCCTTGGACCCCCTGGAACTCCCCCCCGCCAGAGTCGAGGCTGCATATGCTGCCCCTGCTGCTTCCCCCGCGGCTTCGCGCACTGCGTCTTCCAACTCTCGACGCATTCGCTCTCCACGAATTCTGGAAGACCGAACAGTAATGTAAAGAATGTTTTAAAATTTATTTGGTGCTTACACCTTATATCCGGAAACATTTTGAAAAGTTTAGGGTTAGGTTAACAATTGAGTGAATCAGTGACGACTCGTGACTTCTGAGCGTGCTGGATTGCCAAAAAGGATGTTTTTTTTAATAAAAAAACTTTGTTTTATGTAGATTTTACAGCAATCTACAAGTCAGCAGTAATGTTGTATTTTTCAATTTTAGCACTCTAGAAAATTCAACAGTCAAGAGGCCTCAGGAGTGAATCTAATACTTGAGTTGGGTCATGTAAAAATTTGGTGTAACAGATAAGTGTGTATGAGGCGATGCATTAATGTGAATGAAGCAGTGAGTGTGTGAAGACAGAGTTGTTTGGATGTCCATCCTCGTTAGTTACTTAAGGTTAGGTTAAATGGTTTAGGTTTATGGTTACTAAGCACTATTATTTCATAGATGATATTCTGTTTCCTTTTATATTGTCACTATACTATACCTAACCTAAAATTTTCGGTCTAATTTTGAATACCAGGTACGTAAACAAGTACACTTCATTTTTAAATGGTTTTATCACAAATTACGAAGAAGTAATATGGTAAAAGTTTGTTTAAAAGGTCACCTGGCACATGGTCAACAATATTGTCGATAATGTTTTTATTTAATTATGGTAATAGCTCTGAATTTTAAGCATGCCAACTTAATGACGGTCAAATTCTTATTTTGAATTGCCAAGTTTAATACACAATTATCAATGTTTATTAGATTCAGCATATGATTGGATCCATTGTTATAAACTTTTACTAACTTGAGTTGACATAGTTCAATTCAACAGTGAAAATTATGTTAAAGTACCTTGCTTATTGCATTACTAAAATAAACCCTGAAGATAAAATATTTGGAAATTTGAATTGAAGAAAGCTATTAATTTAATGCATTTTTGAAAAAATGTAGATTTTATATATATTTTTATATATTATTTTTAAGGACATATTACATAATGCTTTGGTAAAAGCATAATCGGGAAACTCGCGAAATGCACGCCCAACATTAGAACATGGTTGACATTCAATACATGAGAATGGGTCGCTTTTACGACTCGTTCTTGTGTTCAACAGCTCGGCTGTGGAACGATTTGCCGGCCTCTGTGTTTCCTCCCTCCTTCAACATGGGCCTCTTCAAGACCCAGGTTCACTCCTTCCTTTTCTCAAAAAGACCCTCCACACAGCATCCTCAAAGATGACACAGGCCCTGAGAGAAATTATTTCCCTTAAGGCCTCCTGTGTGGAGTTAATGTAAAAATAATAAAATAGAACCTATTTGTAAATTTTAGAAAGAAATCAGTTTTCATCATATTTTGTAGCAAAAACATAAATTATACTTAACTTGGTACATTTTAAATGAATATCCATCAGGAGAGAAAAGTATGGGAACAATACTGCAAAAAAGAGTTTCCCTCAAAACAACATTCAATTCAAGGATGAAAAAAATACTAAAATATTAATCTACAATCTAGTAGATTACTGTAACAATTTTAGATTTATGTTTCACTTTAAATTGAAACAAAAAACCGAGTACTGGGGACACCAAAAATTAATGATATGTATGTTAGTTTTTAAAGAAAGTTCCAAGTTATGAAAAATCTGACAATATTAGAAAACCTCCTACTACCATCATATTAACACATTGTTTGCGGGAGACGCTTAAAGGCATCTTTTGCATACTGGGGGTAGAATGCGGCAGACGCTTAAAAGCGTTTTTTGTATTTGTATACTGCTGGTAAAGCGCGGGAGACGCCTAAACGCGTTGACACTTAGACATAGTAACAATATATTACGAGAAACGTGTGATGTTGGTTACGTGTACCTAAGTACCCGGCAATTCGTGGAATTAGGGTCGGGTGACCGACTGTGGTCATAAAATATTCACTTGAAATAAAATAGCTGTAAGATAAACATTTCGTTTTTATCTTTACATTTCTTCAGTGTTAGTGCGATATTGTTTCGTTACGGAATTCTCCATTTTCGTTTCTGTCTATATTCCGCTTTAAGAATTTCGTATAAAATACCTATCATTGTATGATATATTCGTAATCGATCGCTGTTGTGTTTGAAAAGTTATAGATCAGATTTTGTCGGATGATATTCAAGACCCGGAACCAACACCATCAACATCTGGTATCCGAAAAACATCTTCAAAATCAGATCCTCCAGGAAGACTTTCCATGGATATGAGAAAACATACATTAGAAAAGATTGAAGACAATGGTAAAAATAAGAATCTACGAAGTCGATGTCGTGTGTGCGCGATCCACAAAGTACGTAGCGAAACCCGGTATTTGTGTAAATTCTGTGCTGTACCATTACATAAAGGGAACTGTTTCCAACGATATCATGCTTTGAAACAATATTAGTATTTATTGTTTTGTATTTTACAACATATATATTGTGTTGAACGTCCATAAAATGACTAAATCGACAATACGACAAAAGTGCAGTTTTTTCAAATGTTTTATATTTAACCTTGAATATCATAATTTTCTATCCAAAAATATTAAAATCTGTGACCAGATAATAATAAAAGATTTCATTTAAGGTAAAATACTGAAAATTTTATTTAAATATAATCAATAGTTCAGAAGTTATAGCTATTTTACGTGAAACGTAATTTGGCCCGCGAATCTGAAAAAACTGTCCGCTTTACGGCGTGGATTAATTAAAAACCCCCCGCAAACAATGTGTTAGGCAAAAAAAAATTATGCTTGTCCATTTATGAAGGACTTAGCTAGCAGAGGAATTTTGAACCCACAATGCTTGAGTGAGAACCCGATGCATTTATCAACTCGACTATTAGCCATTTATGTATATATATTGTAAGCAAAAATAATATTCTTCAAATTGTAATATAATAATATATGGCGATGGCTTGTGTATTCCTCACATTATTATTTGTAGGAGAAACAATTTTATTTACTATTAAAGAAGAAGGGTGAACTAAAAAACATAACAAAAGATGATTTGCTACAAGATTATTTAGAAAAATTTTGGGACTGCATGTTTTTAATCTACATGCTTGGATAGGCTTGATAAAGAAGGTTTACTGCATATAAGATTATCAAAATGACTAACAGAAAGTGAACAATATTATTGTGTAAACTATTGACGTAATATATTTTTTTATGTAAAAGGCACGTTAAAAAGTTAATAGCCGAAATACTCTGATATGAAAATTTATATAATTTTTCTGTACAATATTTTTGATGGAACGATTAATTGAGATAGACATAGTCAAGCATGATTTTGTCAAATGAATAATGATTTTTATTAAAAAGCTACATTTAACCCTTTGTACTCCGTTGTCGCCGCCACGGCGACATAGAAAACATTCTAAAATCTCCGATGGCGCAGCAGCGGCGACATAAACAACACGTATACATTTTATTGTTAAAAAAATAAAAGGGTTCATTTACAGATATACACATGTTCTATTCAGTTGTATACAGTACCCACTGGCAATAGGTTGTGGTTTTTGCTTTGTTTTTCATTCATAAACAATAACGATAAAAATAAGTACGCATTCATTTTATTTGAATAATTTTTACTGCGCAATAAATATGGAGAAGAATTTATAATTCATTGGTAGTGAAGACGAGTTTGTTTTCGAAGTGCAAAGTGACTTTTTCGATGAAACTGCAATAGATAGTAATAATGATATTATATGTTCAAGCTGTGAGAGTGATTTCATAGGACATAGACAAAAAAATCACGTGTTTTGTACATCAGTAGCACTTCAACTATTTCAGACGTAGATTATCTACTTATGATATGTTCCACTAACTCTCATACATTCTATATAAATCTATAAAAAAAAATAACAACGAAAAACTATTGAGGCATTTGAAATTTATCAAAATTTTAGTAGATCAATTAGTGGGTGAGTACAAAAAGCCTCGAAGTAGATCATTTACTTCCACTCGATCAGAGACCAGGCTCAATGGAAAACTCCATATTTTGGGAAAAGGTCCCAAGAGGGAATGTATGGTCTGCTTGAAAAGGGCAGAAAAAGGTGGCAGATTTCTAATTTTCTAAAAATATCGGAATTTTTTCTCATATTTTTACATTACACTCTATAGAGTAGCTGGTATACCATATTTAAAAAAATTGGAATGCAAAGGGTGAGTTAACTTGTATATTTAAAAAAAAAGATACAGGTTAATGTTGAAAAAGGTAAATCGTTGGGTTACTGCCAAAAGTTGGTAACTTGTTTTGGAGTAAATTCAATTTTAAAGTATAATCTTCATTATAACGGGTTATGGAAAATTATGTTGATACAACTTTTTTTTTAAATTCATTAGAGTTCACTTTTCTTGACAAGCTTATTTTTGTAAGTGCTTTTACAATATTTTTTTTGTCTAATAATTATAAAAAAATAAAGTTGTAAAGATTTTCAACAAAAATCAGTAGCTAAAAACCTACTTAATGACATAAGGGGGGACCCAAACTATTCCAGGCATTGATTTCAATACACAAACATTAAAATATAGATAATGCAAAATATTTAAAGTGTTGAACTTTTGGCTTAACTTCTTTTTTTTTGTTTTTCATTGTAATACTGATAATTGAAAAAATATTGACAGAGGGACTTGCGTAGAGTTGCGGTCTCTGTCACAACCGAATCTTTTCTTTGTTTTTTTTTCTATTTTCATCTTCTCCAAAGATTGTTAACATTCTTTCAAATAATCAATATTACATTGGAAAAATAGTTTTAGAAATCATGCAAATTTATCAAGAAAGCTAACATTATTATATGATATATATACAATATAGAAATATATTATTTAATGTTGTCTTATAAATGATAAAAATCATAAGTGTTTTTTTTTTACCTATAGGTCAGAAGGTTTAATGTTTTAAAGGCATTTAGTTTTTGTAAAATCAAAACTGCAAAAATTACGTAAATTGCAATTCAAACGGACATAGAGTCTAGAATTTTATTATCAGGAAATTATTGATTAAAATCTTATGTTCAATATGGACGGCCAAATTTTCTTACATGTTATTAATTTTTAAAATTATTTTTGTTTTTATATTGAAAGTTAAATATAATCAAATAGTTCAAATTTATATTGTACAGGAATCATGAGACAATAAATTTTCACCCACACGACATACCCATAATGGACATATTACCAGATGAAATGGGTGGCAACATACAGGTGAAGTAACAAAGTTCATAATAACATTTAAATATGTATACATACACAGATTGCATTATGTAACAAAATAAATAGTAGGACTAGCGTGATGGGCATAAATTGAAACATTTCTATTACAAAATCATATATTATAAATAAATTTGAAACATTTCATTTGAAAAACAAAACAGTTATTATTTCATTAGAAGATTCAAATTGTTTGAAAATATCCCAATTACGCCCATCGCCAATAACACTGAACAGATAATCCCTAGAAGTGTGTTCTTTACCGTTTTGAAAGAAAACTGAAGTAGCCAATTTACATAAGACCTTGCGACTCCTGTCACAGAAAGTTCAATGAATTTGATTATTTGCTCAAGAAACAATTTTGATGTTTGAAAACATTTGATCGATTTTGACAGAGGTAGGGAAAAATTGAGTTTACTTCGGGCACACATACACGCCCACAACGAACTTCTATTGGTTTATTTCTTCAGAGACTAGTAAAGAATCTTGTATTGAAAATATTGAAGTAATTTATTTGATCAAAGGTCAAAATAAATTTATCATAACATGGAGTGGTTGGAGGTGCCATAAACCAAAAAACAGAGCAAAGGGTGGAAAAGAATCATATTATATAAATTTCAATTGTTTGATTAAAAAACCATGACATTATTATATTGAAATATGAACATAACAAGAATAATTATTATAAACCATTTGTTGTTTTTTTTATACTAACATATAAATAATAACGTTGCCCCAAAAGCAAAAAGGCACTTGTGCTAAAATCGGGTTTCGAGAAAAATACATTTTAACTGTTTGTAGATTGAAAATATTGTGTGTGGTTATTTTTTACTATTTTAAAAAGAAGTTTAGAACACAGGTGACATTTAACTTGGGATTGGAATTGCAAATTACGTAAACTGCGTTCACAACTCCAAACCATAAAAATTTCACAAGGGATCTTTTGCTTTTTTGGATGACGTTATTATGAGATTCTTAAGCTTTGTAGAGCAAAGCAAACAAAACAAGCAAAAGTAAAGATTTCAGCAACCCAAGCAAACTATACAACCATGCCAAAAATAATATTCAACATTCCAGTGATCATTGCAGTATGAGGTGTACTTTAGAATGTTAAGTGTATTTATTTGTGCAGTGTGACGTGTATTTTTGCAATATGAAATTTGTGTTGTAGAAAATTATAGTCAAAACAGAGCGAGTATCAAAGAATGACAAATTTAAATTATTACTAGCTTTGGAAATCAAAACAGCTGTCACGCATATTGACAAACTACAGACTGTTTAAAAATAACATACTATGAGTTTTTCTGCTCAAATAGTATAATTTTTAGACTTTGATATTTGGAAGAACTTCTTGTTTTAATGTGAACACTGCACAAGGGTCCCCTGCCTGGGCCAGTGGGACTATGGCATTCCCAATTGTGATATGTTTTGAGGGGGGGGAGGGAAATGAGATGAGGAAGAGGAAGGTTGATAAGTACCTGACTATTCAGATCTGGTCACCAAATATGGATTGTGCCATTTCAATCCATGTTTCGATTCTGAGTGGCGTGTGCAAATAAATTTAATTAAATTAATATCCATTATTTCACATTCAATTCATATATGTGACACGTTTCAAAGTGGTAGATATTCTTAGAATCGCCCTGGTGAAAGCCCACCATTCAGAATCGAAACCTCCCTCTTCCCCATCTGCTTCCCCTACCCACTACCTCCAACTTCATAACATAGCCGATTTGGAATGCCGTACTCCCACTGTCTCCAGATGGTTGGGAGTAGTTGGGACTCTTGTGCGGTATTCACTATAAAAATATTAAAAAATAAATATTATTTGAAACTATTGAATACTGTTATTGAATTATTTTATTAAAAAGGCATTGGCAAACACTGCAAAAAGTGTGGGCAAAGAGTCCCAACTACAACTGTACCCAAAATTAGCAATTGAGATAACCGAGATCTCTATGTTTACAGTTCTCTCCCACCATCACCTGGGGGGGAGACACACAATTTTAGGGGGGAGCCGAAATTTTCGGCCAGCTCAGGTGAAAAAGATAGCATCCAAGTATAAGTTTCCGTAAAAATTTTTTAATTATTAAAATGAATTCATTATGTCTATTAGTTTACGAATAACGAAATCTGCAAGCAATTAATTGTTTTGCCAAAAATTTTTACACACTACAATATGCAAATTCTCCGCTGCATACGCTAGTAAATTGAAGATTGTAAAATGGGTCAGGTCGTGTGTACTGCCTGAATGATCACTGGGCCGCTGTGTCAGGAACTTACCCGAGACTAACCCTACTGAAGGTGTTCAGTAAAAAGGCAGTTGGTTTGTTTGTCCTGCTGAAATTAGACACACAAAACCAAAAGAAGAAAAACCGCAAATCATTTACATATACATACACACACTGCAGAGAGAGGGGTTAGCTTGCTCCTGACTAACTTAAACTACAGTATTTTAATGTTGGATTTCTACATGAGTCAACCAGATATACGATTCACAAGGTGCAATGTTTTGTAAGTGATATTTTCGATCTTGTTTTACTTCAATGTAACCACTTTAACATTTTTTAAATTACGAAGATTTGAATTTTATACTGGCCGCAAATATACTATGCATATATTAATTGAATGTCAAATAGCACATTTTAATAAAATAAAGTGTATTGGCGCACACTGGCATTTGAATTTGTGACCTCTGGATTCATAGACGAGGATCTAAATCGCTCGACCATCGAGGTGGTCAAAGAAGGGGTGGGAAGGCATTGTCCCACTGGTTTCGGGCAGTGGGATTCTTATATTTAATCACATCTTGTATGGAATATGCACAATCAAACTGACTACTCAGTTTATAAAGACTTTTATAATAAATTAAAAACAAGTACATATTATTATGTAATTTTAGGAAATAGCTTTTTTCTAGGGATTTATGGCACAAGTTGTTCCATGGGACTTTTACCTTTGATTGGCCTCGAAGTTGATCAATTGAAATTCGGCTCCTACAGATAAATGGAATGTAAGCATTCTTGACAAAGTCAAATAGGTAGACCATTAAACTTCGGCAACCTTTGGTAATTAAGCGGAAGAGAGCTTACCACAAGCAAAAAACATTACAAAAACAATGAAATCCCAATTCTGTAAGAAATATATTGATCTAAGAAGATGATTATAAACAGACTCTTTTGTAATGTAACATAAAATACATTTTACAAAAGTTTGTAAAAATAATGCACATAATATATTATATCTGGTTGACTCTTCTATTCTAACCATTCTAATCACACGGTGAACAGTTTTACCCGTGGTAAAATGAGCCTATTTCATGACAGTCAATATCCGTAAGTAATTTGAAAGCTAAATAAAAAATATTATACATATTGATGCTTGAATTTAGATACTATCTATGTATTTCATCATTGATATTGTTAAATAAGAGAAATTACTATAGATATTCGTAAAAAGCATTTACTTCGTAACTTGTCATATTTATAAAGAAGACACATAAACTATGTTTTATTTAGAAATTACTAGTTTTATTTTATGTAAAAAAATGGGATAGTTTTATGCTTTGCAATATCATTATGATAAACATCACGAAATATAAATAACTGTGATTTTCAAAGCATATGTACATAATAAAACACCAATAAAAAAATTATAATTCAAAATTAATCAAATTATGATATTATTAAATGCTGATAGTTTTTTTATTTATAGTATGGCAGCTGTTTAGGTATTCAACGTCATTAATAAATTGTGGTTATGGCACATGGAATTAAATTAAATTAAATAAGTTATAACCTCATGTGGTCTAGCCACAGTTTGATAATGGCCTTGAAGACGACAAACTAGAAATTAAAATAACTTAATAATATTATTACTTAATTTGATTATATTGAACTCAACAGATTTAACATAAAAACTATAGAGAAAAACACCTAATACTTTTCAAAAGCAGGATGGGAAATTCAAAAAAAAAATAAGCATTCACCCTTCAAATACTCTCAAAAATCCAAAACCATACAAATAAATCTACTTTATTTTGAGAATATAATATCCATATGTTTTAATTTGAAAAATAAAAAGCTGGGTTATCTAAAAACTGCGCAAAACATAAAATGAATATCACTTTTAAAGGTGGAGCTCTAATTATAAATGAACTAAAAGCAGAAGAGGGACCATTTATTTGTTATTATACGAGAATCTAACAAACAATCTTAAATAAGAGTTTAAGTAGAATTGTTGTATTTTTTGTATGGAAACTGAAAGATCAAAAATCCCAACAAATTTATTCAATGTCTCTCAATAAATTATATATTTACAGGTATATTCATAATTAATTAATATAATTACACTTTAATTTAATGTGTAGATTTCAAACAGGTATTAAAAAAATAGCAATGGATATTAATATCTACAGTTGACAAGAGTTGTCAATATACAGTCTGACAAATAATTGCTAAAAAAATGGAGGGAGCTGAAATTGTTTAAATTACTTTGAATGGCAACACTAAGATGGTTCAAAGGCAAGGGGTGTAACTTTCAAAACGCATACAGGTGTATATTTTTTGCACCATTTATATGTATTTAGAAATTAGTGGTACTTTCCGAAAGGAGATGATTATACATCATAATCTAAGGTAATTTAATATTGGAACTTGTTATTTTATAAAGCAAGACGATTGCAGGGAAAGTGTTTTTTAAATGTACTCGTACACATAAAAGAAGCCATTTTTTGTTAGATGTAAAATGTGGAAGGTGTTAAAAGAAAATTGACTTTTGCTATTTTTCATGTAAAATTTAGGAGTCAAGAATAATCTCAAATCTGAATGTTCTATAAATTGTTCCAAAATCGGAAATGCTCGGTGTTGCTTTAGTAATTTTAAAATTTAGTTCCTCTTTGAAAAATTTTAACATTCTATTGTCAAACTTTATGTTGTAAATAATATTAATATTGATTTACTTTTTAAATACCAAGCAAATAATGATTAAAATGTGTAGTTAAGCTAAGTCTAAATGTCTACTTGTAGAATAATAACATGTTGTGGGTGCAAACAAGAAGAGATTAAATAATTCAGAGGAAAGGGACTTACTTCAGGAAGTTTTCATTGTCTTCGTTCATCTTGTCGGCGTCCTTCGCCTTGTATTTGATAAGCCTCTCCACAAGTTGGCGGTTTTCATCCTGAAAAAAAAACCATCATCAATTTAAAAAACTGGCTAAAACACTGTTCTTTTGTTGACCAATTGAAAAATACAAACTTGTCCAATATTTCAACAGCTAAATGGATACTGCAAGACTTATGGGAGTCTATTTTGTTATTTTCCATTGTGAGCTGTCATTATGGAAAATAAAAATATCATATGTTTTCGTTCAAACATTCCAATACTGCTCACAATGAAAATTATTTCGGATTTTATTAGGACTTATAACTACAACTGGAAGTTTATTTTACTAAAGAGATAAACCAATAGAGGTGTGCCCAAAGTAAGGTCAACCTTATCTTATGTTAGGTGAAATTGACAAATACCCATAAAATATAATGCATACAAACAAAACTAAACAATGTATGAAAATAATAATGGTAAATAATAATATTATGTCAAACATATAAAATAATTCTATGTAATATAAGAAACCAGACAAGTGGATGGAAGAGGAGAGGAAGTCGGGGATGTCTTAGAAAACATGGCATGATCAAGTAAATCAAATATTTGATTTATGTCATGTCAAGAGTCATACTAATAGCAAAAGAGAACATACATATGGAAGGTACTATTTTTAATTTAATAAATTCTATGTGAGATAAATAATTTTTTTAAATATATATTATATGTATATGTATACCATGTTTTATAAAGGTACCGCCAAACTTCAGGAGGTGATTATTCAAGATATTCTATGAAAAAATCATAGTGAAGTTTTTCAAACAAAGCAATTGTTGTAATTAAAACAAAAAAAAATAATATTTTGTTTTTAAAAGTTGTTGAAAACTAGTATTGTGGTTGTAGCTTTTCAAAAGCTCAATCATTATTCTAATCACCTGCCCATTCGCATAGGTGGGTATGTGCATAGCCAATCAGTTGTTAGGTTACGTTTGGTCGAACAGATTTCCCATTTAACGAGTCGATAGCGGTAGATTATCACCTGTAATGTGCAGTATAATGTTTACTATAAAAGATTGGTTAAACAAACCCTTAATTTGGCTGTTTCAATTGGCTGGAATCGAATGAGTTAATTCAAAGTCGTATGTTTGCATGTTGCAAGCCATTTATCACAAATGTTTCAATGCCTTTAAGTTGAAATCCGATTTTGATAGAATTGAATGTATGCTGTGTGAGGTAGTTACCACATTTGATCTTGCTTATGAAAGCGTTTTCATGACATAACCTGAGATAATACTTAGAGTATATTCATAATATTTAAGTAATCTTTATCTAAGATATTGTTCAGAACTTTCGTTCGGGTTACTAGGCCGTCAAAATATGGTTATACACAAATATGACCACAAAATTAATACCATTTTCTTCTTAATCCTTCCAACACGATCACAATCACTCACTTCAAACATGTTTTAATTTGATTTGTTTCACTGAAATAAAAAAAATTACACTAATGAAAAAAGAACACAAAATAATTTCAGAAAAAAAAAATCTGAAAAATGCAGCTGGTAAAAGCGGAAATGGGACTGCAACTGCCGAATGAATGCAACTAACTAAAAGACAGAGTATAATATGAAATGGTTGTCTGCCAAGAGTTCTGGAGAAAATTTTGTGGGTGGGTCAACACTTAATGGATTACCAAACGGATGTATTGAAACTATTTTAGGAGCCAATATGCGTTGGTACTCCCCTCTCTAGACAGCTTAAAATAAAAAAAAGGATATCTGTTTTAAATGGAATATTGGTTAAAATAAATTAATTAAAGAACAATAAAATAGTTCAAAGTGTGTCTAGGTAGTGTAACTTTATCTGTAATCAAAATTGGAAAAATAAATTGAAATTACATTAGAGTGAAGTGAGCAAAACAAACAAACTAACTAACCATCACGCTGTTTTACATGGAGGGGTAGGCAGAGAGGATGGACTGTAACACAACTTTTTCCTGGCACACGATCCTTGCTTCGATCACATTCATACATTATCTCATGCATACTCTTCTGTTATTCTGAGTCTTGACATGACCTGACTAAAGCATTTGATTCACTTGATCGTGCTATGTCTTCCTCGGCATTTGCGATTTCTTCTTCCATTGACTTTTACCTCATATACTCTTCTCACACTCCATTCTTTCCTAATAAAAGCTTGTACATATAAAATGTCAGTTTAGCTCCAAAGTTCTTACTGCTCTAAAGAAAAATTATTGTATTAACATTTTCACATATAAATAAATCATTGTGTGTACCCTGTAAATGCAAACTGCACATTCTAATAAATCATCGGAATGCTGCTTCTATATGTGAAAGTCATAATACTTAAAGTATAAATACACATAATTATTTCACTGGATAATCCTAGATAATGATTAAAAAACTTGGCATGCATCCACATTCACGTCCAATGCGTATTATCTGAAGTGTGGTATGTTAATTTATATGTGCACTGTCCAATTTAATACTTGGAAGAAGATGTTGGTGATATTTTACAGCTGCTGCATTTAATGCAAGAATTTCGCTTCCAATCTCCAGTAATCTGCCGGAATTATGGAAGTACATAGCTGAATTTTCCTCAATTATGAAGATTAAGTTTTAATGTCAGATTATTATAAACCCGGGCACTGGCCTGTCATGAATCTGAAACTGTGGGTCAGGTGTCAAATAAAGCTTTTTAGACTCGAAATAACTGATTCCTTATCAAATGAACAACCAAATTTTACTTAAATATTGCAATTTAAAAAAAAAAAAAAACAGATTCACAAAGTTGGCTGAAATTCTTAAAAAGAGAATAAAAGCAATTAATTTCGTTTATTTTCTATGGTACATGTACATTAAAATGCGGAAATATACAAAAACTCTTGATTTATAAGTGTGGGATGAGTAAAAATATTAGAAAAACGAAAGATTTCCTTAAGTCTTCGTCAAAATAAATTAAGATTTCATACTGACGATGGGCACAGATCTAATGCTTCGACCCATCGTAGAATGGTGATTGAGCCAAAACCAGCCTAAAGCAAAAAGGTGGAATGAAAAAAACTATGTTTGCCGCAAGGCATATATAGAGGGGCATGGGGTTGAGTTTGAAATCTAGAAAGGTGTTCTGTCCGAGATGTGAACTTTAATCAATTCCGATTAACACATTACTGTAATATCAAATGTTTTTCGAGGAATCTCTCTGGAAAAAACAAATTCATTGAAAAATAAAAATGAAACTTGGTCCTTCCCACTAATGTTTCAGCTGAAAAATAATTTATAAATTTTGAAAAACATTTTGCGATAAGAATGTGAATGGTAAAGGTCAGTTTTTATTAATCTAAAATATAAATTACTAAAATTTCGAGTGTATCCTCGGAAAAAAATTATACTATTGTTATAAATTCATCAGAATTTATTCAAATGTGAATCTCGGGCAAACCTCACATTGTCTTCAATTTTTATGTCCTCTTTAAAAGAATAATATAATATAATAGCCTCCAAGTGGTAAGACGCTTGACTATGAATGCAAAGGTCGCGGGTTCAAACCCGGCATGTGCCCATAACTTTTATTTAATTAATATGTGTCATAACACATTTAATTCATATAAAAATAATAAAAGTATATGTGCGGCACGTTCCAGAGTGGTAGATACTCTAAGTATATGGTGAAAGCCCACCATTCAGAATCGAAACGTTGCCTGAAATGACTTTAGCCGTGTTTGGTGACCAGATCTGAATAGCCAGGTACTTCCCAACTTTCCTTTTCTCAATCTCCTTCCTCTCCTCACTACCTTCAGCCTCACAACATACCCTATTTGGGGATGCCATAGTCTCACTGGCTCTAGACGGTTGGAATCAGATGAGACTCTTGTGCAGTATTCATATAAAAAATAAGAAAAGAGTAAAGTAAACCATGAAAGAACAGTCATGAGCACAATAAATAACAGAATTAATACAATTAACTCAATCAATGATGATGATTTGACGGAATAAGAATTATGTACCTACATAAGTGAATATTGTATGTAAATTAGAAATAAAAGAAGAATCAACACAATTTTAATTATATACCATAGTTAAGTGATATTTAACTCAACTTTAATCCATTACATGTGTTACAAATTATACAACACTTACACAATTCGCTGTAATATAATAATAAATTGGGAACAATTTCAATGTTAATGGTTTAAATAAACAATCGAATGTATAAAATACCATGTTTTATCAAACATAAACCATTATGCTACGAAGGATGGATGAGAAGCGATCAGTGTGTTTCCTAAGCTCGTAGATATTTAGTCGGTGAAACGTGGAGAAGAATTAAAACAACAATGGTGTATACTTTACCTGTGCTTTCCTAAGCTTTTCTTCCAAGGCGGCACAGGTGATCTGCAGGGCCTGATGTTCATCCCGAAGGTGCTGCTCCAAGCTCTTAAGTTCCTTGAGACTGGTGTGGAGTCGAGACACGTCCAGCTCCAGAGATGAGATGCTGACTCTCGTGTGCGATAGACTGGAAATGAAAATGAGAATTCAATAATGAATAATTTAAAGTTGTGCAGATTAAAAGGTAAGTACTCAAAACATAAAAATATTTACGAGCTATAGAGCCATTTCCATAGTTATGAGCAAAATAGCTTAAAGTTTGAGTTTCTTTAACCTTTCCGTAACTGAAAGTAAAAAAAAAAAAGTATGATTCCAAGAGAATTGATTAATACAATTGTTTTTATCAGCATGTATTTTCCTTCTTCTTTTCATGGGGTGTAAATAGTTTTACAGACTTTATGGATGATGCTCCAAGTATTCAGAGACCAGATCTGAATAGCTAGGTACTTTGGAACCTTCCTCTTTCGCATCTTCCAACCCTCCCGCATGACATAGCCTCATTGCCTCTGGGCAGACCACTGCATGCAATGGAGTGTACAGAGTTTTTGATCAGGATAGGCAGTAGAAAAAACAGCATATTAATTGATAATATAAAAAATACTTACCATAGACACCCCCTACATGCAAATATTAAAAGTAAAAAAATAAAACTAGCACTTGTTTTACATGAAAAAATTCCATATTTTTTCCACTAAATAAATAAGAACAATATTTTTTTGTCTCGCAAATCCATGAAAGAAAACTAATGTAATATTTCTTAACTAGCTTTACTGATCAATAGAGGTACCAAAAGATGGTAGCACTGCAAATCACTGCCTTTTTGAAACTAACACAAACGAGTTGTTTCTTGAAGTGAATATATACATATACATTTTTTGTATAGAATAAAGTCAACATTTGAATATGACATAGGGGTCAAACTGGGCATACTTACTTCATGCCTTTAACACGTTACTGTAGTACGGCTGGTGCAGCGCTGCGATTCGTAGTTGTTAGTTTGGGCATATTTAAAAAAGTGTAGATTAATCCCTTGCAATAATTTGGTAAATTTGTTGGATTATTAATAGAAGTTTAAATACTATTTATATTTTTATGCAAGAAAGGTAGGCAATGCTTTTTGTGCCTAAACAGAAGGCAGGCCTCTGACTGTATGGTTACAGAGTAAAAAAATCATAATCATAAATTTTTGCTGCTTCAGAAAAAAACAAACAGATTTTCTGCTTTATAGTTGAGATAATATTTCAGAATTATGTGCTAATATTATAACAAACATTAAAGTTTTCATATCTATGTTTGCGAAATTATACTGTTTTATATTGGCTGGATTAATTCTACCGTACGACTCTCAGATGGCAACAAACAAACCACAAAATAAGATACATATACATAAATACATTATAATCTGGAAAAGATTTGCATAAATTATACAGCTTCCAGTAATAAATAAAATAAACATCATAATTTGTCTAAATGAGATCATTGCACTTAAAATCTATTTAAGAGTCTAAAAAAAAAATCATAAAACGACCCGGAAAACTGGGTCAACTAGAAATCACGTAACACAATTTAATCCAGCTGTTGAGTTATTTTTCAATCTGAAAAAATGTAAACAAACCAGTGGGAAATATTTTAATACATTTACTAGGAACTAATTTGAGGACTTTTATTATTTGGTGGAAGGCGGTGAATTGATGGTCTTTATAGTTTGAGGAAGTTACTTTGTTGACAAAGAACATACATAATTTGTCAATGCTTCAGTTCGGAATGGCGAAAGTCAAGTTTATTTAACAAATTGATTGACTGTATCGTGTTGTATGGTGTATTATCTGGTTGATAGATTCTCCAATCTTATCAAACGGATTGCAATCTTTGGAGCACAGGCGTCAGGTGGGAACGCTGTCTTGTTCTACCGGTAATTGAATGGAAGATACTCCGAGGACCTTTCTAAACGCGTGCGTGTCTACAACTTTAGAACACATCCCCACAAGACGGTTAGTTCTGTCCGTCACAATACGCCGAAAAATCATTTTAATTATTTTTTTCTTAAAATAAAACAATGTAATGTCCTTAATATTTAGCAAAAACACTTAAATAATAAACAACATATAACAAAAACGTTCCACAACATGATGAATGAACTTTAAATACGTATATTCTCCTGACGAACAACAATAAACTGAATGTAGATAGAGTTTGCTAAAAGCAAACCGTTGCAATTTAAAACGTATTTTGTTTGTGTCAAAAACGTTATCAGTCGTTAACGTTGTTTGACAATTCGATTTTAAACTTTATGTAGTTGACATTAAACTTTTCTGACGATTTAAGAAAAAACTGTAAAAGATTGACGAACCATTGTTTGACCATTATGTAGCCGAGAATCAAATAAATTGTTTTAAAAAAAAAAACACGTTTTTGTAGATAAAGTTGTTTGATTTTAAGCCCTCGAATTAAGGAACCAGATCTTAATAGTCAGGAACTTCCTAACTTTTCATCTCATTTTCTTCTCCCTCATGATATTCCACATTTGGGGATGACATAGCCCCACTGGCTCCTTAGCTATCTACTATCATTCTTAGCAATATAAATATGAAAGTTTTTAAGACATTTGTGATAAACACAGATTTGAAGCCCATTCATTATAAAATACATTATTTAATTTATAGCATTTCCAGCTTGCAACATATTATTTTTATCACAAATTGACATAGTTTGACAGTTGTTATGAATCAAGGTCAAAGAAAGATAAGAATCAAACATTCAACAGATATAAACTGTTAGCTCACATTAAACTTTGAATACATTAACTAATTAACCTGCCAACTAAAATATCAAATTACATAAGTACAAAAAAGACAGATTCTGAGAAGACATTTTTCTTATCTACAATCATGCCCTTTCATGATGAGGAAAAGTCTACTATTCAAAATAATTATGAATATCTAACAAACCGTCACGCCATTTTCGGTAGACAGAGAAGAAGGAATGACGCGTCATCAAAACAAAAACTTGAATAGAGAAAGTGGAAGTTCTTCATTGAATGGTCAAAATTTGTGAAGATGTTTTAGACATAACAAGAAGAAAAGTGCAAAATCTTGTGACACATCCATCTCATCTGGGACCGAATAAAAGGTAACCCGACTCATAATCTAAGAAAAATTTTATGGAAGGCGATGTAAAGAAAGATATTATGCATGGCTATAAAACTTTCGGGCTGCAGTCTCCATGAAATAGGTTTTTCAACTGTGAAATATTTTTTGTCTGTTACAGCAGTATTGCTCTCCTGTGACGATATACATCAATATTAATATGGTTGGTAATAGATGGTGGATTAAAATCTTGTACCGGTTTGTCATGGGTTGTAACACCGCAATGTGTTACAATCTTGCAGACAGTTCCACAACAAATAATTACATTTCATTTTTAGGGTTTTTGAAGCAGTATAAATACCTTTCATCTTTGAACTGTATGGCTTTCTCCGCTTCCTGCAGCTTGGTGTTGAGGTTGATGATCTGCTGGGCGTTCTCTCCCCGGCGCCGGTGTAGGTTGGTCAGTTCTTCCTGCTGTGTCAGGAGACGCTGCTCTAGCAACTGGATCCTCTCTGAGTTGGCTACGGAGACAAGACCTGGAATTACAAAACAATATTGAATTTACAGTTGAATTGTCACGGTACTACATCCCAGGGTGCCCACCAACTCTGCAAATGCTCTCCACTGACTCCAGTTCCTCATCATTTGCCTACGATCCTCATGCCTTCCTGTCCTGCTTTGTAGCAGTAATTACTCATCTGTTATATCCGGTTTTCAGTGTTGGAATTGATGTACACCCCTTGAGATAGTTAGTCGGTCGCTAATGTACAAATATAATGTTTTATAGTAAAGTATCTAAGTCAAAATCAGTGTTTTAATCTCCCTCTTGAACAATGCATCATACAACCCTTTTCCATGCAGTCAATCCACTCTTTCCTTCACTTTTCAAATGACGATAATTCTTGGTGTCAATTTAAAGTTGAATACACAAATTATTGTCAACTGATAGAATAAGGTGGCTAAATGATGTGGAGTCAAACACTGCAGCCTTAGGCAAGAGTGAAAGGGTTTCCCAGAGGCGGCCAGGACTCTCCCAAGGATTGTAGTGTTGGTGAAGTTATGTGTATACACAAAATGTATTAACACATAAAAAATGCTCATTGAACTTTATTAGATATCAAAAAAATAAAAGAGTTTTTTTTTTTAAATCAAGTCATAAAAACCAACATATTATTTTCAATGTTAATTTCATTCTTAACTTCAAGTGAATTACTTTTTTTTCATGTTTGCGTACAAGTAAAAAAACACTAATTAATATTATCAACTTATTGTTCAATCATAATACTTTGAGGTCTCACATACATAGTGGCTTATGTTTAAATGTAATGATCAATCACTGATAACAATAATGATTATTAAATATCATGTTACCTCCGCCCACTCCTCCATTAGTTGTGCGTAGTTTCTCATTCTGTATAGAAAGCTGAAGATTCTCTCCACGTAAGGAATTTGCACTATCAAAAAGGCGGCTATCTGAAATGTTAACAATTAATTATTTTGTTATTTTTCATTAATCAACTCTGAAAAGCATCTCCAAATTATATTATTTCAATGCGGAATATGTGAAGAATTCTCCGGAAATCTGTAATTCTACAGAAGCAACCTTTAATACAATTTTTTTTATCGATTTTGTCATAAATTATACTACAAAAAGCGCTTTTACGTATCCTTGGGGATGCTTTAGGAGTTGGGTGATTTCAATCAATTTACACATTCAACAGTAATGTTTTTTACAGAACATAAACTCCGCGATTTAAACGAGGTTAAAAATTGACAAATATAATTAATAAGCACAATAGGCCCATGTTCGTAATGCTTACAGGAATATGCAGAAAATCTCCGTATCAATATAAAATAAATAAAATGGTGGAAATAAACGGAAAACAGCTTTGTATTTTAGAGTGGGGTTTTCCTTCTAGTGTGTTCTCTCTTATCAGAAGTAGGCAACCATCTAATAAGTCTTCGATATAACGACTTCGCAAATTCGAGATTCGATAATCCACTGTAATTTGTGGGTTTTTCAAAGACTCAAAAAAATTCAATACGAATTGAAACATCCAAAGCCAAAGATTTCAACGTTAAGCAGATATGACGCATTGATTTGAGATAAGAACCACAATCGACGAACCACAGAGGTCAGTTTAAACATAACAGCTGTTTCGCTTTCATATTTCAACACAAAACCATCTGAATACGTCGGAACCGTGGATAGGTTATATACTGCATCCCAATGGCATAAGCTAAAAGTCACCTACAATAATGCATATTGTCAACTATTCCAAGATACAACATATTCAAAGATCTATTAAATGACATAAGCTAGAAATCAAATTAATATAGTCTTCTAATGGATGTGACAGCTGTTTCACTTTCATATGTCAGCATGAAACAAGATATTATCACAATAAAATATAACTAAAATAAGGTGTCATCTTGTCAAGTTAACAGCTGTTTCGCTTCAAGATTTAAATCTAGTATTTATATGACAACAAATGAAAGATAATTTTGAATGTCGCTAATTAACATGTCTGAGCCAGTATTATATAATAAAAAATATTGATTTAGTAAGATTATTCGTAAGTAACATTAACATGTCAAATGTAATTAATTTTACAAAAACCATCCAACAAATTGGGGTTTTGTAAGGAAAGTTGTTCATTCAAATTACAGTTCCACTTTCTCTCACTTGATAAGGCAGATAAATTTCTCTTATCAAAGTAAGGCTTCAATACAATATAATTTTTAATAAAACATCAAAAAACAACTAACGGAAATCGGCATTTAAAGATAAACTGGTATTACTGTAGTCTTATAGATCAATATCCTTCAGTAGAATGATTGACCGAGCTTCAGGAAATACACCTTTACAAAATCAAAACAAAAAATAAGGTTAGGAATTACTTACTGAGGGCTATTATGTCCGTAAAGAGTCCGGTTTCTAATTTGTTTCTTTCGTGTAAACTATTTAATATTGTGTTTCTCCAGTCAGACTCGTCAGATGCCATCATAAAAAACTCAAAACCACTTTTCCTTCCAGAAATACGATGTACTTATCACTCAAAGAAAATTTGTTTACATATATAACTGTCAAATAAAAAAATACTGTTGCACCGAGGATTCGCTATTCATTGACAAGATATTTTATCACTATCACCATATCTTTGATTGTTTGAGTAACCGGTTGAGTTAGATATTAATAAATATGACATATTAATATGCTATAGTGACATTTCGAGTTATTTGTTGACAAAAGCATGGAGTAAAGAGAGACACCGTGAAATTAGCACCAAAACAAATATTTTGGTAATGTCGATTGTCGGCAGAGCCATCTCCATGCTCGTCGATAAATGCGTTGATAACGAAGTTTCCTTCACTTTTGGTTTATCCGATATTTCAACCCATTTCCCACATATAGTTTTATACGTAAAAATATAGGGGCCATTTTAGAAATAGTACATAATAAATTAAATATCGACCCCATTTATTTTATTTTATTAATTGATTCAATTTATTTTGAAGGACTAATTTTATTAAGAAATTTTATGTTAATTTAAATTCTGTGAAGAAATGCGCTACAATAATAGTGGAGGTGAGTTTACCTCACCCGAGAAATTAGTTATCATGCCATGTTACCGACGAATTTTTTAAAATAATTTATTACACCTTAAAAATCATAGATGTCTCTCCCAGTCGACCCATTTTACCAAGATTCAGCTCTAAATCAACCCCGTGACTAAGTCAGTTTCAACAATGGTTTCAAAGACATTTCAAAACGTTTTTGTGCAAAAAATCATTGCACTATAATTTGTCTACATCTTAGGCACAAAAGCACAATGAATTAATTCATAATTTTATAATTTTTCAAAGCTATTTTTTTCTCAAAAATTGTAAATTCAGTTGTGTTATATCCTGACAAAATTTCTTTGTAAAATATATTTTTTTAACATTTTGTTTAGTGAGTGTCAAAATAATTAAAGATTTGGAGTCACATTATTCCTTGGAGTAAAGTCCCCCTACTCGTTTTGTTTTATCAAAAAATAATATAAAGTTTACCACTAATTTTGACTGTTTAGATATTTGAATATTTTTTCTTCATTTTAGAATGCCGCAAGTCTACAAAGAAAAGCTTAAACGTTAAAAATATAGGGATTATTTCAACGAAAAGATTATTGAATGCCTCGATTCCATAAAAATGGTCTGTAGAAAGGATTTTTCAGTTTTTCAAATGTTTTTCGCGCATTTTAAAAGTCGCCTGTATCCACAACAGCACCTCAAAAATTTTTTTACTGAAATACACATTAGATATATGTATGTTTTATACCACCAAGTATATAAAAAATATACTTTCTTACTTTATAACTCTTTATAAAGAGCTGTCTTCTTTGTCTATGCAATCGACCTCCAAATGTTCTTCTTATTTGGTCAAATGAAAAAAAAACATTAAAAAATATCTTGCAACAGAACATCTTTTGATCTACACCACGATTTTTTTTTAAATTAGTAAAAAACGATAAATATTATTTTTCAAAAACAAGTAAATCAATGAACTTTGAACAGGTTTTTATGTGCCAAAAAGCTGTATAGTACGTAAATAAAAATTCAGTTAAATAAAACATTATTTTTGCTATATCAATTGAAGAAGAAAAAAGTTTTTTAATTTGTGATTTGCTATTTTTCTAAATACTTAAAACACATAAAAGCGATTGCATGAAATAAAGTATTTCATCACGCGAGATTATCTCGCCGCGAGTGATTTCTTCCTGACAAGCTACTCCGTAAAGTGGTATTAAAAATATGTATGTGTTGGTGCTTTAAATAGAATATATATACCCTGGAAGAAACGAATTGAGACTTTTGATTTTGTTCTAACAATTTGAAAAAAATTTGTCAAAGGACGCAGTCGGACATTTATGAAAGATATCAATGAAGCGGTAACTTTGTAACGTAACATAGTAGTTTTAAAATTGTTTAATTAAATTGTAAAGTTATTGTTTCATTTTTAAATGAAAATCAGGTAACTTTTTTTTTCTTCTAGTATTTATAATAAATATGGGAAACAGATGGCATTCCAAAACTTGACGACGACTCAATACACTCCAAATGAAAAAGGAAGTTTTTTTTTAAGCCTATAATAATTATTTTACAGGATGTATCAAGACGTACCTAACAGACTTGACCCATCGATTGCTGAGCGTGTGGGGTAAAAAATGCAGATTTTTTTTCAATTAAGAACAAACAAATAAAAATCTATCACATGACGTAGCGCATTGGGTTGTTACCAGTAACGACATGTTATATATTTTGTTTTATAATTTTATTTATTTATTTATAATAAATTAACTGTTTTTTTTGTGCACGCCGGGATTTGAACCCACAACTCTGGATTTATAGTCTTTACTCCTTGACAACAGAGGCCGTCCACAAACTACCACACTTAGAGTAACAATATAAAGAGACCGTACTAATTTGTGACAAATCGTTGACAAACTCGCAAAATATAGCTCTCTCTTTATGCTCGGTTCTATACGCATATGAGAAAAAGAGACAAACAATTGTTGAAACCAATACACGATTTGGGGCGTGCTGAATACCATGTCCGCAATATTTGATCTGTACGAGCTTCATTCTGGTTTGGAGTGTCAGGCGAACGGACTGTCAAAAGTGCGTAAATAGTTAAAAACTTGAGTTATTTTTTGTCCGATATCTAGCAAAACATCATGGCCATATGTGCTATACTTGGTTGCTTCAATCGAAGTACAAAAGGACCAAAAACAAACAGTTTTCACACGTATGTACCATAAAAATCGTCTTTTTTAGTTAGATCTCAAATATTTAACATTCTAACCTACAAAACAACTAGTAACTTACACCAATATGTAATTAATCTTTGGACTATTCGTTCCAATATAATAAACTTCCGTTTGAAATGAGTTTTAGTGGATTCGTAATATTTTTAACTTAGAGATATTTACTAGCTGTCACATAAGAAACCATTACAGTGGGGAATACCCATATTGTACGGCTTCTGAAAGTATCCCGGTCTCTTTCTTTCTCATGATACTAACGCAAAATTGTTCGCGAACAGATAAAGACGGAATAATGTTTATCTTTACGGTTTTCTTCGCATCCGATTGGCTGGAAGCATATACGTCATACCTCCCTTGGTCAATCCTTGGTCAAAAAGTGCGGACAAAATTTCGCAATGTTAGGTCTCTACGTTACTCTAAGCTACCACACAATAAATAAATAAATCCTCACTCATTCAAAGAAGAGGAAGACAATTTGTCGTATTATTTGTGTAATGATCGTTGCCATATCGAATTTGTAAGAATATTAAATATAATAATGTTGTTTATTGTAAGCAATAAGTTATGTTTTTTCATAATATTATATTACACTGGTGTTTTCTATATCCATTTATGGTTAAAAACCTTCCATAGACGTAATAAATAAATTTAATTTCAATGAAGTTTTTAGCTTTACCTACAAACTTTTTTTAAAAAGCCTGACGCACGTGTACTTCGCAGTATTGTTAATTGAGGAAAAAATCCCGTATCTGGGGAAAAATCTAATATTATTTTTTCGGTAGTATTCTTTTACACGTGAAAGAAATCAAAAACGACTAATCTTCATTTCATATTGAGAGTAACAGATTTTTATAGAACTTTGTTAACTTCATTGAGATGCATATATTTTAAATTAAACATTGCCATAGATTTTAGTGTTAACTCCATAAAAACATCACAATTTACCTCCCCAATCAAACTTATTGAAGCATATAATTTATCCACCTGTTCGAAAATAAAAATTTATATTTTAGACAAAACAAGGAATATCGAGGGAAATTCCCCCAAATTATAGGGAAAAATCAAAATCTGGGGAAACATGAAGTCGGTTAATATTTGTTCGGGAATGTTCGTATCTTAGAGGTTCGTATCTACGAGCGGGTACGGAGAGCCAAGTAACAATCTACAATAAATTAACTTTTGGCGGAATTGTTTACAAAATGCGATGAGGGTGACACATACGACTAGCGTTGTGACTAGCCTTGGGAAAAACTTCAATGTTTTGTGAATGCTTCACGAATTGTTAGTTCTTTAAAATGAACCCTTCGAAGTGAACCCTTCAATTGAAGTCGAACTCGCGAAAAAATAAGATTTGAGAGAAGTAGGATTGATCCGCCTGTTTAGCGTTGGGAAAAACTTCAGAGTTTTGTGAACGCTTCAGGAACTGCTAGTTCTTTGAAATGAACCTGTCGCGGTGAACACTTCAATTGTAGTCGAACTCGTCAAAAGATAGTACTAGTCGGCAGAGATCCCAAATCGAAAAGTGCTAGCAAATCAACAAAAATTCCTCTCCGAAAAAAAAGCACTAGTCGGTAGAGATTTGAAATCGAAAAGTACTAGCAAATCGACAAAAAATCCTCCCCCAAAAAGTGCTAGCAAATCAAAAAAATTTACTAAAAACGGAATTGCAGGTCGGAATCGCCTTCAAATCGGTGCTGCTTCAAAAGTACTTCTTTCAATGGAATGAAGTTAATGAAATGAATGAAGGCTAAAATGAACTACCACCTTCAATTGAAGTGTTGGTTCAGTGAAATGAAGTTCATGAAATGAATGGAGGCTACATTGAACTGCCACCTTCAATTGAAGTATTTGTTCAATGAAATGAAGTTATTAAAATGAATGAACGCTAAAATGAACTAACGACTTCAATTGAAGTATTTGTTCAATGAACAATGAATGAAGTACGAACTGTTGCCAAAAGAAGTAGTTCTTTGAAGCAGTTCTTTCAAAGCAGTCACAACGCTAGTTGTGACCTTAGAGTAACAATATAAAGAGACCGTACTAATTTGTGACAAATCGTTGACAAACTCGCAAAATATAGCTCTCTCTTTATGCTCGGTTCTATACGCATATGAGAAAAAGAGACAAACAATTGTTGAAACCAATACACGATTTGGGGCGGGCTAAATACCATGTCCGCGATATTTGAACTGCACGAACTTCATTCACGTTTGGAGTGTCAGGCGAACGGACTGTCAAAAGTGCGTAAATAGTTAAAAACTTGAGTTATTTTTTGTCCGATATCTAGCAAAACATCATGGCCATATGTGCTATACTTGGTTGCTTCAATCGAAGTACAAAAGGACCAAAAACAAACAGTTTTCACACGTATGTACCATAAAAATCGTCTTTTTTAGTTAGATCTCAAATATTTAACATTCTAACCTACAAAACAACTAGTAACTTACACCAATATGTAATTAATCTTTTGGACTATTCGTTCCAATATAATAAACTTCCGTTTGAAATGAGTTTTAGTGGATTCGTAATATTTTTAACTTAGAGATATTTACTAGCTGTCACATAAGAAACCATTACAGGGGGAATCCCCATATTGTACGGCTTCTGAAAGTATCCCGGTCTCTTTCTTTCTCATGATACTAACGCTAAATTGTTGGCAAACAGATAAAGACAGAATAGTGTTTATCTCTTAGTTATATTTATAATTTCGGTTACGTCCCCAGATTCAGGGCTATGCCAAAATTGGAATATTATTATTTATTTAATTATTTTTAGATTTCCAAAGGATGAAAAAAAGACGAGAAAAATCTAATTTCTTTTCTTTGATTTAACAAATATGTTAATATGAATTCATACGTTTCATCTGGATTTTTATACCCTTAGCTTCTAGTTAATTGTTTTTTTTTTAAATCTATTGATGTGCACATGCACTATTGTACCCATTTCTGAACCTGTTCTCTGATGATTTATGATAACGATATGCATCTAGATAGTTTTAATTTTGTATACATATTATATATTATTTTCTCCTTGTTAGTTAGAATTATTAGCTTAATTAATTAAGTATGAAGCGCACTTGACGTGAAATATCACAAAGTTCACTGTTATTATTATCTGCATTCGAAATTTCCTTACAAAATAACGCGGGACGGAAAACATCCCTACAATACTTAAAAGCGGTGTCATGTTTTGTGAATTTTTTTGTGTCTCTTTCTCTCTCATGGTGTACGACGTAAAAACGCAGAGAAAGTGATTTATCGCAAATTTATATAGGTAAAAAAAAATGATCTCTCTCCATATATTCTTACTCCAAGGTTAAGAAAATGATTTAACATCTGTTATCACCGTACATTTTTTTTATTTTACTTTTGTTTGTAAACTATTTTGTTGATGGAACTGAAGTTCATTTTATAATATGTATTATAAAATGTTCTGTACTAATAATTTAATTCGTTTATATTTTTATCTATAAATAAGATTTTAATAATCTTATTGATTAATGTATATTTGAATAAACAAAAAAATATACAACATTCATTCTTTTTAATGATTTACAACTACCTACTCACAACAAAATACCTAATTTACTTAATTTGTGACAACCCTGTTAGTGATTTTACTCCGAGTTTAGGCCACACCCTTTGGTCATTGCTTGGTCAAAAAGTGCGGACAAAATTTCGCAAAGTTAGGTCTCTAGATATTGTTACTCTAAGGTTGTGACAGTTTTGAAAGAACTGTTTCAAAGAACGACTTCTTTTTGCGGCAGTCCCAACTTCATTCATTTTTCATTGAACAAATGCTTCAATTGAAGTTGGTTAAGTTGGTAATTCCCCTTGCCCGATGTATGGCATCTATTTCGAATTTCAATGTTAGCCTTTCATTCGTTCGAACGATTGAAGTATCGCATCATCTAAAATTCAATTGTTCTTTTACTTCTTTACTTCGATTGTAATTCGTAGTATGAATGAATGAATGAAACAATGAAGTATATTTTTAGTTATCCGTTCCCTCGCACGAACACGTGACAGTTGCTTTTGATTTCTTCGCTTGTTTTGACATATGACCTTGAAGTAACAATATATGGAGGGATAGCTAATTTGTTTTACCCAACCCATCCGAAATTGTAATAAATCACTTTTTCCGAGTTTTTACATCGTACACCATGAGAGAGAAAGAGACAACAAATTTCTTGGACGGCTTCTATTGACTGTCGTAATGATCTTAAGCTGGTTATTTTCGCTGGTTAACGGCGGGACTCCGCCCAAATTTTTTATTTTGCCACTAAACTTGACACAGCTAAACGGTTTTTTAGGTTAGATGCTATATTTTTGTTAATAAAAATACTGTGAAAAAGTGGCTATACGAATACACAAAAACACTATGTCGGTATGTGATATGAATGTATGTTTAAATACCGTAGCCTTAGTCTTAGCCACGCCCATTTGCGCCGAGTCATGTTAAAATCATCAAAAACAAGTCAAAAACTGACTTCACTGGCTTTGGCTTGAGCTACCTCTTGTATACTCTAAGCATATGACACTAGTTTTTACGAGTGTTTTTTGGTGATTATGAATTGTGAACGAATTATTTTGTTGAACTTTTTTACCTATACCTTTCAATCTCTACCTTAAATTATAGCTGGCCGTTCAACGAGAAAGAAAAGTGGAATATGGGCTTATTTTAAAGAAGTTGGGGTTTACCGGGCCAAATGCAACTTTTGTTCTAAAGTTATATCCATAAAGGGAGGCAATGCCTGTAATATGAATCGCCATTTGCGCAATATTTACCCTATTGCTAACCAAACTGTCAAACTCTGTACAGTAAGAAATATTCAAATTGTACCTCAAGCCCTGAAAAACGTTCACATCGCTCTTACAGAAACTGGAAATTTCGCAACAATTCAAACATATGGGCAGCTGTCATCAGAAACAATAGACAAGAAACTAGTAATAGACAATTAATCCACACACACACATAGAAGAAAGAAAGAAGTAGTTTTCTACACGGTATAATTTTTGCTGTATAATAATGGAGGAGTGGGTTATGTGGTTGGGAGAGCTGTCCCGAATAAAACTATTAAGAAAAAAACGTGACTATTATTTGGTACATTTATCGCTAGCAACCCCCCCCCCGACGAGGAATTCTGCGATTGATCTGTTACTTCGATTGAACTGTTCACCGTGAAGGGTTCATTTTGAAGAACTAGCAATTCGTGAAGCATTCACAAATCTGTGAAGCTTTTCCCATCGCTACATACGACCAAAATTATAACTATTTTAGCAAATCTTCATAATATCGTCAGCCTCTCCCCCTTTTTGTCCCATAGAAAAACTGCAAATCATGGTGGTATTCCGCGTAAAATAATTTACAACAAACTGACACGCCTTAAGGGCCTGGTGAAATTACGGTGTTTACTTCGGAAGAGGAAAATAATTTTGTCCCACATATATAATAGCAGTAAGTGAATTTGGCTTCCCAATAACAGATTTCAATTTAAGGTGCATAATTAAAACCTATTTAAATCGCCTGAGCCGAAAGGTGCTAAAATGCGAAAACAATTTACCAAGTCACAAATGGACAAAAGCGTTTATACAGCGAAATCCTACTTTAACTAAGCGCTGCTATCAACGAAGCTACGGTGACTGATCATATTGAAAATTTGAAACCCTTACTTCAAAATGTGGATCCTCCTAATCTCTTAGTTCCTTTGTTCGTTCTTTTCGTTTTTTTTTTGTGAGGAACCGGTTCCAGTTCTTTTCGTTTTGAAAATTGTTAGCACCCCCCTCCCATGAAATTAAAGTATTTTTTTTGGTGGTGAGATTTTTTTTTCCTATTTAATAAAACATTTTTATTGGAGAAACTTTTCTGGCACCAGGAGCTGGATCCAAAAAGGACTGAATACATAACCGGTTCCTCGCCGGTAACTGGAACCGCAGGCACACCCAATTCTGATATCGACCATCTCTATTTTAGATGATGCAGGTAAGAAAAGTGCTTGTCAAACGAGGGACAACATATCCGAAAATAATATGAAACAATGCAACACATCTAAAAGTAGCTCTTCTATTTAGAGATGGTCAATATCAGAATTGGGTGTACCTGCGGTTCCAGTTACCGGTGACCGGCGAGGAACGGGTTATTTATCCAGTTCTTTTTGGAAACGGCTCCTGGTGCCAGAAAAGTTCCTCGTAGAAAATTTTTAGGTTTGGAAAAAAATTCTTGCTGCTAAAAAACATGGGGGGGGTGATTTTTATTGGCCAAAAAAAAAGAACCGGTTCGTCGGAGAAATAATATTGACGGTTCTAGTGACCGGTTCCTTTTAACCGGGACGGGAATATCGACCATCTCTATTTTGAAACCGTTGTACACCGGGATGCGGGAAAGGTTAATAATAAATAAAACTCAAAATTGGGTAAAGATTTATTGTGGGAATGTAATAGCATGAAATTATTTACACAACAGAACTAAACTTTACATACTAAATCAAATCATACACATTCAAACAAGAATAAAAACAGTTGTGAAAATATTTGTTAGGTAAATATCAACAGCATGGGAAATGGATAATAAATTAATGTATGCCGTAAATATTTGTTGAAATCTTCGACGCAAAACAGTGTAAAATATTGGGATGAAACGAGATTGTGCAAAATCTCATATTTAGTTTGGTCCATGGAATGAAGAAAAAACTAACACACAAAAATCATTCAAATCTCAGATTCCAAGTTTTACTCACCTATCATTCCAAAATTGCTTTAGTTAACTTCATACATTATGCCCCTTGTTTCTTGAACAGACATGGCAGTTTCTCGCATTCATTGGTGGTCTTTTCACCCTTCGGGCTTGATCGATAGAGGTTTCACTGTGTAATAAAATAGGCTGACTTTTTAAGAAAAATAATCCTTACTATATTTACAACTATACAAAAAACATATTGAAAGCAAAGTTCAATAATAATACTTTTTAATATTTTATACATAGAAGAGTTTGCACATTTTAAATATTCTATAACTATCTACTACTATGTGCAATGCGGAGAGTAAAAATAAAGAAGAAAAAAAATACAAGGTAGGAGCAATTGTTTTTTTCCAAAACATATATGTATTTAAAAATATAATATAATTTAAAAAATGCATTTTGAAATGAACTTTAAACCTTTACATTTTATATTTATAAATATCAACAAAATTGCACAACGTTAATACAATTTAACATATATTTCCTTATAATGGAAATGAACTGAAGAAACATTCAATATATTAACCCATTCACCGGTACAAAGCAGCTTGAATTAAATTTATAGTGAATTCCGAGCAATGCCTGATCATACACGTATGCAACAATCACGTGGCAAATATGTTTACAGGAATCGCACAAATATTTTCAGAGGCACCCTTTGGGTTGAGTGGGCCAAAACACATGGGTACATTAATAAATCTTCATTATTATACTTATATGAACAACTTTTACATTTTCTGTTTTGAGACAATTTACTATTGATATCTTATCTTTCGTTAAACTAATAATTTAAGCGTCTAATAAATAAAGTAATTATCAAATTGTATAGGTAACCATGACTTATTTAACATTTTAATAAAAGGAAATGTTTCATTTCTTATGTACAGACAGCAGTCATTCCAAATAACTGTAATGGTTTGAAACAAATTAACGTGAAGGTGATGAATTATTGTTGTTCACAGATGAAGCAACAAGAATGGCCACCCTGTACCTACTGTAAAAGAAATAGGCGATACAGGATGGCCTTGTTTAACACAAACCAGCACAACTCGGTTATAGTGACAGCGGTTATGCTACACAATACAATGCCATATGCTATCGAAAGGCGGAAGAAACTCAGCATCCTTATGCAATCACTATTAACTCTTCAATCACACAAAAAAAGAAGAATATTGAAATTGAAAGAACCAGAACACTTGAAACACGATTTATCCATAATAAGAACTTTTCTCATAAGAATCTCGTTGATCATGAAACCATTGTAAGATTCTGTTGATCCCAAAGAATGCGATGAGCTGGACATGTAGAAAAAATATCATGACCAAGTGAGTACCTCCGGGAAGGGACCCAGAGACAGACCAAGGAAGAAGAGGACAAACTGTATGGAAGAGAATTAGATGAATGGGGAGGGACTGAAACCAGTAGAGAACATCTGTGAATATAGGGCCTTGATGATGTTCTCTTCTTCTACGAAGTTTTGAAAGATTTTTTACTATAACTGAGTTGTACCGAATTCACAACTGATAGCCTTTCTAAGCCTAATTTTGTCTTATACGGCAGTGACTTAGTTCTCCTTCTTCATGCGGTTGCTTGTCATCCTGTAGATGATGGAGTCCCTGCCAGGATCCATGTCCCCAATGACGTAAGAGACCGCGATCAGGGAGAAGATCAGGATCACGGAGAACCAAAAGAGGATATTGAAGACAACGGGGTAGTTGTCTGTGTAGGTGTTGGCGAGGTTCAATGTTGCAAACTAAAACAAAACCTCATCAATTAATTACATAAAATGTAGCATCGTCCAGCTTCAATAACAATTTGTCTGTACAGCGAAACCCATATTTGTATAAGGTTAACATAAAAGAAGTTTTCATGTTTAAAAAGTTTTGTATTTGGTCCCTTGATGACATTAAAAAATGGCTTAATTTATCCCTCATAAGAATATGTTGAAACCTTATAAGAGAGTTTCACTATATATGCGCTTGCATATTACTGAACTGATATAATAAGAGGTTCTTACGTTGATGGTTGTAGATTGCAGCAAGCTGCGAGTCCGCCTGGTGTGGGAAGCATCGCTGCAAATGACAGTCATGAGCACGTCGCCATCGTGGGCGGTCTTGAAGGCATCCTTAAGTTTGGCAATGGCATCACCTGTGATTAGAAAAATACAAAAATTAGTATCCGTGTTGCGCACCCACACAATTGTGTAAAAAACGTACATTTTTAAATGTTCCTGTGAAAATATGTATTTAGACTCTATGAATCGATGTCACCAATGTAAATTGGCAAAATGAAGATATTATGCAGTGAGCGGTATGAGTGGATCAAATACAGAACAATATCGGTTTCTACAGGTGCAGAAGGTGTCAGAATGAAGCAAAACATTCAATGTGATGATTTATTCAACCGCTTTCCAAGGACGAATACATGTTTTGAAACAAACTGCCAGGTCAAACATAAAAAAATTATTACAAAATTTATAAAAACAGTTTTTTTAATCTACTGAATTAATATTGAAAATTATTAAAATATGAAAATAAAAGTTTACCGAGAAGCATCTTGGCCTCCTTAGTGGCTGCGGAATCAGCGCCATGGAAATCGGACAGAGCGTGCAAAGACCTGAACTGGATCCAGTAGAAGTCCACAATGTTGTCAGCGGTGATAGCTCCTCCCTGTACCTATAAAACAAGATATCAGAATCTGGCAACACCACAACGGTGGCGAGGGTTTGAGTGTTTTAAACAGTTCATCAGTTAGTTAGTTAATATTGATAACTTAAAGCACTCAAGTTTTCTTGCTCCGCTTTTATCTTTTCAACTTTTTTTTGGACAGCTCCACCACACAACTATGACCCCACCATTTAATAGAAGGAATTTCCGGAATGAAAAAAACAGATAATTTTGATTTTTATCTACACATTTGTGTGTTTGAGCAAAAATTAAACACTCTGAAAGAAATATCGACAAACTACCAATTTTTGAGAGATACACAAGTAAAATGGCAAAATGGGTCATTTAGAAGAAAAGCTTTTCCTAAATATTCAAACGATGAAACGGCATAATTTGAGTGATTTACAACCAAAGCCCAAGGAGTCAACTTATATGTTTAATTTAGGAAAATTCTGTTGGAGAAAATAGCCAATGGATTATGAAAGCGAAGACTTTCTAATTTATTTATTATGTAATAAAAAGATTAATTATTTTTTTACTTACTTTCTTGGTGATCTCTTTCAAGAGTTCCAACTCCTGGAGGAAAAGGAAGTCCTCATCGTTGGCTTTTGGCTTCAGAGCGGTCAAGGTGTACTTTCCAATCTTTCCCTTGACTTCACCGAAGATGCTCTTGTATTCATTGACCTGTGCAAAACAGAAATATGTATTTGCTATTCATGAGGCAAATAGAATTCATTGTTAAATAATACATACCGACTGTGTTTAGGTTAAAGGCGTTACACCACATTTTTTTGCAAGCAAACTTAGGTCTCGTGGCTTGAACCACCGTCACATTTTACACTATCGCAAATCGATGGTTAGCGTCATTATGATTTTTTTACCATTACCACTTTAAATAATCCCCCCTGTTAACCACCGATTATCGGCCCGTTTCAGAATTTCATCAAATTATGATCAGGTGTCAAGCATAACAGCATGACTGTTATGTTATTACTAAGGCCTAAATTTCCTTGCACAAAAATGTGAAGTGACGCCTTTCATTTAAACAGTCAATATTTAAATTAGATTTTGTAAGTAAATTGTCAATTTATTGTAATATGTGAGACATTCAAATAATGCTACGAAATGGAAGTTGAATATCCTAAAGCCAGTATGAATAGTTCTGTGTGCAAAAGTAACAATGAGATGAATCAAAACATACACACAAAATGAGTACAACCTTGTCATTGTTTTTCAAACACGGAATCGTATCATAAATACGTCCCTATTTCAATAAAAAATTATTTGATGACTGAATAATATGTCCTTTGCCCCATTTGACTTAGAAATTAGCCTTAGTAAAACTCGCAGCCAATAATGAAGCTATTGAATTGGAAAATGTATTGCACATTTCCCTATGTATGTTGCAAATTAAAACACGATTCTCTAATAAATTAATCAGTCCGTGGCCATTTATACTCAAAGTTCAATGAATTCTTTTGATTAGAATTTAACCTCAAAAAAGCAGAAAGAAAACTGTTGAGAGTAGAAGTAGAAGAAATAAGACGAGGTACACTGATTGCAAAGAAGAGAATTGGAGGATAATTGGAAGGCCTAAGGAATGGAGGTGAATGGCAAGAGAATGGAGCTAGTGGAGAGCATTTGCGGAGGAGACCAAACCTCACCCTGGGATAAAGCACCATAATAAAATCGGGGATTTGGGGAAAAGTAACACTTTCGTCAACTAAATTATATTCCTTCTTCTTTTCTTGCGGCATAACAACTTTACAGCTTCTAAGGACTGTACACTGGTTGCCTGACTAAACATGAATCCAAAATACTTACGGCATCAGGCCCCTCCGACAGGTTAATGTTGACCAGCTTGTTGCCCCCCTCGGGGAAGCGCTGCAGAACCCTACGCTCCAGGGACTCCCAGATGTTCCACTCGTTGTCATCTGTGGCCAGCGGGTATTTGTGGCCCTTCATGTGGGACTGTAAATTGAAAAAAAAAAACATGAGAATGGAAGCACACAGCAACTTTATCAAATTCAAATATTATTTCTCAACCGGGATCCATGTAGCCCTCTAGGGGGCCACAGAATGTTTCAAGGTGGCTACGGTGTATACATTAGGATTTGGGGGGCCACAGCCTGATAATTACTATTTGAATTGCATGAATTCAATACATAAATGTATAATATAACCCTTTTTATAGAGCTTAACGCTTCATTTTCTTATTGATTATCAAAATAATATTAATAATATTCAAACAGTATGGATTAAAAAAACATTTAGGTGTGATTAAGACTCCAACTCCAAGATTCAATCCAAGCAGGAGATTCAGAGTTCAAGTCTTCAATAAAAAATATAAATATATGAATGTAATATGTATTACATAAAAAAAACAATATGTAGTCAATTTGATAAGGAAATGTTATCAATGGTTATTTCGATGCTGAAATGCCTTATTTGAGATCCGACGGAATATACAGGGCCGCCGAGAAAATTTTGGATCCGCAACAGGCCAATGCATTTTTCTATGGTAACCTTGAATATGTAGAATTTAAATTGTCTTTTGAAGAAGATTGTCCAATAAATACCTTTGAGCCGAGGGATGTGACTCCATCGATGAAGACGGCCACCACGGCCTCGGGGGAGCCGAAGGGATCGTTGATAGTCAGTCCTGGCCATCCTGAGCCCTGGAAAAAGATATTCATTCCATTTTTTAATTTCATCCATATATTAGTGACAGGTGGGTAAAATAAACCAATGATATCAATAATTTTGTACTTGGTTAATTTTTGTGAATGTATCATCACAAAATGGAAAAAATAAGTTTTACAAACAAGTCAAAACCATAAATAAATTTAAATTAAATCATAACATTTTTTTTCCACTGTACCTCGCATAGGTCTCAGATGTTAAATAAAAAGAAAAATACTAGAGGTCAGGTAATCAAAAAATCTTATTCCCCATTAAAGTTTTGATTTCATAAAGAAGGCTGATTGTTCTATAATATGTGGAAAAATGTGAGCCTTTTTTTAATAATATATGTCATACTTTAAATATAAAGCATATTGGCACAGGAAAGAAATAGTATTACAACAGTCAAGAAAATAATTTTGCACTAAGGACAAAAAACTTATCGAATTTAGAATGAAGTAATTTAAAACCAGTGGTAATACAATTGTTGTAGAGTTATGGAAGCCAGGGGAATCGACAGGAAAGAATGCCATGCACTAGTATGAAATAAGTATCTCGGTAGGGAGTGTTTGTCACAGCAGTATTGTCTATTTGTAACATAAATCTATATGAATATCTCCTAAACCATTATAAAGAAAGAGCTCACAAGAAAACATCAAAAACGTTCTCCATTTAATTAATATGCTTTTTAATTCTATCAATTTGGATGAGATAGCTTATACATTTTTATTAAGTTGCACAATAAAATGTCATTGAAAACTATTGCTCGCTGACCAATTCAATCATGTGATTAAAGGTAAATTAATACTTTGATGACTTTGCTGAGGTATAAAGTAATATAACTTAAAAATTCTTTGATGTATCTGTTAAAAACTAAAATATAATCAATCCTTGTGTGAATTTAAGTAGTGCTAAGGGGTGCAGGATTACTTACATGTTCAACTGAGAATCCTAGGGCAGCCGAAAATACCTCCTTGACCAAACTTTCCTTGAGGTGATCATGGCCAGTGAACTTCAGAGAGTCTGGACTATGCAGGATATCGAATTCACCAGAGCAAAGTCCTGTAATATCAAATACATACTTAGTAATCTACAAATACTCAAGGGATGGGCGAACAGGGAAACAAATAGGGTGTTAATGAAAGCGAGACCAACTAGCTCCAAGCTATAAAATGATGTAAAGAACTTCCGGGATTTATTTAAAAAGGGAATATGCATGAATTACTTACCATTATGGACAAATGCTGAGACGAAGATCAGAACACCAAAAATTGACATGGCCATTTTCACAAAAGTCATATGATATATTGAAGTGTTGCTATATGTAGTTAAATATTTTCCCAAACTTGGATTGACAAAAAAAACGTGTGAACTTTATGGTACTTACCTAAATTACCAGTTTTTCTTTTAAACAGTTCTTACTTACTTGAGAAAAATATTATAGTACGCCGCGTAACAAAACGTGTTTGGTTATATTGAATTATTTTCACGGTCTATGAAAGTGTGTTACTTTTTTGCGGGGTGTGCGTTGTTAATTTCCTTGTGAAAAATAAATTTTAGGTTGTATAATATTGATGATAGACAAGAAACGAAGAAACAAGAAACGTCATTCAAATGTGTACAAAGTGAAATTTCTGTGGCAAGCCAAAAATACAAATAGAAATGGTGGTTCATAAAATTTTATGAAGACGTTTTGAGTTGTTTGGTGGTTTTAAAATATCAGACCTAAAATGAAAAAGTCCAGGAATGAGGCCATCAAAGCAGCAGTGATATCGTATTTAGAGCGTCGCAACTATACTGTACGGCTTCGAATTATTTTTCATAATAACCTAAAATTTTGTTGACGTTTTGGTATTCAATCTCGATAATAATACGTCAAATGCTTACTTCCATGTTTGATACTATTGCAGGACCGAGATCTGTCAGCGGACGCTGCGGCATCACTATGTTACAGTGCGGAACAAATGGCAGTTTCAGCAATAATTGACGGAGAATCAGGTCGCGCCAATTCTATTTTGTATTCGTCCATCAACAATGATCCACAGCAGTGTGATCAACAGTTTACCAAGTGAGTGGCTCTCAAGTATCTCGATGATTTTCTAAATATTTCTTAAATTTTCCATCCAATCTTCAAAATTTCATCCAAGAAATCCCATATACAGACCCTTTCACTATCGTGAATGGAATCCTAAATCGTGCAATTAAAATGTGTGTATAGACGACCACACAGTACCCTAATTCTTCGTTTTTTGTTTCTTTAGCACAGTTTACTATCACTGCTTAGAGTTGCTCAACGCAAGACTGATAATATCCCTCGTTTCAGGTTGGTAACTTACATCAAGAGTGTGGAGCCTGAGAGTATTCAGAATGAGCTCTCCAGCATCCTGTGTCCCCTCCTCTGTCACATGTACCTGGAGATGCTGAGAGGGGGGCACAGGAATCCCGCGCAGATGTTCCTTAAGCGCCATTCCACCAGTTTACCTCAGAGGGACTTTGGTTCCTCAATGTGCTACAATCATCAGACCAGCGATGGAAACCTCCCCTCTGCACTCTACAGGCCTAATAGTTTAGAGCAGCTTTTCCATTCCTTGCAGAATGGAACGATAGATAACGATATTCCTGAAAAAGACTTTGTCTATCAAATTTTAGATGATCTTGGCTCAATATTCACGCTGCAAGACGTAGACTCCAGGCCAACTATTGCTGCTTTCAGGTAATTCCTTTAATATACCAACTTTAATGATATTCCTTACATACTTGGTCAGAAGCTTACTTCCGCCTCTGGAGCTTTTACTGCTCTGTATAATCGCTGAGTTGCAACTCTCCTTCTAAACGGAAGATGGAACAATTAAATTATCTAGAAAAACAACCAATATGACACTTATGTTAACGCATATCTATTTCTTTCTAGATCCTGTAAATATGAACTGCAATTGACATTAGAAGCTATAAGTTGTTTGAAGAAATACTTGGCTCGGCATAGTCATGTCATTTTAATTCAAGTTTTACAAACCTGGTTTCACTTCGACATCATGAACAAGGATCCTATTGAAGAGGTTATTATTTTTCTTTATCATTTCTTTTTGGATACCAATACAGCAACTTCAGCTTTCATTGGAAAATAAAAACTTTTCCGGCTGTGTTACTTTAATCTTCTAGAAGATATTTTTGGACTGATTTATTGATATGTTTTCTCTATTCATGCTCTATTGATCGATACACAATTCTATTTGTTGATAATATAATTTAATATTTCAGTCTTCTGAAAACTTTGAAGAGGAAGATGATGAATTCTTAAATGAATACCCTAATAATGCCGATAGTATTGGTAAGTAAATTCCCCCTATGCAGTTTCATTACTGATCTCCGATGACCCCCATTTCAGAATTAAAACATTTTTTGGCCTTAGTTATGTCTAATGACTAGATCTTAATAACGAGATTTGCACAACCTTCCTCTACCCTCTTCTTCTGCACCACAAAATTCCCAATATTTGCAATGCCATCGTTCAACTTGTTCTAAGCAGTTAGTTTTTTTCTCTATTCAGCATACAGTTTATGATGGGTATATGTATTTGTATTGTATAACCAACAGACTAGGCACATACCCGTGTTGTGGTGTTCGTTTTTTTTATATATGTCATTTTTTTTTTTAAACATTTATTTATTCTTGCTAAAATATAAAAAAAAAATACATGGGTTTGGTTCATGTCTGTCTCACTAGGAGATTCCTGTGTCGAACCCAATAAACAATAGCATAAAAAATAAATCATTACATAAAACAAAATTATTTACGATAATAATTACTGTTAACGTAGACATACCTACATACAAGAAAAGAACAATTGTAAAAAAGTTCATGAGATACCTTGATTGATAATTAGGAGCCGCAGACGCGATAGCCAAAACAGGGCGGTAATCATGTTAAAAAAAAAGGAAATAGGGAAACACATGTTAAAAAAAAAACAAATGTAAGAAACATTTATTTTTAGATTGTTTTCCGATTTAACAGGCAAGGAATCAAGTATGTTGTCGAAAAAAAAAGTTTTGAATTATTGTAAATTATTGTTTCCTGCAAAGTTTTCAAATTTTGGAGATTTTGAGATTGAGGGGGTCATTGACCCACCAAAACTGAAAAATATTCATACAAAAACTAACATTTTCGGCTACAACAACATCAATAATGTCGTATTTTTCAATCAATGGGTCGTTGACCCACCAAAACTAAAAAATCTTCATATAAAAAAAATACATTTTCGGCTACACAATAGTCATATTTTTCAATCTCTAGCACTCTAGCACACTAAAAAGTCACGTACCGCCCCTGCTAAGAATACTTTCTGGATCTTCTGAGAACAATATTTCCTTGATTGAATGTGATTTTTTATGTATGCAATAATGCTATCGTTTTGAGTTTGATTATGTAATGTGTGATTTAATAATACTATTTTTTTTTTATTCCACTATTTTTTACTAAGACCGGACATGTTTCACCTTATAACAGGCATCTTCCTGTCTTGTTAAAATAACAGAAGATGCCTGTTATAAGGTGAAACCGGTCCCGTCTTAATAAAAAAATAGTGGAATAAAGTTCAAAATTTAGTATTATTAAAATGGAGTTCCACCACAAATTATCAGTTTCAAAATTAGAAATAATAGTGATTGTAGTTTCCTATATTTTTGGAGATAGAGATGGAGAACTTATCTTGAATCCAGCACTCGCTCAAAACAATTATATCGAAACCTAAGTCAAGGTCAGTGAGAAGAATAATTAGTTCATCATTTTTTTTGTTTATACTCTTTATATTCATAGATATATCTTTAGGCTAGAATTATCTAATAATAATTGTCATACTATTTGAGAATTGTTAAGGCACATGGAATTGCAGATGTATTGTCAATTCTGTACCTTAGAATCAAACATGGTCATATCCAAAAAACTGAGAAATGTGTTTTATTATGCAAACTCAATCTCCATCAAAAATTCTACATGTATCTTCTTTCAAATATGGTTAAATCGTTCTTTTTCAACCAGAAGACAAGATAAAACTTTTGCTTAACTTTAAAAAAACGGTTAAATCAACTGATTTTAGTTTCATAAGTGTTCATGTCCATTTCGACTAATGAGAGTGCAGGATTTGGCCACCTAATCCATTATGCCGCCATCTTTGTTTCATAATCCCCATACTAAGAAGTGAGGTTTGTTGTTACATATTTGGTTCCTAATATTTTTGTTTTTTTATCGATAATTACAACTTTTTTATGCCATAATAATAGAAAACATTGCAGAAGAAGTTCAAAGGAACAAAACAAGAAAGAATTCAAGGCAAATAAAGACTTCCAAGGTAGCTAAAGTGAAGGAGAAAATGTAGGTCGATTTATTCCAAATTTACTACTCAGGGTGAAGAAATTTCAGGGGACGGTTAGGATCAAACTTAGTCAAATCCTGTTTGTTAATTTTTAAAAGTGGTCAAATCCATTATACATATATAAATATCCATAACTCTCGTGATCCAAGTAAGTTATTCATTGGAGTTGAAAACTGTTTTTCTATTTGATAAATTAAAAAACCTAAAGATAGCACATCTATTAAACCTGTGACACTTTTTGTTGTTTTTAGCGTTGTGACCGCTTCGCAGGAACTGCTTCGAAGAACGACTTCTTTTTGCGGTAGTCCCAACTTCATTCATTTTTCATTGAACAAATACTTCAATTGAAGTTGGTTAAGTTGGTAGTTCAGCTTGCACGATCTATGGCATCTAGTTTGAACTTCAATGTTAGTTTTTCATTCGTTTGAATGATTGAAGTATCGCATCATCCACAGTTCAATTGTTATTTTACTTCGATTGTAGTTCGTAGTATGAATAAAGCAATGGAGTATCTTTTTAGTTATCCGTTCCCTCGCACATACTCGTGACAGTTGCTTTTGATTTCTTTGCTTGTTTTGTCTATATGACACTAGTTTACTAAGTGTTTTTTGGTGATTTTGAATTGTGTTTTTTTACGAATTATTCTGTTGAACTTTTTTAATATGTCACCTTACAATACATACCTTTTAATCTCTACCTAAAATTATGGCTGGCCGTTCAACGAGAAAGAAAAGTGAAATATGGGCTTATTTTAAGGAAGTTGGGGTTTACCAGGCCAAATGCAACTTTTGTTCTAAAGTTATATCCATGAAGGGGGCAATGCCTTTAATATGAATCGTTATTTGCGCAATATTCACCCTATTCCTAACCAAACTGTCAAACTGTGTACAATGAAAAATATTCAAATTGTACCTTAAGCCATGAAAGACGTTCACATCGCTCTTACAGAATCTGGAAATTCCGCAAATACTACATTTACTTTTTGCAAGTTCTCTGTATGGCTATGCATACTCATTGTACATCATTACTTTTAAGGTATGATACCGCCAGCAAATCAAACATATGCGCAGCTGTCATCTAGAAACCATAGACGAGAAACTAGTAGCGTTGTGACCGCTCCGTGCGAACTACTACAAAGAACTACTTCATTTTGCGGCAGTTAAAACTTCATTCATTTTTCATTGAACAAATACTTCAATTGAAGTTAGACTATAAAGCTACATAGAACTACTTTATTTTGCGGCAGTTCAGTTGAGACACTACAAAGATTTGACAAAGAACTGGTTCTTTTCCAATTCCATTTTTTTTGTTGATTTGCTAGTACTTTTTTTGGGAGGAACTTTTGTCGATTTGCTAGTACTTTTCGAATTCAAATCTCTACCGACTAGTACTATTTTTTGGCGAGTTCGACTTCAATAGAAGTGTTAACTGCGAAGGGTTCATTTTAAAAAACTAGCAGTTCGTGAAGCATTCACAAAACATTGAAGTTTTCCCAACGCTAGTTGTTTTTTCTGAGATGGATTTGACCACATTTGATTCTAAAGTACTGAATTATTAACAAATCTGATACGTCTTCCATTTTTTTTTAACAACAATAGAAAAGAAAGACTTTCTGGTAGAGATACCATTTGTATGAATAAAAAGTTTTGTGTAATTCCGGGATATAACATAAGCATAAAGATTATAAATTTACATTTTAAAATTATGAGTAATAAAAGAAGTGTGTGATACAAACATAAAAATTAAAAGTGATCAATTCAAAATTGACAGTATGTAGTAGGCAAAGATTGTTAGATAAGTAATTGTGTTAGAAGTAAAAAAAATATTACAGTTACTTACCGGGTGCAGATGAATCCTCACGTTGTGCTTCGCAAACACATGGCCACACTCAAAACTTATTTCAGATTAAACAATATGGCGTCTTGTTTCAGTGCCTTGCCCAGCAAAGCCATCCCAATTTTGTCAAACTTGTTATTATCAAATTTTCAAACAATTGTTATATGTATGAGTATGTAGCCAGTTTAATATTTGAATGATTCTAGTAATAAGTATGTAATAAGTTCTTTTTTTTATTTTTCCAGAGGATATAAAAATGTGCAACGGTCACACGGACTTCTTAGAAGACGAAAAAGAGTTAAGGGATCTCAATGATGCTATCAGAAATGTTAGAGAACTAATTCCGCCCCTTAAACTGTACAAAATCACCACTACGGATAGCAGTTTGACTTGCGCAACACTAGATTCTGACTCCAAGAACCTTATAGCTGGCTTCAGTAATTCCGAGATCAGGATATGGGGAATCCGAGGGAATCCAACCAAGAACCAGCGCCAGGTCAATTCTAATGTTTCTCAGGTGGAATTGGCTTGTTATGTTACTCCTGATGAGACTCCCAACGGTGATATATTTCTGTAAGTACACATGGTTTATATTATGTTATTTAGGTACATTCTAGGTGAATACCCAACTCTGAGAGCTCCGTTATAACCTCTCTTTTTGTTATATGCATTATTTATGAGAATGAGGGACAGGTTATAACCGAGCAGTCAGCCGTTATTCTACAGTATACTAATCTAAAGTAATTACGTATTTAAATTAATATTTTTAGGGCCTGTATTATGAGGTTCAGATAAGATTGCAGATACCTATATAAAAACTGATATCTGCCCAGTAATAGTGCGCTATCGGGTAGAACTATTATCTGTAGCTGACAAAATTAAATTGTCATAATTCGAATCTGAAGATTTTTTCAATTTGCGCCTTTGAGGTGAAAAACGGCATTACACAAGTTACCTAAATATTAATGCTTCTGAACTCGTAATTTTTTGGATATATGCATAATTTGTTGCAATCATAATCTACGAGTTTATGGCAACTGTATCTCATTAAAATTATGTGAATGCTGGTTTTATTCCATTTTATATCACAAACTGAAATTAGTAATCTGAAGTATGCAGCCTAACTTTTATAGCTCTCAAAGTAGTATTCACGTTTACCGATATCTTGACAAGGGATAGTAAAGGCATACCACTGATAGTTCCATTGTAACTTCTCCCTCTTTTACATAAACGAAGTATGTAACAGAAAGAGAGCTCACAATAGAGCTCAACAACAGCTTCCGGTTAGTAGACGAGTGGACAAACGTGTCGGGCTCCCACCCTGGTGTAGTGGGTTCAATCCTCTTAAGTCTTCTGTGATTGCGCAATCAACATTTTCTGCTTATAATGACAGAGGTAGGAGAGATTAAAATATTTTAAGGTTATTCGTAACCCGGGAATAATAGTGAGACCCACTTATAAAATTCCCACTATTTTCCAGTTCCTTGGAAAACCTTATAAGAGAGTTTCACTGTAAATAAAATAGAACTCCCAGCTGCAGGGCCATAGTCTGCTGATTGTAAATCAATACTTTTTATAATAATAGTTTCCTTACCTTACAGATTGGAACTAAATATTATCAACGCGTTATTAAATCTACTATTACTAGTTTCATATCCTAAAATCGCAGGGATACAATATTTTGAATATGTTTTATTTTTCAATGCATTTCATTTCCAGAGACCCTTCTTTAGGAATCTGCCTCCGAGGCCACAGTGGCTCAATTCAAGCTGTGAAACTCCTGGAGGCTGCGGAGAAATCAGGAATCCTGGTCTCTGCTTCCCATGACACTACTATCAGGGCATGGCGAATGTCTGACCACAGTTGTGCAGCTATTTATAGGTGAGAAATATAAACAAACGTATTTTTAAAGACGCATAAAATGTATGGATTGCCTTATACGACATATACGAGTATGAGTCTCAACCTAGAATATTAGCTCTTAGAATCAACAACATTTTTTTCACAAAATGTGAACACAGCAATTGATTAGACACAATCATTCGTATTTTAAAGGTTGCTTGAAATGGTTTTTGCCATGTTTAGTGGCCAGATCTTAATAGCCAGGTACTTCCCAACCTTACCTTCCCAAAATTTTCCTTCAGTCTCTTAAAGTTCCATTTGGTCTTTTTAATATTTTTTTGTTAATGTAATGTGAATACCGCACAAGAATCCCTACTGCGCATAGTCAATGGGGGTATGTTGTGAGGCTAAAGGGGATGGGGAGGGGACGGAAATGGGGAAGAGGAAGTTGGAGAGGTACCTAACTATTCAGATCTGATCGATTATTACGATTTTTAATTATAGTCTTACACCAGGGCGATACTGAGTGTATCTTCCACTTTTGGCAGTAAATTTCATTATCTCATTAAATAGAGTAAACTGTATATCATTTCAATTGTCAATATTGATGCATTCTACAATAGACTATGTAAACCTCATCTGAACACTCATTATATTGAATGAAGAAGGCTTTTTCATTATTATTATGTTTTGTTTTTTTTTTGAAAAACATGCAGTTTTACAAAAACATTTTATTATTATTTTCTAGCCAATGAAGAAGGTTCCACTGAATATGAATGATTTTTATAAAAATAATGAAAAACATTTTTAACCGCTTAATGCTAGGGTTTTTTTTATAAAAAGTGTTTAAAAAAACATCAGGTTTTTTTAAATGTTTCATTCAAAGTTTATATCTTCTTTGAAAAAAAAAAAATCAAATTGATACGGTATGATAATTTTTTTTTTTTTTAATAAAACGATCCATTCATACGTACACGAAAATATGAACACAATATAGTAAAAACGAAATAAGCAGCTCAAAAACACGACCGATCTCAACTGCAGGCAAATTCAAACTGCGTAAAATACATTGCTAATATTGACGACCGTCACTCGTGTTAGCTAAAAATAGAACGCTGCGAGTCGAAACAGGCGAGCGTCAATCGGGCTAGCAGAAATTGTAACGCACTTAGCGCGCGAGCGTGACTCGTTCAAAAGCATGAAGCGGTTAACCTAAGATAATATAACTCACAAAACAGTTATGTGTTAGATCAGTCAATATAACATCATGCAATAATATAATCAAAATAATAAATGAAAAACAATTTAGCTCGAGTGAAAATGAAAAAATACTCAAACAATAAAAAGTAAAAATGTTTCATCACGTCTTCCATCTAGGGACATTAATTCCACAAATTATTTAATGATTGCACATATAATACATGTTATTTTGTCTATTCCAGAGGTCACAATTACCCCGTATGGTGTTTGGACATAGCCAAACACGGTGTCTACATGGCATCTGGATCCTACGATAGAACTGCTAAACTTTGGTCTCTAGATAGGACATACCCTCTCAGAATATTTGCTGGACATAACCTTGACGTCAATGTAAGTCAAATGTTTGTGTATTAATGGCTACCAATAAAACCTCCAAGAGCTGCAAAAGTTTTGAAAATCAAATTTTAAGTTGTCCATTTAATTTCACAATTCTTATAAAATTGTCACACAAATGAAATCCATTAACCCGTTAACCGTATAACTCCTGGATATGCTGACACACTTCGTCAAGAATTTCTAAAACTAATCAAAGGGCAAGATAAGTTGTCGCATTTGTTTGGTGTATCATATTATAGAATGTAAATTTAGGTATTGAATTGCATGACTTCTTGTTTTTTCATTGTGTCTGTAAATCTTTTTATTTAGTCTTGTGTGCTCTCAAGATGTCATTTTTCGTAATTGAAATGTTTACTTTAAATGTTTTCGTACAAATTTTTGCACATTCCTCCGGTAAGAGATTAATGACAAAGATAAGAACACTCTTTAACTTCTAGTGTGCTGGAGTGTCCTATAGGACCCGGACATTTATCATCATCTTTTCAGGAGTTTTTATCGTTTAAAACCTGTTGAAATGAACCATAATCGCTTTTCAACAAAATAATCAATCCAAAGAGATATTTTGCATTGCGTTATTTTCGGTGCAAGTCGAGTAATACATATTTGAAGTTTGCTTACGTCAAGTATGGCTGAAAAACATCATTTTGTAAAACACAAGTAATTTATTAAAAAATTACAGTCAGCAAGGTACGGTAGAAGTTGTACCTTGCAGGAATCCGTCAATCCAAAGGTTAAATTAAAATTGCTTCAGAAATTTTATTTTTGAGTTGAAACAAACCATGATAATGTTATAAATATTCTTTTCACACACTCTTTAGGCGATAAGCTTTCACCCCAACGGCAACTACGTGGCGACTGGCAGTGCCGACAAGACCGTGCGGCTTTGGTGCGTGTCCACGGGACAGCAGGTGCGCCTGTTCCCCGGACACCGCGGCTCCGTGCACTGCCTAGCTTTCAGTCCCGATGGAAAACTTATCGCCAGCGCCGGTAAGATGATTTATTCAATCATTTATTGGTTTTGACAGCCGTCTCTGTTAGTATTTTCAGCTACACGGAAATACAAGGAGGCAATCTAAACTTTGATGATCTGAATACAAAGTCAATGGTAAGGGTAGTTTTTTATTATTTTTTTAACTATGCTCGGCCGCATCGACAGCTGCACAATTTTGATTTACCAAGAAATACCTAATAATTTTACTATTAGGCCCCGCCGACAAGCTGTTGCGAAATTTCGATTTATTTGGAAATTAATTAGTTCAAAATTTGGTTTCTGATGTCTCGTGGATTTTGAATTAACTGAGTTCTACTGTATTACGCTTTCCTTTCTTTTTTCTTAATTATTAAAAAAATATATATCATTGCCACACCAAGTTCTTTGTTATTACATATAAAGTTTTTAATTTATCTAAACTGAAAAAATTATTACAATAAGATTTTGAATGTTTAATCCTTTAACTACGGACAACGAGAATAGACGAGAACGGGCGCCGTGCCACCAGTGCGGAATATTTCCTCTCGTACAGTGACATCTCTAAGAATTTTTAAAAAACTTTTTTTAGTTTCATTCGATAGATACATTTGTCCTCTAGAAGGGGGAAAATAACTCTTCTTCTGATTGTTTTTTCTTATTTGATTAGTCTCTTATCTAAACAGTTTTACTAAATGGACCGTATTTATATTATGCCTAAAGTGATTACATGAATCTTTTATTTTGTTTTGTGTTTTGAATAGTGCCCTTCTTATATTAGTTTTTGTTGATGTTCATAAAGCATTCTATGTTATTTTATGGTAATTTTTAGTGGACATTTAAATATTTAATTATATATCGAAAAATGTTTTTGTTTTAAGCCAACCTAAACCGGTCGAATGCAGAAATATATATATAAATAAAATAAAGTGGCTTAAAAGAAAAACATTTTTCATTTCAATTATTTAATTATGGCTCATACTAGAGATGAAGAAATAATGAACTTTATAGTGAAGAGTGATTCAGAAGATAATAATAGTAGAGTGGATCGGATTCTGAAGATGAATTATTATCCGAAAATTAGTCTATTTCATGTGAGCCTAAAATTATACCAAAAGAGTTACCCTCTCCACAGCCATCCGTAAGTTTATCTGATCGTGCATCTAATAAACTAAATATCATACTTCCAACATGGGTAGATAGTCACCATAATCCTAGAATTCATGAGTTCGATGGTAAAGATGCAGGTGTAAAAGTACATTTCAACACTTAATTGCAGTGAAATTTCAGTTGCAACAACGTCCAATAAAGTACGCAAGTAAACAAAAATAATGTGCATAGAATGCAATATTCCATTGTGCTCAACGCCTTGCTTTGAAAAATATCATACCTCCTCTAGGTATGTATTACCCACATATTATATTTATGTGATAAAGTTATACTCAAAACTTGTGAATGAAATCAGTGTTCATAAGAAATAAATACTCGGACAAATACCTAACACTCAAATAACAATTTATAAATTAAATTAAATTATATTCACGATAACGTTACTCGTATATTAATTTCAAGAAAATTAATCATATATTTTTTTGTAATTGGCACACACAAAAGTGAAACAGACTATACATTTTGATATGTAGTATGGGGACCTTGACTTAATTTAGTTATCTGTTTATTTATGTTAAAACTTAGTGCGTTGGTGATAATTAAGTGTTTTAAAGCATTCTTGACGTTTCATATTAGATCATGAAAAATATTTGTGCTTCTGAGGTAAGACTTCATTTCGATTTAATTAAAAACAATTTGTCAATTCTAAAATAAACTCCACACAGGGAGTAAGATCGCTTTCTCCAAACTCAGCAGTTAAAAGGTTAAAGAATCCATTTGATAAACCACTAAGAAGTAGTCTATCAGGACGTATTGTTTTGTAGTTATAATATAAGTTTTTGAAATCTTTTCCAGGGGAGGATAAACGTATCAAGGTCTGGGACATAGCCAGCGGCAACTGCCTCCACGACTTCAAGGGCCACCAGAGTAACGTGACCGACCTGGAGTGGGCGTCCCCCGACATGAACACCAGCGGTGGCACCAGTGGCGGCCGCCACCAACTGCCCACCACCCCGGCCAAGGGGGGTTTCAACGAGGTCAACGGGGGCAAGGGGTTCGCAGAGTACGGGTTTCTGGCGTCCACGAGTATGGATGCCACTGTGAAGCTGTGGGATTGTCAATTTAAACACAAGTAAGTAAAGAGAGCCGTGTGAATAATGATATAAAGAAAACTCATTACTAACTAGGTGACTCATTGGAAGTGACACAGAGGAAGACCAACAAAGAGGTGGACTGGCTATGGAAGAGAGTTGGAGCAGGACGTGAAGACCTGAGGACTGAGGACAAATTCCACACTAAGATGCAACATTGTGATGATAATAAAAAAATTAAACTATTTTATCTTAAATGTGAAAAAGCTTAACGGCACAACCAACATTTACCAGTTTTTACACAAGCATTTAAAAATGCTTTTTAGTCAAAATTGCATATTATTTTTATTGTGTGTGAAAAAACCCACCTTTGAACCTGCAACCTCTGGATACAGAACTGATGAACTTAGGTACTGTTGTAAAGTTCTTAAAAATGCATAATGATTAGGTTTTTATTGACGGGCATATAATTTGTGAATCTGTCATTAATTGTAATTTTCTTTGGCAGAAGCAGTTCAAGCCACGAGCCCTCCCCCGTAACTTTCAACTCCAAATGCTCACACCTCGTCATGTCGAGGATACAGCCAGATTGGCTGGTCGCCGTGGGTTCAGCGGTGATAAGTTGAAACCGACCTAGCGACGCCACCACCAAACTAAACTAAACCTCGGAATGTATCATATTGTACAAAGTGCACTAGAAATGCCTGTCACATTGATTTACCGGTATATTCTTAATGCACACATAAACAGAAAATTGTTTTTTTGTTTTTTATCTTTGCACATTATTAGAGTAATAAATCTCATTCCATCCATAATAGTTTTAATTGGGAAAAACCAACTTTCTTGTATAAAAATATAAACCTTCATCATTTTGTACAATTTTTGCTTCCTTCCGTAGTAAGAACTTGAAGTTTGGTTTTTTTGTGCATAACTTTGCTGACATTACTCATACGCCCATTTGTGTATAAAAGAGCACTTTTGTGTGTATCTTAACTATACAACAGAAAATCTGTGTTTTTTTTTCTGAAACAGCAAGAACTCTCTTTAATTTGCAATATCATTTCATCATCTTGATGTATCGACATTGAAATTCCCATTAAACTGCAAAAAAATAAGACATGACACCATCTTGTTTATTCCATGTTTTTATAATTGAAATTCATGTGAAGTTGGGTAATAAAGCTAATTTGTTGATCAAAGAGCTCTCAAAATGTTGTAAAATGTAACAGTCTTTGTTTCCTGTAAAATATATGTTAAAAGAACTTAACCCTTTAGTTAATTCAAGAAGTATGGGCGTGTGGGTATATTGGGCATTTAAAGGCTTAACAGGTTATGATATTTAAATTCAATTTTTTTTTTCAAAGGAAATCAAGAGATTTGACTTATTATCTAAGCGAAAAATGTCTTTAATGCGGAAATTGAATAGATGATAAAATTAGAAATTATGTCCCTAAACTTCTTAACGTGTTTCTATAAAACAATTTAAATGTGACAGAAATTCCTGGTACACCTGTACTATTAGGCAATAGTTCTTTTATATTTATTTATACTTAGTAATATATTATAATAATACTTGTGATATAAATATATGAGTAGATTAGTCTTACTTAATGTAGTTTGTTGATAGTATTATATTTCACCATTGTCAGTGTTCAATATAACGTAGAATATGAATACAAATATGTATGAATCGTCGCTGGTCGTATTTTGGAAAGGGATATCTATTTTGAGTATCAGTTACTGGTGATTGTAAACGACATATTTGAAGTAAATGTATTAATTTACCAACCTTACGTCTTTGTAAGGTTCACAAAACCCAATAATAAACATCACAACACAAAGACCGAAATGCCCATATATTTTATGCACAGAAAATTAATTGTTTCAATATGTTTATGCGCCTTGGAAATTGAATATGCAACCTCAAGAAAAATGTATGTTTAAGTTTCAACAACAGCCAAAATTTAAGTTTCTGCCAGGTATGAGCAACCTTTTTTCTACATAAAAATAATATTTTTTCATCCTTCGCCATCTGAGGGAAATAATAACTCAGAGAAAGCAAATATACAAAATGTGTAAAATGTTTGCCACTGGTTTAAATCATTACATAATACCACGCAGAACGTTTTTGTACCATAATAATAAATGTATAACTTTTATAGCGTCGTTTTCGTGGGAAAATCACCTCAAGGCGCTTAACCATGTGATCCCAATTCATTTCAGTAACCTGGGTACAACCTTGGTTACCTCATAAGAGTCTGGATAGAAAACTGCTTTCTTGTGAGTGTCCGCCATGCTAAACTCATATCCAGAAAAAACAGCAACTAGACTCATGAAAAGTCACTATTGTACTACCTAGGACACTTAATTGAATTGACACTTATTTATGATTATTATATCTTCATCCCCTTGTTCTGAGTTAGGTCTCTTCCGATAACCATTACTTTTGTTTTTGAGATGTTCATCCTCATTCCTGCCACCGTGCACTCTTCGTCGAAGTGGTTGATCCACTTTTGTCGCCCCTCCTGGGACGAGGGTAATCTTGCGACGTTATCAGCAAACAACAAGTTGATTGCTTTATCGCCAACTATTGCTGCATCTGGTGTTTGGCTATTTCGGCTGCTTTGATCCCAGAAGATAGTGAAAAGGATAACGAGGAAGAAGCCTACATTCACTATTTTCATTTTATTTTATCATTTGTCCATTAGTTATTCAATTTACTATTAATAACTTAATTTAACACAGTTTTAAGACGTCATTTAATGCCCTTAACAAATAAGCTAAATAACTTGTGATAATTATTGATATGATTTAATTTAACCCTATATTTATTTTTAAATAAGCTTTTGACAACTATCAGCTTAAATTCATCCTCGGGCATTCAAGGCTGCAATTAAAAAAAAGAGTATATTAATTCATCTGTGAAAACACAAATTAAATCCTTCTGAATGAAAAAAATAAATATAACCATCACTTTTTAAAAACCATTTTATTTGTGGATATTAAAATACCTTAGCTTAATGGGGGAATTTGATAATGTGCTTCAAATTTTTTTTTTCAAATCGCCAAATTTATTTGTGAATTATTAATCAAATTTCACAATCTATGTTATTCTATGAATTAATAAAATTTTACCATGTCTATCATTCAATGATACAAATTAGGCGTTTGTAGCCGAGTTGACAAAAACGTGGATTCAATTCTTTCTACTGGTTAGGTTCTCCATCATTGCTCAAGCAACGTTTCCCCTTATTATGATGGTAGTAGGAGTTTTTCAAACTTTGTCAAGTTATTTGTGACCTGGGAATGTTTCTTCCTTTTAAAAATTCTATTTTTTTTTTAAATTAACCCTGTCTATCATTCCAAGATATGAATTAATATACATATGTATTTCACACTGTGTATCATTCTGTAACTGCACTCTGCAGTGTTTAACAAATTTAGAATAGAATGGTAGCATTGAATGCCAAACAATAATTCATGTGCTAATTTTTAAGTATTTTAATGATTACATTATTTTCAATCGCATGCAGCTTATAAATCATTTTCTAGATACAAGTAGGCAGAAAAGTGTTTGTATAAAGGGAAAGTTTCAAATTGTTCATTAATTCGTAATCACATCATGACTGAAATGAGCAATATATAATTATTTTATATTTGAGTCAATCAAAATCACTGTCATAGTCCTACGAATATGTAACAATATTTCTCAACCTATCAACAATTGAAGGAAAAAAATCTATGCCACAAATCTGATTAACCTCTAGTGTGCCGGAGGTGCAGAGTCACCGAGCATTCATCATTATCTTTTCAAGATTTTTTAACCTTTAAAACCTGCTGTTTGCATATTTAAATGAACTGTGATCGCTTGTTAACAAAATAATCAATCCATAGAGATATTTTGCATTGCGTTAAGTAATAAATATTTCAAGTTTGCTTACGTCTGTGTGGTAGAAAAAAAAAACTATTTTTAAACGGAAATTAGTGTTTGTATTTACGGATGACTTCATGCAATTTAATTTTTATTTGGAAGGAAATGTATTCAGTCACACGAAAATACAATAAAATTACTAAAAATATTAAAATTTTTTAGTCAATTTTTTTTTAGTGACATTAGGGAGAAAAACCCATTCTCCAAATAAAAACAGCTATTTTAAATAAACCACTCATACCATTAGCATACAATTTGAAAAAACACAAAACACCAAATTGTTTGAGAAGCATAATTGACAAAAACTTCATTTTGTAAAACACAAGTGAGTTATTACGAAATTTCAGTTAGCAAGGCACGATGGAAATTGTAACTTCCGGGAATCCGGCATTCCAGAGGTTAATTATTGATTTAAAAAAATTATATTGTAAATTAACTTGTTTCTATGTATGTATTACTAAATGAAAGTTGAAAATTTGTCAACCGACCTTTAAGATGTAAGGATGTGATTTGATATTTCTTCTGATTTTCCATAGTCAAGAGATTTTTTTGGTATTTTTATACTCCAATTTTTTTTAAATTTATTTAAAAAAGTACAAAAATATGTATATACGTACGTATGTATGTAGCTTTTACCATGCAAGAATTCTATTTGGATACAAAAATACATTTTTCTTTTGGGAAATTGTAGATAAAATCATAACATGGTTGAATGTATTGCTTCTTCGCATAGTAATGATTTTTTGTTCATTTTCATTTTCACAATTCAACAATAATGGATCTCAAATTTCGATTTCACTAACAATTTTAGATACTATATTTAGGTTTTTTTAAAATGATTTCTAATGTACAAAGTATTTTTAATTTGAGTATTAAAAATACATAACTTGAAACACATACTCACAGGAGTTCGTGCAAATATGTGGCGACTACAAACCTCATCTTAGTTAGTGTCAGTAATATTGAAATACGGACATAATATGTTATAATGTTCATAATTATTCTTCAAAAGCTCTGATAAATTTATTCATGCATTCGTCAATAATATTCAAAGCCCAAATTATTCATAGACAATTTAAGAGTTAAAACAAAAATGTTTTCATAATTAAAAATATTGGGTAATAGATATGTTACAAAGAATGCGAAGTAGCTATTTAAACATACAGAGCGCTCATGCATTACGCAACGTATTTACTTAAAAGTAAAAGGGAAGGGAAGGAAATTTTAAAGTTTATTTTTTCATAGTTTTGTCAAAAATTCTAATACAAAATATTATGTAGTTTTAAAAATCGGTTACTTGACTATAATGTTTGCTACTGTAATGTAACAGTTTTGCTGATAGAATATACTATGTAAGGCACATCACAATATTGCAATACATGTACATATATCTCTCCTGCAGCCTGAAGGGTAACCAAAGTAACCCCACTATCTATTTAATTTCTCATAAAAATGTCTAAATATTAATACTTCATTTGCCACATAAAAAAATATTGTCAACTCTGTTGTAACCTGAGTTGTAACCGAGTAACCTCATAATTACGATTCTTATGAATATGTAGCTTTTTTCCATGTCAATGGACAAACACACTGAACAAAAAATGTCTAGAAGTGTGATCTATACCGATTTGAAATAAAACTGAGGTTAACCACTTAAGACTTCTGGGGCTCAGACAGGCCAATGTAATTAATTATATATTGAAGTTAATTGATTTACTGGAAGTTTCTTATTGTTTGGCTTGTTGTAAAGTGTTTATGTATAACATATATATATTTACACCAGTGTAAAAACTAAGTTTTTAAATAAATATTGCTAATAGGAGCCATGCATAAATACATATTATTCTAATATCAAAGCGTCTCAGTACAGTTTATATAAATATTATTGCATACATATTGAGTTATAATATTGGTAGAAAATGATACAGAAATTAAATAATAAGAGATTTTATCGATAACCTACCATCGTTTGGTACAGGCTGATTGTTTATATAGATTGCTCTGATGATAGCCTACCTCCAATAGGATAGTGCCCAGAAGTTGGTTTATCATTTGCTATCCAATATTTATTTCAAATTTTTGCTAATATCGCCCATGTCTTGTCTATAAACTAAATATATTTATAAAGTTACTGTTTGTAGAATTCCATGATCAAATCAACAAATTAAAAAAAAAACCAAATTCATCAATGATATACTTACTGCCAAACTTATCCCATAGCAGTGTTTTTGAAATACGGTCATCTGAATGACATCTTACCTCCATGTTTATCCTACAATAGCACTATGATAAGTTTGTATTTTATCATTTTTTAATGTCCTACTTATTTCTCTACTTTTAGAACTCAATGAGTAAACTCATTTCAATTGTTAAAAATAATTCTACAAACTTTATTTTTTTTAACTACTAGCCAAAATCATTGTGCCTATCTTTTATGTATTTCTAATAAAAACAATTCATACTTTTATAATAAATCTGTGTACAAAAAACTATTGACTTTACACAGAAGCTCACCAATGTAACATTGTATTAACAAAATCAGTTATCATTTATAAACATATATGTACTAAGTAACTTCCCAGTCTTTTAAATCTGTAGATTTTCACATCACAAAGTGTAATGATTTGGAAACACCCAACCAGAGACTTTACAGAGAGATAAGCGACTGGTTTTTTTCTCTGTGCAAGTAAGTTTGTATAGCTTATATTTTACGCTCACTGGGAAAGGTCTGGTCTAGTTATCTAATTTTAAACATCAAATGTCATCACATAAGGGATCGAAGATTGAAGTATCTCTGTGCCACAGGAAGGCTAACTTTGTGAAACTGTAGTGTCTGAAAATCATGTCTGAATCAGATTTTTCATTCGATGTGACAGAATAAAAATAACAAAATGGTAACTTAGATTGAATAGTTTTTTTTTTATTTTCTGACATTTGTGATGGAATGTAGACATTAAAGGATTTCTGCTTGAAGTATTAGTACAATTCCTAATTAATCAATGTTCGTCGGGCAATCTTTTACATTACACCAAATATGTTAAAAGTTTTGCAATCTTCCTTAAATATGTATGTTTTATTGTGAATTATTTGAAGTATTGTGGGAAGCGTATTCCTCCTGATGTACCTGTATTGCTCTATTTCTGGTGCGCGGGTCCACATAATCCTGAAAAATAATGTAATATAAAACTATTCAATAAATAAGTATTGTCTAGACATCGGATTATTTGCACTTGTGTATATGCATAATGCATATTTGAGCCTTTTTTCATCATTGATGCATATTTCAGCTATTCTTTTCCGAAAAATTGAGCTAAACATGTGATCCTAAAACTTTGCAGACATTCTGTATGCACTCCCCCACCCCCGACAAATTGAAAAAATCCCCAGAAATATGAAAAACTCGGCAGATTTCAGTTGCATACCGAAACTCCCGAGTTTCATTTGAAACAATATAAATCAAAAATGCAAAAAATTGTCACATTTTTTTTACTTTTTCAATCAAATATGCATATTTCGAAACTTTCCTTCTTTTATTGTAAATGTTAGGCGTATTTTGGTATTTTTAGTGCATATAATCCAATGTCTATACATCACAAACATTAAGCGAAACCTTAAAATCTATTGTTTCTCAAGAAACCAATGAATCCTTAGAACCATGTAAGAAGTAGTCAATTAGTGTGAGCTTTTGTTGACATAATGAGATTATAACGTTCTGTGACTAAATAATTAGTAAACGTAAAAAATAGTTCTTATTGAGTGTATATACGCAGTGGTTTAGTTTTATGAGTGGCCTATTGCAATGTTTTTGTAAATAGATAAAATTCCAATGTCTATACCAGTTTTTCTTTTCAATCATTCAAATGTATTTTTAACAATTGATAAATTAACGTGTTACGATCAAAATTCCAATCTTTCGCAAGCACGATGATACGGAAAAACTTTGAATCGTTGGTAATTCTACTTTTGTATTTGTTTTGTAAATAAGAACCGTAACAAATGTGATTTTGAGTTTCAATTGTTTTTCAAGTTGTTGGTTTATTATTAAAGCAGTTGTTTCTAAATAAATTGAATACCTCTTTATCCTTTTATTAATATACATATTTGTATTTCCTTGCAGTCTCTTTGATTTTGAGCCTCTTACATGTATTTGACTTTGAAAAAATCATGTGAATAGACATTTCTACCGAAAATACGGAAATATTATTACAAGGGTTTGATTTAAAAAAAATTAAACAAATTCGTGTGCTTACAAATGCTATGTGAAAATAATCAATTTATTATGCCTTTTATTTATTTTTATAAAACCACACATATTTTTTTTTTCCATAAAACAATATTAGGTTGCCATTTGAAATTTTAAAACTGACAGTGAAATTTCTTAATACAAAATTGTAAACAAATCTTTCATTATTTGATTTCACTACGATCATGAAAAAAAATGCACTGAATGCCTTCGCGAAACCCCTTCGAAATGAAAAAAAACCACATCATGCAAGTGGTTCATTTTCAAGATAAATACATTTTAAAATAAAGGAATCTTAGAGTGTTAATATACATAGAGGTTTTCATAGACACACCTTTTTTACAAACGGACAAATATAGGACATAACCTCAAAAAGCGTTTGCATATCAAAAATACTAGCATTGTGACCGCTCCGTAGGAACTACTTGGAGGAACTACTTCTTTTTGCGGCAATCTTAACTTTATTCATTTTTCATTGAACAAATACATAAATTGAAGTTGGTTCAGTTGGTAGTTCCTTTCGCACGATGGCATCTATGCTCATTTGTAGTTACTTCGAACTTGTAGTTCGTAGTATGAATGAAGTATCTTTTTAGTTGGAGTGTGTTTTGGTAATTTTGAATTGTGTTTTTTTACGAATTATTTTGTTGAACTTTTTTGATATCTGAGCTTACAATACATTCCTTTCAATCTCTACCTAAAATTATGGCTGGCCGTTCAAAGAGGAAGAAAAGTGAAATATGAACTTAATATAAGGAAGTTGGGGTTTACCAGTCCAAATGCAACTTTTGTTCTAAAGTTATATGCATAAAGGGGGGCAATACCTTTAATATGAATCGTCATTTGCGCAATATTCACCCTATTGCTAACCAAACTGTCAAACTGTGTACAGTAAGAAATATTCAAATTGTACCTCAAGCAGCCCTGAAAGAAGTTCATATCGCTCTTACAGAAACTGGAAATTTTGCAACTACTTTACTTCATCTGCTTTTTGCATGTTCTCTGTAAGGCTATACTCATTGTACATCATTCCTTTTAATGATACACCCAGCAATTCAAACATATGGCAGCTGTTATTCAAGAAACCATAGAAGAGAAACCAGTAATAGAAAATTCATCAACACACACATAGAAGAAAGAAAGAAGTTTTTCTACACGGTATAATTTTTGCTATACAATAATGAAATAGTGAGTTTATAAACAATATAACAAAACAGCTTGTTCTAAGTAAGTACATAGATCAATTTATGTAGTTGGGAGAGCTGCTCCGAAAAAAACCATTAAGAAAAAAACGTGACTATTATTTGGTACATTAATCGCTAGTAGCCCCCCCCCGACGAAGAATTCTGCGATTGATCTGTTACTTCGATTGAACTGTTCACCGCGAAGGGTTCATTTTGAAGAACTAGAAATTCGTGAAGCATTCACAAGTTTTTCCCATCGCTATAAAATACTATTAAATAATTTATAGATTCAGAATATCTTACAAAACGAATAGCGTAACGTTTGCTAAAATAATGATGGAGGTTTAAAAATAATATAATGTCTTTATATTTCATAATTCTATAATCCTAACGTACTGTCAAAAATATTTAAAACTGTTGAAATACTTGTGAAAAACAATGTTTTTAACTGATTATGGATTTATTTTTACATGCATTCATAGCACATATCGACATATTTTGTTTATTTGTATAACCACTTTTTCACAGTTTTGTTATCAATAACAATACATAATATAACCTCACAAACCGGTGAGTTATGTCGCATAACAAAAGTGAGCGGAGTCGCCGGAGACGCGGGAGACGGAAACATCCTTACATACCTAAAAGCGGTGTGATATTTTGCGAAAACTTTTGTCGTCTGTTTCTCTCTCATGGTGTTCGACGTAAATACGCGGAGAAAGTGATTTATCGCAAATTTGTATAGATTGGGTAAAAAAATAGCTCTCTCCATATATATTCTTACTCCGAAAAACCAATAATAAAATAAATATGATGTCCTTAGCTTGGAAATATTTCAAATAAATTGGGGAAGGAAGTTTGGCAATTTATTATGAGATTTTTCTCTATATTTGAATGACATTGTCTTTCGTTTTAAATTTAATAGACAAAAGATAATGCAAAACGTTTGTTTTGACAGACTGGTTATTGGCGGGAATCAAGACAGTGGGACAAATTAATATTTTATATTGTTTGGAGGTGAGTGTATGTGTTTTGGAAATTGAGTGGTACTAAATAGTGTAGTGTATGGCTAACGATGGGATTAATGAGGGTATGAACATCGAATTATTTGTTAATCACTAGAAACGTATACGAATTGTAAACCTAACAATATTATTTATGGAGAAAAATACTACCTAACTAACCACAAGTTTCCGTTTAGAGGTAGGTAGATAGTAATTCTTGTTTATTTTTATTTCGTTATTTATCTTGATAAAATATAAAACATAATGGGTTGCTCCATCTTTATCCCCATAATTAATTGGCAGATTGTGACTCTTTATAGTTAGTAATTTAACACGTTGTGACAATGTCATAAGTCATATTTTTTGACCTGACACTTGCTTCATCCATTTTCTCAATTATGATTTTGACGTGACCTGCTTCAAGTTTATTATTATCAAATTAATTTGTTTGTGCCACTTGTTTCCAAAGGTTGCCGAGGAAAGATTATAAATAATAAGTACTTGTTTATATTTAAAAAGATCTGAAAAAAGTCTAGCGGTTTAAGGCTGATTCACACCAACGTCCGGTTCCGCTCAGTGCCGATATTGTCCGCAAGAAAACTTATTGATATGGTATGAATATCAATCAAGGAGTATGTGCTTGAACAAATTTGTGTGGCAGTATATCCTTCTGCCCACCCTTGTGATATTTAACTACTTATTTAGTTAAATAATTATTTTGAAGTGTAAAAATACTAACATCACAGATTTTTTTTATCAAAAACCATTTTTTATCACTAAATAATATTTTTATTAATTATTAATTATTAAAAATATTATTTAGTGATAAAAAAATGGTTTAAAAAAAAAAAAATCTGCGTTGTAAGTATTTTTACACTTCAAAATAATTATTTAACTAAATAAGTAGTTAAATATCACAAGGGTGGGCAGAAGGATATACTGCCACACAAATTTGTCTTGGCACATACTCCTTGATTGATATTCATACCATATCAATAAGTTTTCTTGCGGAACAATATCGGCACTGAGCGGAACCGGACGTTGGTGTGAATCAGCCATTAGAACGCGCTTTTCGTCTTCCTAATATTTCTTGCATTTCAGATACAAATAGACACACTTAACTCTGCGGTTGTTGGTTTCACTAGCGTAGATTTAAAAAAATAAAAGTATGTTATTTAAAACACCACTTCGTCAAATATATTATCGTCAAATAGTTTCGGTTCAGCCTTTTAAAATATTTTATTTAAAGTGAATACCGCACAAGATGCTCCCAAGCGTCTAGAGTTCTAGAACCAGTGAGACTATGGCATCCCCAATTGGGGTATGTTGTGAGGCTGAAGATAGTAGGTAGGGGAAGGAGATGGGGGAAGAGGAAGGTTGGGAAGTACCTGGCTATTCAAATCTGGTCACCAAACACGGCTCAACCCATTTCAAGAAACGTTCTGTACGGTGGTCGTTCACCAGGGCGATACTTAGAGTATCTACCACTCTGGAACGTGTCGCAAATATACTATATTTTTTATTTATATGAATTAAATGTGTTAAAACACATTTTAATTCAATAAAATTTATTTGCGCACGCCGGGTTTGAACCCGAGACCTCTGGATTCGTAGTCGAGCGTCTTACCACTCAACCACGCAGGCCGTCAAAAGCCCGAACCTTCATCATTACTATGAATATACTTGAATGTATCACCCTGAGGAAACGCCGTCATCTTGGAAATTTGATGTGCGCTTTTTTTATAATACAATTGAACTATAAACAATGGAGTTCTACTTGTTAAACACAAACACTATAAATAGAACGCTTTTCTTTTTATCGTAAATTCTCGAAAAATTGTTGACCAAAGTTGAGTTACCTACTTAAAAAAAGCATTCTAAACTTCAAATAACGTAAATTGCCATTCATTTATTTATAAACTAACGGACTATTGTCCAATAAAAAAATGCATAACACGAAATAGGAAAAAAGAGCAACAGAGAAAGAACAGCACATACATAATATTAAATGAAGCAATGACAAAAATAGGACAAAATATACACGAGAAAGAATATTCAAATCAAAGCCAAGGTCAAGTCAAAGTTTAGGTAGAGTCGTAAAGAATGACAAAAATCATTTAGACTAGTAACAAAATAATTATGACCATGACTTGAGTTAACAAGTCTCGACATTCTGGACAGTGGAGAATGATACCCATAATTAGTAGAGTGATGATTGAGGAACAGCAATTCATTGTTTCTGAGTTTACGGCAAGCAATGTCAAACTGGATGAGTTGCAACAAAGATTTATCTAGCGAATGTGTTAAGTTTGTGTTATGTGTTGGTAGATGGCAATATTAATGGAGATTTTATGCATTAGTGTAATTACGATTTTCCATAATATGCACTTATTAGATCCAGCACTGCTTTTCGTCGACGTGCTCGGGCCTTGGCCGGTGTTGTTGATTCGTTGACATATTTATCAGTACGTGTAGGAGTATTGCTAGGAATATAATTTAATTATTGTATGTTTTAATCCTTATTAACACACCTTTTATCATTATTTTGTAAACAAACATTTCGCACGTTAAATTGCAGAGATAGCGAGCACATTTCTTTACATAAACAGATATTATTTAGTGACAAATTTGAGTCAAAACAAACGTTAAGTCTTTACTTCAGCAAGGTTTTCTTGATAACTGATTTACTTAGATAACAATGCGCATTGCAGTAAAAATGATATGTTAATCCATCCACAAATACAATTTTGCATATCTCTGATTAGAGAAACGACAAAGTACAAATAAGAGCATATCTATTTTAAATGTTTTAAAATTAGATTGCCAGATGCGCGCTAATATTTCCTGTACTATTATCTTTTTAACGGAAAACCTGTTAGTGTGTTCCGAAAAAATCTCCCAAACGGCGAGCTCTGAAATTATGAAATTCGCACAGCGTTTACCGTTCGGAATTCATAAGCCAACACAACCATTTTATGATTTCAAAATCATTTCGCAAAAGTATTTAATGAAAAACATAAAAAGTGGATTGAATCTTGGACGAATTCGGGTAGTAACTAAACTACTAGTTGCTTTCCACAATGTTTCAAAATTAAACAGTAACTACTTAACGACTAAGGTCACCAAAAGAGCATTATTAAATAAAACAAAGTATTTCAACGAAATATAGTTTCCTGTTTCTCTTCTTTTATAGGGGGCTAGACTGACCAGTAACACATTGAATCAGTGATGCACAACTCGCGGCCCACGAGCCCATTTTTTTTCTTAATCAATTTTTTTATCCAGTTATGGAAAAATATATAAATTTCGCTGGCCTACCCTCCCCCCGCGCGAATATTAAAAATGTCAATCCTTAAGATTTAGAACAAAAGCTTGGCCCTCCTGCTAAAATAGTCGCGTCACTGTATTAAACATACATAATTTCTAATATCCATAGCTTCGGATCCTGTCCATTCGGTCGCGAGTTCAAATTCTGGCGTGCGCAAATTAATTTATATGTTTTATTTCAAACAAAGTAAAAATAAAATAATACATAGAATATTTGCGGCATGCTCCTGAGTGGTAGATATGTATTATATATACGAGTATATTAAAGGATGTTCGATAGTGTATTAGTTACCGCCCACATGGAATTCGGACATTTTTAATAAACATATTTCAACACATTAAACAAAACAATATCAACACACCATTTAAATGATTTATAAAGTCAAAATATCGCACAAACACTAATAACAGAAAGTTTGCTTAAATAATGATTGAAGCTTTTTGTTGATTTTATGTCTTTATATCGATGAAAATGTGATTTTTTTAATGTTCGGTCAAAAATATTTAAAACTGTTAAAATACCTCTGAAAAGTGATGTTTTATAATCTTTGTTTGGTCTTATTTGAACATTCACGCATAGCACATATCACCATAATGTTTGATATATTTAAAACTGCAGGTTTTTTAATCAACACAAATATAGGAAATAACCTCAAAATCCGTTGACGCAAGTTATGCGACTCGATGATGTGAAATTAGCGCAGACGGAGAATATCCTTAGATACTTAGAAGTGCTGCAATATTATGTGCCGACTTTTCTTGTCCCTTTCTCTCTCATGGTATACGACGTGAAAACCCAAAGGAAGTGATTTATCGCAAATTTGTATATTAGCTTTACCTCCTTATATCGTTACTCCAAGGTTTTAAGCCGTCGGAACTCTCGTCCGGTATTCACATATAAAAATACTTAAATGTAGGGGTATGAGGCCAGAAAAAAAAGAATAAAAAAAAATCGGCTTAATATTGGAATTTTATTTATTTATTTGATTTTTTTTTTTTAATTACAGTTTCTAACAAAAATGTGTCCTTCTGGGGTACCCCGTTGTAAGGCCATATTGCACATGGTTTATTACAATTATGACTGCCTGAAGCGTATGAAAACTTATCAACCAGCATATGGCATGAGATAAAATTGAATTAAATATGAGTGCAGTCAAATCGTAAAAGTTGAAAAAGATAAGAATAATTTCGCGTCTACTCTAAGTCTTATAGAGATATATCTCTAGCGTCTTGGCAGATATTTTAATACGACCACGTGAAAAATCATGACAAAACTTTTAATCCCTGAAATTATTATGCAGCCTAACCTTACTAAACTTTGAAGAAATATCTAACACTAAAATGCAGGTAGATAGATAGCAGTGGCGTGCAATTCGGAAAGATAACAAAAACTCTTGAAGATCTTACGCAAAATGATGATTCAACTTATGAAACCTTATCCATGACTTAGACTTAAAAGCGAAGTTATAATCACAATCGTTTTAATTTAATCAATATTTTTTTGTAATTTATATATCTAATAATAATTTAATAATAATATTTTTTAAATGTATCTGTCGGATTTTAAAACGATAATTTGTGGGGTTCTTACCTTTATGTTTCTTATTAATTTAATAATAATAATCCTAATCATTTCACGAATTGTTTAATTATATTTGCTATTCAAAAAATATGAAATAAAGGTGCTGTTTCGTGTATTTTATAAGATTAAAATAAGGTTAATGTTTTTGTGGATCGTTTAATAAATAAAATTGTGTAAGAAGAATCACAAATCAAGAACTTCAACTTTATTGGTGAGTGAATGGTTTTCCATTTTCTGTCTCAATCTTTCCACAATTATTATTAGACATTCCCATCAAGTATTATAGAATAGAATTTAAATTTTTTATCGTTTACAGTCTACTGTTTGTTAAATTCATCTAAAGCTGGAAACACAGTTGGTGTCTCATCGCAGATTCGGATCTTTTAAAAATCTTTTTTATGTTTCTAATTATACTGTAAAGCTGTTGGTTTTCTTGCACTAATCAAACCCATATTGGCATCTACTGTAATATTTTATGAATTATATTTGACTGTCATAAAACGGAAAATCTTCCTAGTTGGACAGTCAAAACTTTTCTTTGTGGCAAATGTGTTTTTTTCTTTACTAAACAAAAATAATAACAAAACATTACATACTTTACAATCAAATTTATTGTCATTCTCAAAATCACACTATGTTTGATAATCACTGTTATAATCATGTCATAGTTCACAATCAAATTTACAATAATTTTGTATTTTATAATCAATGCTATAATTTAAAAATATAACCAAAATCATGTTATACTTTAAACTGTGCGATATCTGAATAATCTACTCGGAGATTCAGAAGTGAAAATAAACTCATGCTAAAAGCATTTTGGTAAAACCTCAGAGCAATAATATACCAGGAGGGAGCGCTAATGTAGTCAGTATTGATGATTTTTGCCTGACTGGGGCGCGGCTAGGGCAAGGCCTAGGATATTTATATATCCATTCATAGCACATGTCGACATAATGTTATTGTTTCATTGTGTAGCCACTTTTTCACAGTATTGTTATGAAAAATGTAGGATATAACCCAAAAAACCGTTGAGTTCTGTTATGTTGTGTCGCATAAAAAAACGTAGTGGACGGAGTCGCCGGAGACACGGGAGATGGAGAACATGCTTACATACCTAAAAGCGGTACTATGTTGTGTGAGAACTTTTCTTATCTCTTTCTCTCTCACGGTTTACGGCGTAAAACCCCGGAGAAAGTGATTTATCGTAAATTTGTATAGGTTGGGTAAAAATGTTTAGCTCACTCTCCATATATATGCTTGCTCTGAGGGTAAAAAATTAACGTCACAAAACGTGCACGTAGCAAAAACTTATGGAGACAGATAAGCAATGCATTTCCACCCCAGAAACGTGAGAGAAATGACATAACAGAAGCTAAAGAAAAATGTTTAGTTTCTCTGAGAAATCGATGGGATTTACGGAATGTGAGAAGGTTAGTGCAATCTAATATATTGCATAGAATATATACATACACACATATAAATAAGTTTAAAAAAAAAATAGTAAACAGTATGTATGGCAAATATTCGATAAAACAAAACAATGTTTTGTCAAAATATATAGTAAAATAAAATAATTATTGAAATTGGAATTAACTTTAAATCATTAATGTTTATTTAAAAAAATATATATTTTAATAATATTGTCTCGGTTGTGACCATTGTCTTTTTTTATTTTCTGGCCTTTTGCTGTTTCATATTTGATTTGATGATTATTATTTAAATATTTGAATTAATTATATTTCGAATGATTCGAATGCTGTTAGGTTCTGTAGACAAATGTATCCTGCAATCGCTGCCATTCCCAATTAACAGAGCTACTCGTGATAAAGGATGCTGTGGCGATGGAGTTGATGCTCTTACTGAATATCTCCGTGAGACCAGCGAACTGGTGAAGTACCTATGTGTATTATACTTTGCAGGTCTTCAAAAGCTTCCTTAGTGCCTTATTGGATGGTGCTAAAATCACTTTGTCATCAGCATAACTTGCATGGCTTACGTAAATATCACACTCGGAGTCCCCTTGGTTAGGGCTAGTAGTTAACGACTAACGTTGTATTACCAAAATGAGATGAGCTAGATGAAATAAACCTTGAGAGAATAAGACATCGTTAGTTGTAAGTAATTGTCAGCGATTTCCAGAGACTAGAGAGAAATATAAATGATCATTAATCTAGTTCAATTATTCTCTAATGATTTTCCATGTTACATTTTGATTTATATTATAATAACCGGCACCGTGAATTTGATCGATATACTCGTATAAACGGTTATCGATACTATTTGCAACTGTGTGGTGGTGGCGTGGTGCTTATGACGACAGCTTTATTACTGCTGTAATAACCCGTTCTTCTGGCCTTTCTTTGAAACATTTTTCTACGTGGTCAAGTCTGAACTTCTTGGAGTCTGTGGGACTATTGCACTCTCGATATTGCAGAAAAGAGGGTGGGGGGAGGTATAGGATTTAGGAAGGTGAAATAACTTAATTCAGATCTAGTCACTAAGCGCAAATTTTGTTTTCAGAATATAATTCCTTCACTAGAAAGATTTTGAAAGATCTTCTCAATACAACGGGTATCTATATGAAATTGTTAATTACAATGTTAATTAACCTTTAGGCACCTTAATGATATTTTTAAGCTCCATAGGTCATGATGGAAAATACGTCGTGAGTTAAAATAGTTGCGTCAACTCCGGACATAAATATTAGTGCAACTTAGCTAGCAGAGGAATTGAGCCCACGACGACCGGGTGGGAATCCGACGCGTTAGTCCACTCAGCTACTAACCGGTCGGATATTCGATTTTGATTTTCTGTTTGGTTTATCTGTAATGTATTTTTAGCTTAATAGTTAAGATTTAAAAAATATGGTACATTCGCATAGCGACTTTTTTATCGTTCCATCTTTCGGAGGTAGAAATATTTATGAATTTTATAAAGGTATAAAACAATAGGTACCTGCCTACATTATTTAAAAGGCTTGTCATTCCATATATAATGTAATTTTCTTGCACAGGTTTCCTGGGTGAATACCTACACAGTTTCGTCAGTTCTGCTGGCAGCTCTTTTGCGGCTGATGCTATCAGGACGGCTTGGCAGTGAATTCGCGTGCTAAGCGGGAATGAAGGGCGGAGGGACCGAGGGCGGCCAAACTAGGCGGGAACTGCATTCCTAATGCAGGCGAGGTATCTTTACTTAACTTATTTATTTCATTATTCTATTCCCAACACCTGTAAGTCATTTTTATAAATTAGGTGTGTTATACTTAAAACTCATCATGAAAATTATTCCACTTCCTGTCTCACAAATTAAATCATAATATCATGGGGTTACTTCCAAAACTTAGTAACCATGATCTTCTTCATAAAGTCAGGTTCGTGAAATTATGTTTTTTTTAAAACCATTAGTGTTCACTTGGCTGGCTTATTTTTGTAATTGGTTTTAAAGATTTTTCTTGTCTAACTATAAAAAAAAAAATTGAAGTTTGTAAAAAAAACAACAGCATAAACATACTTAACGACATAAGAGTGGACCCAAACTTATACATGCATTTCAATACATAAACATTAAAATCATCGCTCACTCTAAATACCTGAAATGTATAGTTATTAAATTTTGCAGTAAACATATTATCATAAAATTTACGCCACGAAATCTAGTAGATACAATACCGTTTTTCTATTTTACTTATTAATTACACGGTCCTATCTATATGTATATTAGAATTTATTTCAGACTATCGTCAAAATGTCTTGAAATAATGAATTTCTCGTTTTTCATCACATAACTGAATGGCTCCACCTTACTTTTCCGAAATGTGTATTCCTGAAAATTACGATTCGCGATAATCTCTTGATCAGCAACGTCATCAGCTATCGTAAAGCTGAAGAAACCAACGCGTAGTCCAATTCAAAGATCTAGTTTTCGAGATATTGGGCTTTAAATAATTTACCTCCCGTATGAACTGAAACGGATAAAAAAAAACTTAACATACTACAAAACAAAACTCATCTCAGCCGAAAAAAATATCAAAAAATTAACTTATTATATCAGACCCGGTTCCTAGTAATAAATTTCAACATAAATAATAAGTATAAATAAATATTTTTTTAATTCAAAAAAGGAATACAGACATCCCGGGTTACGAATAACCTGAAAATGTTTTAAAACTCCTACTACCACCATAATAAGCGGAAAATGTTGCTTGCGCAATGATGGAGGATTTAGCTGGCAGAGGAATTGAACCCTCCATCCCCGGGTAGGAATCCGACCGTTTGTCCACCCAGCTACTCACCAGTTATAATTATCGATTCTTTGTCTTTTTAACTATTTTATTATTAACACTTTATACCACAAAATTGAATCTTTTCAAAGGCAATATCTGTAAATATGTAAAAACGATTCGTTTTTTAAAACTTGTTTTTTTTTCAACTACAGTTTAAGGCTATTTTCAAGCCGTGTACAAATATAAGAGTGTACAGCGCCTATAAGATAACATATCATATGAAAATAAAAATACATAGAAAAAGAAGCGACCTGTATCCAACCCCATTTCCCCATCAACTTACAAAAAGCAATGCCAAGTCAAATAAACCCCAAGAAATAACGTAATCATTTGAGAAAGATGCATTGCTTTGTGGTTTAACTATGGAATATTACACCTGCACGTGCGGTGTGTCAGCAATGCGACATCTTCACAGTGAATGACACAACGTCAGCACTGTTTGAAAAGCTGCCTTGTTTTTATGGTTATTTGAAAATCGCCGTTTGGAAATGTCGATGAATTGGTTTTGTTCGATTTAAAAGTAACGTAGATAACTACTGAAATATTATGTGCTGTTTGTTTGATTCGGACGGGATTTACAAAAAAACACAATGATTTAAAATACCAATTTTTTTCACTTTCTTCCAATAAAGTTAAACATTTGGTATTATTAAATCATTGAAATGGAGTTCCACTACGAATAAACAGTTCCAAAATTAGAAATAACAATTTCATAACTTAAAATTTCAAGTCTGACCTAACGTTTTTGAAACTTGCGAGATTGGTGCGAATGATTTCAGGCTATACTCTACAGGGTGGTGATTTCATTGACGATAACCATCTTCCGATAGGATAGAGTAACATAGAAAACAAGATTTGTTGTAAGAACTCATTGGAAAATTTGTTTTCACTCATTGCATATTTATCCACTTTCCATTAAAAAATCGGTTTTAATTTATTTATTAATAAATGAACGGACTAAAGTCCAATTACAAAAAATACATATAAAACACGAAATGGAAAAAGAGCAACAGAGAAGGAATAGCACAATATACATAATAATAAATGAAACGATGACAAAAATAAGGCAAAATAAACATAAGAGAGAACAGCAAGCCATGGTCTAGTCAAAGTTTTGGTAGAGTCGTAAAGAATGACAAAAATCATTTAGACTGCTACCAAAAATTTCAAGACCATGGCTTGAGTTAACAAGTCTTGATATTCTGGACATTGGAAAATTATACCCATAATTAGTATTGTGATGATTGAGGAACAGCAATTCATTGTTTCTGAGTCTACGGCAAGAAACGTTGAACTGGATAAGTTGCAACAAAGAAGGTGAGTCAATAAAACAATTAATAATTTTGTAAATGAAAATTAAATCAAAGTCTTTCCTGCGCTTTTCTAATGAAGACATTTTCAATAATTGTTCAATTTCATCATATGAATAATCGCCTCTTTCTCGCCATAATCTCCATGCAATACTTATATCACATAAAGATCTTCTATCAGCAAATATGTGATATTATATTGAGTTTTTACCTTCATGCTACTTATCCAAATTCATACGTACCTAACCATTTGACTATACAGCCGTTTTAATTTTTTTAATAGTTAATACCGTCTAAAGCAGTGAGACTATGGAATCTCCAATTTAGGGTATGTTGTGAGGCTGAAGGTAGTGGGGAAGGGAATAAGATGGGGAAGAGTAAGGTCTGGAAGTACCTGACTATTCTGATCTTGTCACTAAACACGGCTTTACCCATTTCAAGTAACGTTTCGATTCTCATTGGTGGTCTTTCACCAGGGCGATACTCAGAGTATCTACCACTATGAAACGTGCCGCAAATATACAATACATTATTTTACATGAATTAAACGTGTTATGACACATATTTATTAAATAAAAAATATTTGCACACGCTGGATTTGAACCCGCGACCTCTGGAATCGCAGTCGAGCGTCTTACCACTCGACCATAAAAGCCGTCAATAAAACGAAGATGATTCGAAACAGTTAAAAGTTGAACAGACTCTCATTTTTGGTTTGAAGTGAAAAAAAAAGTGTTCGTGGGAGCTTTTATTCGTTCGTTGGTTGTTTTTCGCTGTTCAGAAGAATCAAAAGGTGTTTTTCGTTTCGTTTATGTGTAAGAAGAATCATCCACCAAGAACACAACTTTATTGGTGAGCGAATGGTTTCCATTTCTTTTGAATGTTTCCACATTTATAACCATTCATTTCTGTCAAGTAATATAGTTTAGAAAAATTTAGAGTTTACTGTCCACTGTTTTTAATTCATCTGAAACACATTCCGTGTTTCATTGCAGCTTCGTATTCAACACTTTTTACGCATTTAATTTTATTTTCCATCTATACTTTTAAATGATAACGCTGTATCCAAGAATTAAATACCCATGTCATTTTCTTAAAAATCTATTGCTTTTATTACGCGTTTATTGCAGTTGGTAAATTCATTTCCCGAGTCTGGTATCGCGGTGAGTGCTTAGTGCAGTGGATTTCTTTTTCAATTTCAAGCGAAATATCGTTAAAGACATACTCCGTTTCGGAGAATCGCTGAATAAAAACTACGTTTGTATAATTTTTCAGTTAATTGAAGAACGCATAAAAAGGCGATATTTTCACTTGAAGGCTAGAATATCAAATGCTTAAAAGGTGGAGTAACGATGGTGCAGGCAGGGTTGGATTAACCGACACCTTTTCTAAATGGCTACCAAATAAAATTAAAGAAAACATTTAAGTTGTTCCTTGAATTAATAGATTGATAGACATAAACACATATGTTGCCCCCAGAAAACCTATTTCTTTCGATGTGTATTTATGGGTATCGTGTTAAAAAATGTACCAATTAAGAGAACAAAAAGCACAAAGCTGATAGAGCCATCGTAACCTCTCCCTCTATATCACAAACAACACATGTAACCAAAGTGGAGGTTACAAAGGAGCTCTCAGTGGCAGTGCCATACCACACAGAGATGTTCGGTAGCCCGGCGAGTAATACTAATGAATCCAGTAGATGAAATGGACTTCGATGATCAAACTAGCGGGTACTAACTTACTCCATTTTCATAACAAGTTATGCTCATAGATTAATTAAAAACAAATTTCTTAGGTACCTATTACTCGGCTATTTGACCAATTGGTGGCCGAGTGGTTCAAAGCGTTGGGTTTACGCCCAAGCGTCGTGGGTTGTCCATCTGCTAGCATTGCACAAGCAAAAATTTCCGCTTTTAATGATGGAAGAAAAGAGAATTAAAATATTGTTAGGTTCTTCGAGACACTGGAATATTTGTTTTTCTTGAAAAAATGAGTATATACGAGTATATAGGTTAATACTAATAAATAGTTAATACTTAGGTCAAAAGATTATTGTATATATAAGGGGACTATTTGCTAAGACGGTACCCTTCATAAATTCCTATTTCGAGATAAATGAAAAAAAAACTTTGATTTGCTTACTGGATGTTATAGATACTAATTTGTTAAAACATAATATTCAACTGAGATAAAAAAAGGATAAGACGACTAGATTTGACATTACCATTTTTTGCTATTGGTTTATATATCGTCACCGGAAAGGCAAAAGGCTGAAGCGACATTTTGGGTTTTAGTTTTAATAATAATAATAGTAAATCTTTGTTTAAATACAGTTTACAGTAATAACAGCAAAATAAAAAAATAAAAAGCAGAATAATCATATAAAATACATAGGGTGTATAAAGGTGTAGGTACATTTATATATTTTAACAAGAGATCTATACATTGTAAACAGTATATATATTGCAGAAACATTAATTAAATAGAAATATAGACCATTATCCGTATTTGCTTAATACATATAACTTAGTTTTTGTATATTTGTATACAGTTATTACTTTTGTTTTCTCGTAATCTGCCTCACTAGGCAAGCCTGTGTTGAGGCAGTAATTTTTGCCGTTTACATCAGAACACTCTAAAGTTTTTTTTGTTTTACAATTAAATTCATAAGCCTTGAGTACCTGGTTGGATTTTGAAAAAACAGTTAACTCAGGTAACTCAATGCTCTCACTGAGTTACCCGAAGCGACAAAAAGCTATAAAAAATTCCCAAACTTGTGTCGCTTGAGTCAAGCCTTTTCCCAAATGGTAAATATCTGAAGGACCTCACAAATTTTCAGAATCAAACGATATTCAGAACCTTCGATGCAAAAAAAACTGATCAAAACTGCATATTTAACTCATTTTTGACCAAAGTGTCGCTTAAGCCATTTTGCCTTTCCAGCGACGATATTTAATTTCCCAGGAAATTAAGCGAGATCTACTTTTTTTAAATTCATACATAATGCATAAAAATACTATGAGAACCATACACCATTCACAGCTATCAAAATAAAAATGGAGATTACCGACTTTGCATGTAGTACCCTCACATATCATGCAATATATGATATTTTCGATAGTGCTAGGTGAAAAAATAGTATAAAACACTTTACTGCACGCAAATCTTTTAAGTATCCTTTGCAAATTTTAGTTTGTTTTCTAAATGTTTTATTTTATTTGGGGGCTCTATTCAGTGAAGGGGGTGGGGCTCCTGAATAGCCCCTAAATCCGCCCCTGGCTAAGAACTAATGTTTTTTTTCAAACCAGTGGCAGCTGGTGGTGACATCCTTACGATTATGGCTGCACGGCCTAAAACCACATACCAAGTAATCGTTACATTACATACTTTACACACGTATGTACAATGCTACCTAACATATATAAAACAAAAAGGTACGAGTGTTAAAAAAGATTTTGTTAAGCCTCGGCAACATTTGGTTAAGCCACGGTAACATTTTGTTAAGCCACTGTAACATTTTGTTAAGCCGCGGTAACATTTTGTTAAGCCACTGTAACATTTTGTTAAGCCACGGTAACATATTGTTAAGCCAAGTTAGTGTTTTGTTAAGCCACGGTGACATTGTGTTAAGCCACGGTAACATTTTGTTGAGCCACTGTAACATTTTGTTAAGCCACGGTAACATTTTGTTAAGCCAAGGTAGTGTTTTGTTAAGCCACGGTAACATTTTGTTAAGCCACGGTAACATTTTGTTGAGCCACTGTAACATTTTGTTAAGCCACGGTAACATTTTGTTAAGCCAAGGTAGTGTTTTGTTAAGCCACGGTAACATTTTGTTAAGCCACTGTAACATTTTGCTAAGCCACGGTAACATTTTGTTAAGTCACGGTAACATTTTGTTAAGCCAAGGTAACATTTTGTTAAGTCAAGGAAACATTTTTTCCACATAATATCTGATCTTACTCACCGTATAAGCCACCTCTCCATTCATTTTATTTTCAGGCTGTGAGTTGAGAGTTACCGACCAAAAACAACAGCTAACTAACTAGTCTATTCGTTTGAAACATTTCGACTGAAGTTATAGCCTTACTGATCGAATTAGTTTATCTGTGAACTTGTCATATTCATACGAATATATTTAGATATGTTAGGTTTTAAATGTCTTCTAAGGCCGTATTTTTTTATCCAACGTACAAAATGGTCAACCACTTACTGTCCACAAGAAGCTTAGAATTTGACCATCCGGGAGCAATTGAATTTTGTACACATAGCACAATATCTATTAAACCATTTCCCAGGGGAGAAAAAATGTTCAGATAAAATTTAATCTACTCCAAAAACGTCCTATAGTAGGAATTTTCCATTTTCCAGCATATTTTTGAAAAGAAAATGCGGTTATATTTTACAAAAAAAGTCCTGCTGCTTAATTGTTTTTATGAGTGCTAGAGCAGAATTTAAATAAAAAAGTGTTTTTAACTTATATAATAATATCTCTTTTTGTAAATAACAGCATAATATTTACATAATACAAACACATAATATTATCATTATTATTAAAAACAACAAAAAAAACTAAACGCAGTTTTTGGTTTTGTTTTTTATGTTGTTCATCCTTCAGATTTACTTTCCTCGTTTATATAATCTCACATCTTAACTCAAATAAGTTATAGACCCTCTGCATCTGGTATAATAAACCTTTATTCTATCATATACAAAAATCTATGTCAAAACTATGTTACAAAAAATTCTTTAATTTTCAAGAATGATGCAAAGCCCGTAATGTGATTTTATTGACTCTCTCAACATAAAAGCACGCATTTAATGTCATTTACAACCCATTTAAAAAAGGACTACTCTGAACAATCAAACAAGCAACATAAAATTCAGCTATTCTCTCTGCAAAGCTGAAAATAACTGAAATACAATATTTACTCTTGAAATTAATGCTGATGTGGAAAATGGTATTCGATATGCAACGGTGCATTTGAATTTTGTTTGAAATTAAAATTGAATGGGAATAATAATTCTCGTAAAACCTGCTTCTCAAACGATGCCTGCATTTAATTAAGTCTTCTCCTTTTCGATGCCGTACCTGATATGATCAATTCACTGCCTCCGGCTTAACTAAGCCTTTGAAATGTAGAAACTGTAAGATTTATAAAATATACGTTCAAAGCAAGTTTCAGGGTTGAAATAAAAATAAAACATATTTTTTCCATTTAGTTGTATTTCACTCGAAGTTATTACTCAGCTTCGCCTTAGTTTTAGAACTAATTAAAAGATTAAATACTTTTGATAAATCATAAAAAAATAAAAATAAATCCGGGCCAATCGAAGGTATATTTTTAGTCGGAACACATCTGGCTCTAATTTGTGTGGGGTTCACTTTTAAATAATATGTAGTATATTTGCATACTGGTAAATACTCTCAGTCGATATATCGAAACGTTGGCGTTGGTTGAAATGGCTTTAGCCGTGTTTGGTGACCAGTTCTGAATAGCCCCACTCTTTTCAGCTAGGCTCGGCCTTGAGTCGAATGGCGCCTAGCTCAGGAAAAAATTTCAGCGCCCCTTGTCGAAACGTTAATTTAAAAACCAAAATTTTATTCACTTATACAGTAGTATATAGCAGTTAATCACTTGTTTTTGGAAAATAGACAAATATAAACTATAAAAAGATCCAAAAAAATATATGTTTAAGGTGTTAATATTTTGTTCTGTTAAATTAAGAGTAATTTAACAATTATTGTTAAATATAAATAAATAACAAAACTAAAAACGCCAATGTGCATCACAAATTTCAAAATGATTTGCAAGTAGCTCAATGTTTCTACTGTATTTTTTTTGTATCTTAACTTAACATTTATATCAGTATGCAAAAATAATAATTACATTGCTTTAAATACGTTTCAAATTGGTGTGCATTCACATTGTGAAAAAAACATCTTCAGTTTAAACTCAAAACAGCACTATAAATTCATATAGCGCTGTCTCATTATTTCATTTAACTTATTTTGCGCGAATAGCTCTCTCATTTGCGATACCTGTTTTTGCATAATTTTGTCTCTTTTTAACTAGTGTGAATTTTTCGTTCGAAGAGATGTTTGGTACCAACTCGTATCGTGTTAATCAACTATAGGATAAGGGGCGCGGGTTTTTATTCCGCGCCGTCGGGCCGGGAACTTACGGGTTCGTTTGCCGTCCATCAATAGAATATTTTAATTCATTTTATATAAAAACCAATGCAATTAGGTACTATCAGCGCCTTGGCAATTTGCCGCCTAGAGTGGACTGCTCCAAATGCTCCTGCACAGACCGGCCTGACCGGCCCTGCCTTCAGTCTCACAACGTACCCTGATTGCAGGTGCCATAATGCTATTGGCTTCGGAAAGTGGAAAAACAGCAATTAAATACTCCAAACGTACCGTCTTCGGCGTAGTCTATGAAATAGGTCCTCGATTTTGCTGCAGCTTGTAGCGAAATGGTAGCTTAATGATCTACTCAGTCGTATCGTAGCCCAATGGCGTTGACTCGTAGAGCCGTAGAGCGTACGTAGCTAAGGTTTGGGTTTTTTCATTGTTGTTTTATCAGTTTTGGTTCTGATTTACACCTGTACTAAATAGTGGAAATATTTTATGTGTAAATAAAATCTAACACGCAGCCAAAATGAACGAATCAAAGCCTTCAATCGAATTCAACTCACAACGGCGTAATATCCGACAAACCTCTCCGTCAAATAATATTATATTATTTGACGGTACCAGAAGAAAAATCAACACTCAGCGCTTAAGAGCTTACATACGAATACAACCTTCGGGTACTCTACCTTCGAATAGCTTTAGTGGTATTACGTCTATCGGAATGGTAGAATATAATTTCTCCACTTCACCCTTCTTCATCTGTCCATCAAAAATCGTTTGACGGAAATGATTTCCCGGTTTAATTTGCATTCTATTTTTTAATTCCGGTCCTTCATCCATCCTGTCAATTATTTTGAACCCGTTTCTGGAAAAAAAGCATTTATTTTCACGTGAATTTAGGTATGTAATATATTTTTATAAAGCATTTAATGAGCTCCAGCGTCATAAAATTGCATAGGTTTTTCTGTCGGGAATTTCTAAGTCGACAAAACTATCGTAATGTTATATCTAGGTGCGATGAAAAGAAATCACAAATTATTGTTTGTCCCATGTTTTTCTATTACTCACTATAAAAGGATAGTGTAAAATAAATTGTTTCACACTTGATTAGATTTTTGAATAACAAATTAAGAATTTTATGTGTTTGCGTTTAGACTGGCATTCACCACACGATGATATAATTATTTTTTTAAATAAGAAAACATAAAAAGTGAATATATATTTGTCACGGTTATAGTTTATGGTTTTCTTCAATTATTTACATTACTACCAGAATGAATTTTATTCAAATCAGGCACGAAGTCGAGTAGTAGGAAAAACTAAAACTAGTATTCTGTAATTTTTTTGGGATATTTTCAAAAAGGGCTAGAGGATATGTAGCCACAAATATTCATTATTATTCATAGAAGTAAAGCTACTCAAATAATTCACACTGTCGATTCAATTTAATCGATGTGAGCTCATTCAGAATCGAAACGTTGCTAGAAATAGCTTTGGCCGTGTTAGGTAGCCAGATCTGAATAGCCAGGGATTTTACAACCTTCTTCTTCCCCATCTTATTTTCCTCCTCAACCCCTGAAGCCTCACAATATAGTTCATTCTGATTTAGAAAAGCAGTTGAATATTTCGTGCTCTGATACGAAAATCAAACTCGGTGCAAAAAAAACATTTTAACTGGTCGAGCGGAGCGTGCACGTAGTTTTTTATAACCTTTTTTGGTAGGCCATATATTTTTTTGTAAGTCTTTCAACTAAAATACCTTATTTTTAGTAAGATATCATTTATTTTATACAACTTTTCACAAACCTACAGAACTTTTCTCTTAGTACTTAACTTATTGAAAACAAAAGACGAAACAATACAGTAGAATAAGGTACACTAAAATAGTGCGTTTCGACTGTTGAACTGACCTTTGAATTATAATTGATTTAAATGCCTATGTAACAAAGTATATATATTTTATGCATTTAACGAGCTGTGTAATGCAAGGAAAAGTGGAAAAATGGCATTTGGATTATGGTTTCATGATTAAAAATTAAATCTCCCAATTACTCATTCAGTGCAGTTTGAAACCAAATATTGATAACGCATTCACGGTTTTCAGTTGCCCGTTATGTTCTTTCATTCGTCGCCAGAATGAACGGACTTTCAATCAATGGGGTTTAATATCAATACATGCGGGTGTTCTGTTGAAGGCGTTTTTTGTGAGGCAGGGATATGTTATGACGATTTTTAATGATGTGTTTTAATTTAAATCAAAAGTATTGTTGACCTTCGTGGCTTAGTTGCCTACGTATCTGGTTTTGTGTTGGGTGGTGGGCGGTAAGTGTTGGGCGTTTGAGTTCGATTATGAAAATAACCACAGGGTATGCTAATACAGAAATGTGTATCTCTGCCCATCTCTGCCGATCTCTGCGGGGAAATGACGTGATGGTTAGTAAGATAAAAAATTAATAAAAAAGTAATAATCGGAACCAAACGAAAGCCTTCAAAACACTGTTCAAGAAAATAAACACAACTGTTTTTTTCAATGATTTAGTAATTAAATTTTGTAGATTTGTAGAGTTTTTCAGGTAATTGAGTTACGAAACGTGTTCAACTTGATAAAAGTCCGCTTCAATTTTAGTCTCGTTTCATGCCCGTTATCACGCCAACAAACCTTTTGACTAACAATGGCTACCATATCTCGTAAAGAATATTTAAAACAATTTAAGTATTTTATTATTGAACTGTAGTTTGCTCTACCCTGATAGAGTTCCAACATTGCGGGCGGCTACAAGCGTTTCACGGCATTCACCAGAGCATTCAATATTCATATAATAATATACTTATGGCATTCAATACTCGGACCCATAGGGTTTAAAGCTGTCCATGACGCTTGGAAAGCTTCACTTTCGGCACTGATTGGTTGTCGATATTCGCCGGTATTTGTATAACTACCACGAGTGATGAAATACTAGGAAAATGGAAATGGGGAAAATCACCACTAACCAAGAGCTATTTGAGAGGCCTTCAATGCAGACAGTGCATTGATTTATCACGTGTAACAAATACTTTAATGTAAATAATTTGCTCTGCTCGTAAATACGGACGTATGTGTGTAAACTTTTCATATTTGAAACTGATGTAAAGTGAAATCCTTACATAACTTTTGAAGTACTTTCCCATAGTGAATTTTCGCAGACATAATTCTATATTTGAAGTGGGTGGATTGAAGCAACTAATATATTTTTATTATCAAGCCAAGTTACATCCGTGTTTTTTCATGGGTAAAAAATAACTAGTATAATATACTATTTCAAAAGTTTTCCAGCGTTTTATTTTTATTGTATTTTTTGAAGACATTGAAACATGCTGTATGTAAGTAATGCATAAATGTCAACACTGTGTTAGGGTCAACTTAGGATGCAATAACTAAACTCTGACTAATAATAAAAATCTGACTAAAATTATCATTCTTTCATGAAAGTACATTTACCTCATTATTCTCACAGCACACGTTCTTCTTAAATATAGTATCTCCCTCCCTTTAGCTAACTTGCCTCTCTGATAAAACCAAGGGTCTCGGGAATGTAGGTAGTTACTTTGTGAAATGCAAAAACTTTATTAACGATATCTTGAAAACCTCGTTCAAAAATATTAAAATTGCTAAAATCTGGTCAATAATCTTATGAGAAGATTTTAGAAGTTTTTAATTTTACATAGATCTTAACTTTAAAGCAGAAGAAATTCTTTTTGTGTCCCACTGAAACCCTCAAACGCCAAATTTTTTTGGTGTCATTAAACTGTATTTGAGCTATTGAATACTGAAGATTTTTAATAGACATATGAGCCCACTGTCTAAAAGGCTTTTTATTGTATTTCAACTCAATTCTAATTTTTTTGAATGGTTGTGCCCACTGGAAAAAAAAATAATTAAAAACGTTCACTCTTATTTTTTATCTTTCATGCTAATGATTTAGAATTGTTATCCACATTACATAAAGGTTGTATTTGGAAAATGTAGGTTGGTGGGTTAATCTATTCGCTGACAATAACCAAACTTCGTAAGACAAACTGACTTTCAACTCAATTAGTCAAATTTGTTAAGCTAATACTGAAATTAATTCAGAAGTTTCTCTGTAAGACGACATCTTTCAAAAAGTTAATATTCACGTAGGAAATCATTTCATAAGCGAAAAATAATATCTATGATTGAAGCGCCATTTTGGGAAGCTTACACCAGAGCACTTAAAGTTTTTTTTTTATAACCCGGGAATGCCTTTCTTTCTTTTAAAATTGGAAAAAAAAAATAATACATCATAAAATAATGTAAAAATGTGAAAAATACAAATAAAATAAAAGAAAGAAACATAATAAAATTAGATAAATAAAAATAATAAAAATAGCTTATAATTTAAAACGCCCACAACAAACAAGCCACACTTGAAATTGGAAAATTCTAGACAAATAACAAGGTAGTTATATTTTTTTCAAAGCCTTAGTCTAGTTGACTACACACCAAGACTTATCATATAATAAAAAAAAAACGGAAATAAATTTGGCTATAAAAGTACCGCAGACGAAATTATAGGTTTTCTTAGTCTGCTAAACAAATTACTTTATTTTGCTTGCGAAGGAAAATTTTACAGTTTATTGGAAAATGTACAGCTCGGTTGTGCATTTAAAAATGTATCACATTTACTCGACGGCAACTTACTGAACACTTACATTGTACCATTTTGTGGTTCATACGAAGATATATCTTCAAATATATATTTATATGTAGATATATAAATTTCGATGGGAGAAGTTTCCTAAAGGGTGTTTTATTTACGTTATAAACACAAAACCATAGCGAAGCTAGCAGTCCACAACGGAGTGCTAATACCAAACCAGTGCTGAATGCAAGTAGACTGAATGCTGAAGAAATGAGATCCCTGAGACGTATGTGTTGTAAATCATGTATGACCGTCTTAAAAATGTGGGGTCTGAAAAAATGGAAAGCTGCTGTAAGCGTTATTTTTTTTTTTTTTTACGTGAATACCGCACAAGAGTCTCAACTGCTCCCAACCGTCTAGAGCCAGTGAGACTATGGCATTCCCAAATAGGATATGTTGTGAGGCTGAAGGTAGTGGGGAGGGGAAGGAGATTGGGAAGGGGAAGGGGAAGGTTGGGAAGTACCTGGCTATTCAGATCTGGTCACCAAACACGGCTAAAGCCATTTCAAGCAACGTTTCGATTCTGAATGGTGGTCTTTCACCAGGGCGATACTTAGAGTATCTACCACTCTGGAACGTGCCGCAAATATACTTTTTATTATTTTTACATGAATTAAATGTGTTATGACACATTTAAATTAAATAAAAGTAATTGGCGCACGCCGGGTTTGAACCCTTGACCTTTGGATTCGTAGTCGAGCGTCTTACCACTCGACCATGGAGGCCGTTATGAATAAGATTAAGAAAGAGACACTTAGATTATTTGGGCATGTAGATCGGATAAGAAAATAAAGGAATGTAAGGAGAATGTATGACACAAAAGTGATGGTAGAAGAAGTCGGCGACGCTCGAGAAAGACATGGTACGATAAAATGAATAAAATACTTGAGTCGGGTCATGTCAAGATTCAGAATAATAAAAGAGTATGTAAAAGAGGATGTATGAATGTTAGTTGTGTGAAAGGAGTTTGTGCCAAGATAGAGTTGTATGGCGGTCTATCCTCTCTGCCTACCTCCGCGGAGAAACGACGTGATGGTTAGTTAATAATAACAATATAAAATGTTTACCGAGCATGCAGTTGGGATGTAGGTAATTATTTAACAATTTTGGTAAAAACTCACCCTTACTTTCGAAGTGTCAAAAATAGTAAAATTTAAGGCATTTTCATGATAGCTGATTTCGAAAGATCTACTCGTTTTCCCAAAATAAAAACTATTGATGACTCATAAAAAAATACCCATCACGTCGTTTTCAGCGGAGGTAGGCAGAGAGGATTCTCTGTCTTGGCATACACTCCTTGCTTCTTTCACATCCATACATCCTCTTCATCATGTAAACAAAGTTCACAAACAATAATTATATCTTGCAGATGTCACTTTGGCAGTTGAAGAGGTAGCCAGGGTTAATAAAAAAGTGGACAACTCTATTTGTTCCGCTGAGCGGAAATTCCACTCAATCGCGTTGATGACTTCATATTTGTGCGTTCACATCAACTTCTATTATAGTATCATATTCCAATTTATTTACAGTAAAAATAATGTTATCAGATGAATTTTACCACGAAGAAAAACGAATTTGCAACAAAGGAAAAAATCTCACCAGAAAAAAACTATTTTTAAATGAGATTGAACCAAATGTACGGTCGACAATTTATTTATTTCGACATTAAGTCATTGTAAATAAAAGATAAATATATCGTACGGCAAAATAAATGTAATTAAGTCTTCGCAGCAAAGTAAACTTCTAAAAATACTCCAACGTAACTCAACATAATCGTTGTAGAAGATAACTAGTTAACTTATAACGTTATAACTTAGAACTAAATGGTTTATCGAAGAAATAAAGATTTCCGTTAAAAAAATGTCTTTTCTCCTAACTCTTACATGTTGAAAGGTTTATTTTCTGTTCTTCTTTCGTTTTAAAAGGCACAATGCAAGAAAATAATATTTTAAAGAAAAATAATTTTATTTTCGTAGAAAGCAATTACATGGTGGTTTGACGTATTTAATGAAATGAAAAAATAACTTTGTATAAGACCACAGATTTAATTTTAATTTTTATGAAATTATAACAAAGAAATAGAGAAAAAGAGACAGATAATATGAATTGAAAGAGGCAAAACGTCAACTGAGAATGTGATTAAGGAATAATGAGAAGTTTTATGAGTTTACAGGAAATATTCATAATATTAGACTAACAGACAAATTAAACTGATTAGTAAGAATATGACTGTTAGTTTTAATGGCTTTATTTATTTCTAGTGCTTCTAAATTATTAATCTGTTGCCACGACCATTTTTATGTAGAATATAAGCACCGTGCTTTTATTGAATGTATGATCTTTTTCAATAAGATGATTGGCGAATTCTGAATAACCGTGGTCATTTAAACATCTGAGATGTTCTTCAATTCTGACATTGACATTACGGGTTGTTTTATCAATATAAAATACAAAACAATCACTACAATCTAATATATAAATTTCCGAGCGACTTAGTTGGTCATCTTTACACTTAGAATTGATTATAAATTTACCTAAATAATTGTTTGTATAAAATGTATTTATTTTCATTTCATGAAAAATAATTACATTTTGTTTGTCAAGTCTTTGCCCCATATAAAGCGGAAAATATTAACAATATGCCTATAGCTTTGTTCTTTTCAATCCGAGAATATTCTTCTTTTTCATTAAAATGAAAACAAGTTATTTTTTGGGATAGGAGTTGATCCCCACGTATAAGTGTAATAATTTGTTTGTATGCATTTTTAATTTACACCGAGCAAGAGTCTCACTGCTTAGGGCCAAGTTTCTTTTCACTGAGTACCTAATAACGAGGAATGTTGTTAAATGGAACACATATTAGACCCATACAAAGTATTTATTCAAAAGCCACTTAAATTATCGACTCAAATTGGTGTGGAAAAATTGTACTTTGTATTTTTACTTTCAGATTTTTTTTGAAAATAAAGCTTCTAGGATTCATTGAATTAAGAAAAAAGTTTTTTTGGTGTAGGTATAGTGAATACTTCACGAGTTCAAAGTGGGTGAAGCCAAAAAAACTATGGCGTCTCCGATTTGGAAAATACTGGCGGTAGAAAAAGTGAGGAAATGAGAAGATGGATGTAGTTTTGGGAACTTCTTGTTATTTAAATTTGTTCACTGAACATAGCTAAGTCATTTCAATCCACCATTAGATTTCAAATCATGAATCTCACCTGGGTGACGCTTAAAATATTTCCATTCTGAAAAGGGGTGTAAAAATGTATTTTCAATACCTACGTTTTGATTATCGACTAAAATATGTAACAATATAATAAATATTTATATATATATACTAACACAAATACATTAAAGCATTTCTATTTTCCTTAATCATTTCCAGTTTTTTTAATCCACAAACTTAGGGCTCAGAGACGTGGAAATCAAAATGTATAACAATATTATATATATTTTTTTTTGACTAACACAGAAAAAAAAAACATAAATCTCAATCCCAAATCCCGCTGTAACAGATATTTACCTCAATGCTCTTAAATATGTTTTAATGATATATCAACAAGACAAACTGTTGCTTGTAGAAGGAAATTGGTAGAAACATGTCTCGGAAAACTATCTCTCCAAATAATGTAGTTATTTTTGCGAAAAGTGCCTATGTTGGTATTTTAATGGGACATTTTCTTTATTATCCTTTTCCTTTCTTTCTTTAAGATAGACATGAAGAATGCCGTGATATTCTCGTATTGTAGAGACGTCTAAGGGTATTTAGAAAACGGCTTTTTATAAATGACTCTGAATAAAACGCAGAGTGAAAAAAAAGTGAATATTATGAAACATGAATAACATGAAACATGAATAACATAGAGCGTGAATAACATATGACGTAAATAACAACATAGAACGTGAACAACATATAACGTAAGTAACAAAATGTGACGTGGATATCGCAGAAATTAAATAGCTACAAATAATACTCCACCGTTTTTATGAGCACGTCTTTTTCGCATTTTTAATAGTCCTGAAAAAACCGATTTGTCACTTAGGCCTTTTTTCCTCGATCGATGCAATTCTTTTATATTTGCATAGCGAAATTATCGTCACGATATATAAAATAAAAGTCGAGGAATCCAGCAAATTTTATGTGATAGTTAGTTACAGTTATTATCTGACGCATAACATGAAGATTGCTCAGATTGGGAGATTACATTTCATCGCTCACTGAAGGAGATAACAATCATTTGTACCGCCGTAAACTATATTTTGTAGCGTTTTCTCGTAAAACCAAATAAGTATGTACAATGTACAGTACTGGATTCGTTCAGCGTATCACCCACTGAAAAGAAAAACCGACGGAAATTGTTGCGGGCGTTTCCGTGTGGCCGAAGTAAGCGCGATTTTTCCTCACTTCTTTATAAACAGATGATCGGAGACCTCCATTGTCAGGCGGATAAGATCCATGACTCTGAATTCAGAGGTCAAAAACTAAATTTTATTTATTTAATTTGCGTTATTTCACATTAAATGAAAGTAAAAAAATAAAATAATAATAAAATATGAATAATACTCGTATATATCGTCTTGGTGAAAAACCACCATTTAGAATCAAAATATAGCGTTGCTTGAAAAGGCTTCATCCATGTTAGGTGACCAGATCTGAATGGCCAGGAGCCTACTTTCCAACCTGCCTCTTTCCCATCTCCTTCTCTTCCCAACTTCCTTCAGCCTCACAACATACCCCAACGGGGAGGTGAAGTTGAGAAGTATATATATATATATATACTTATGCAATTTAAACATGAAACATCCATTTTCATTGAAATCGGTACAGATCACATTTTCAGTAATTTCACCATACTGAATATCGTCGCTGGAAAGGCAAAGGCCTTATAAGCGACACTTTGATACAAAGTGATGTAAACTTGCAGTTTTGATCAGTTTTTTTTACATCGAATGCTGTGGCACCTTGTTTCTGAACTTTTTTGGCCCCATCTAAAATATATTTAACAATTGGGAGAAGGCTTGACTCAAGCGACACAAGTTTGGGAATCTTTTAGCTTTTCGTTGCTTCAGGTACCTCAGTGAAATCATTGAGTTAACTTTTTTTCAAAATCCAAACAGGTACTAAAGACTAATTATGAATTTTATTGTATAACAAACAAAAAACTTTAAAGTTTTCTTGTGTACACTTTCTAAAATGGCGATTCAGCCCTTTTGCCTTTCGGGTGACGATATGTGCTGGAAATTATCAATGGACAAATCTACATTTATTCAGTGGATTCATTGGTCTAGTGGTCGTTGGAGAATTTAGTTTTTGTTTTTCCTTTCCTACTTTTTCTTCTCGTGTACTCGAAATTATCAATGGACAAATCTATATTTATTCAGTGGTTTCATTGGTCCAGTGGTCGTTGGAGAATTTATTTTTTGTTTTTCTTTTCCTACTTTTTCTTCTCGTGTGTACATACTTCTCACTAACCAATTTTATTGTGCTTCTTCATTACTTACTTGTATGTCGATGGCACATGTTGTACCGTTTATGTATGTACGATAAAGATTGTTCGTTAAAGTTTCATGATTTCTACGTGATCTGTGCGAATTTCAGCACACTTTGAAGCGATCGAGCAAGAAGAAGCACTGCTACTTTGTACGTGGAACACCTGAGTCCATGGAATTTACACGTGGAGTCCCATACGAATGTATTTCGGAAAATGAATTAACTCTGAACAATGCTAATCGGTCACCTGCGTTAGAGTAAATACATCAATAATTGATTATTTGAAACTGATGGCGTGTTTCATTCATCTTCTCTCAGAATTGCCCTGGTAAAAAACCACCACTCAGAATCGAAACGTCGCAACGCGTTACTTGAAATGGCTTTAACCTTGTTTTGTGAGCACATCTGAATAGCCTGAATGGTACTTTTCACTATTTTTTTATGTGAATATGGCACAAGAGTTCCAACGGCCCGGAGCCAAGAGGATTATGGCATCTCCAACTGCGGTATGTTGTGAGGCTGAAGGTACAGTGCCACCATCCTTCCTCATCTCTTTCCCCTCCCCACTCCCTTGAGTCTCACAACATACTCTAATTAGGAATGCCATAGTCCCACTGGTCCAGAAGAGTTGAGACTCTTGTGCGGTTTTAAAAAATCCCTCGAGTGTCCTTTAATTTCGAAATACGTAAAAAAGTAGGAAAGAATTTAAGGAAATTTAACAATGATATAGGTAGGTTAGGATAGGTCAGTTTAGCTAAGGATAAGTAAGGTAAATAAATCAGGTATTTTTCGCCGATGGTGTATTTTGAAAATTATCCCTTGAATCATTGAAAAATTATTATCGTTTGAGCGCTTAAAAAAATCCCCATTAGATAAATCCCCATTTTAGAAAATGCCACAATGGTCATTGTTATAATGATACTATAGGTACTTCAAATCATTTATTTTTTCAAACATGTATGTGATACCGCACACGAGAAGAAGATATTGGTCGAAAAATACCTAGTTATTCAGATCTGCTCACTAAACACGGCTAGTTGCAATGTTTCAGTTTTGAATGGTGGTCCCTCACAAAGGCGATACTGAATGCAGCTTCAAGGATTTGCAAAAACACCAAACAATGTATTTTCAGAATTGCCAAACTCGTATGGAAATGTAGTTTTCGCTCGCTCGATCTGTGCTGGCGCTCGCACTCGCGCAGTGTGAGTGGATCTAGAGGTGTTTGGTCCGGGAAGTCAGCAGGGATTTAAAGTAAAGAAGCAAATTGTGATATTGTAGGTACTACGACCAATAAAATTTACTTGCATCGAGATTGGAAACTCGCCGTGGCGTCAATGGCAGCCCGTTATAAGTGTGGTTTTACTATTTTTAATTTATTTATTTATTTGACAAATAATAAACGCACAAGTATGGCCAAATTATTTATAGTTTACGATGTAATTTAAAAATCAAAAATATTCTTTCGGAAATGAAGTAAAGTTTTATTTATCTTACTAAAATTTCTTTACAGAAATCGTAAGGAAATTTGAAAACAAAAATTAATTTCGACAAAAAATGATCAAACCTTTTTTATTTATATATCTGCACAGCGTTAAAGATTACAACAATATTAAGATACAGCCTTTTAAATCTATTTTTTAAATTAACACTCAACATATTAAACAGTTTGTCCATGACCTGAAAAATATGAACATAATATTATGTTTTGCGAAGACCGTTTTACAATGTATTTATTTACATTGAATTTTAAAAAAAGAACATATCAATAAAAACGCTGGCATTGTATTTTATGAACTGCAATCGAATTAAAGGTTAGAAACAGTCGGGGACGCCCGAGAAGACATGGCACGATCAAGTGAATCAAATACTTGAATCGGACCACGCGAAGAATCAGAATAACAGAAGAGTATATATGAGACGATGTATGAATGTGAACGAAGCAAGGAGTGTGTGCCAAGACAGAGTTGTATGGCGGTCCGTCCTCTCTGCCTACCCTTACGGGGAAACGGCGTGATGGATAGTTAGTTAGTCAATCGGTTCATTTGTATTTTACAATTTAAATGATCATACCCACAATAACGTCAATTTGTTTCACTAGAGTTTTGATCCCTTAGTCCAAGTACTATACTTAGTTTACTATTGTTTATTCCGTTTTTTCTACCCTACTTAGTAGGTTTGACAGCACGGGCAACAACCATTACATACCTATATTTGTCAATGTTAATATGTTAGTTGTAAGTCACTAGTTATAAGTATTAGGCGTAAGTCAATATTAAGTCTTAGTTATAATATTATGTTAATTAGCCAATCATTTTTATTATTATATCTCTATTTCTAATACAAAACATAACATCTTTGAAATATGTATTACCTACTCGTCAACCAATAAAACTGAAATGTTTTCCCTAAATTGTCACAATTATCACTATTTTCACGACAATAATAACACAAATAACAATTTGTTCTGGAAGCAATGATTAGCAAAAGTAGTAAAATTGCATATCCGTAAATGTTATGTATTACCGTCATACGAAAATCTGAAGTTTTCCCAGCCTGCCAGCTCACGGGGCAGCAGCGCCCGCGCCGCCCCGCCACTGCGGCCGCCTGTCCCCGCGTGCCCATATAAGGAGGCGCACTCCCGCGCTCAACTCACTCGTTATCACGACTTTGCCCTGCTTGGACGTGCCGTGTACCGCCACATACCACCACCACCACCACCACTCACCAATCACCACTAAACTTATCCCGATCTGTCAAATTCACCACGAGTGAACTGACCACTGAGCAGAGCAAGCGGTAATCGCGTTTCTCGGTTTTAAAAGTGTTCCAAAGTTCGCAAAAATTGACCGTGTGCGCGATTTCGTTGACAGCGTTTGGACTAGAATTCAGTTGATCCGAGAAGGGTGAGTACTTTACTTAAAACTTTATTATTTTTTTGTAGTGTATTAAACAGGTATTTTACTGTTTTCCTATAATATCAGGTTCCAAAATCTAAAAAATATCGCATTCCCATCCAATGGTAAAAATGGTGTTTTTAGGAATGAAAATTCTTTCAGAGGCATTTCAGCTATTCGGTAGAGTATAAATAACAAGGTAGTTTTACAATAAACAGGAAAAGTGACTATTTCTACGTAAAGTTGGTCCCAAAGTAAAGAAATTATCATTTTCGATTTCAATGGCATAATAGCATTTACAGAACATATATTTTTCTTTTTAGAAAGTTTTCTGCAAATATACGGAAAATTGGAATGACTTTTTTATTAAATTAAGAAATTTTGTTGTAAAAAGAACGAGTGTTTTTTTTAAATATTTATATTATATTCGAATTGTGTTTGATTTTTATTACAAGAGAATGAAAAAAATTGATAAATTCGTATTTATTTTTTATCGGTTTTAAAAGTCGAGTAACATTTCATTTGGAATCTTTCATTGAATTTTCAAGTTGAATGTTTATCGCGTCAAAAATAATCGCTATTTCTTTCAATTTGGTTTCGAATTGAGGTTGCAAAGCAGAGTAATCGATTTTATTTCCTCGTCGACTTGTGGAAACCAAATGAAATGGTGATTTTTCTGAAAGTTAAATTAACTAATCTTTGCCATCCGAATTTAGTTTTGTGACTTTATTACTCTTAGCCCATGCAAATCCTTAGCGTACTTTTACCACGAAAGACCAATTCTAATTCGCTCTTGGTATTGTACATAATAGCTCGTTATGGTGACAAATCATCAGTGCACTTATCATTTATATATGATTTAGGAAAGTCTATTTTTTCAAACGGTTATACATTTTTCCAATAATGTATCTGTCTATGTTAAGTTGTTCGACTGTTTCATTTAGACTAATTATGGTTTTTAATATAACTGTTATCTTGAAATAATACGTTGAAACAATCTATATATAAGATTTCGTGTAATAGTACATGAATTATGTAGGTGCGAGGGTTTGTTAAGGGTTGTTTTGTATTATTATTGACAGGTTTGTTATTTCTCTGCGGGGCACTTGTCTACCCCCGCATTCATCAAAACAACCCCAAAGGATTCATCATCAGCGTCCTTAAATCAAACTAGCTTCACTCAGTATTATTTTCTTATTCTACTTGTCCTGGCGTTGCCTCAGATTCTTTATTTTCTAACTGGAATTTTTAGGTTTACGTTACGATTTTTAGATCACAACGACATTTCCATCGAGAGCTTGACATTTTTAAATATTCGTTGAACTGTAAAATGTTGATCGTAATCTTTTGATTGATAATGCGAAATTCTGTGGGGTGACCGTGTAAAAATTAATAATTGATTAATACGATTCTTAATTCTCTTTCAATGGAAAATCATCCCACCCAATTCTATCACTTAACCATAAGAGAAGATTATAGACATATCCAAACTAAAAAATGATCATTACTTAAGTGACGGTGCTACCTGAGGTTGATTATTATGCGAAATTAAATGGAGTTATTGTTACATTACCATGAAGTCGAGTGTCATTCGTTTGAATTTGTCAAATAGTAAATTTCCGAAAAGTAACTAGTGAGTTAATTTAATGCGTGTTTGAATGCTTTGCGTCATCGTTATATTATTTTTTTTCTCACACTCCAGAGTGGTGGATACTTTCAGTATCCCTTGGTAAAAGACCATTATTCAAAATTGAAACCTTGCTTTAACTAAAAATATATTTAGCTGTGCTTAATAATTATATTTGCAAAACGAGTTACGTCCCAACTCTCCTATTTTACACCTTCTTCCTCTCCCAATTCTCTTCGACTTCACAACATACCTCAAATTGAGAATATAATAGTCCCACTAGCAGTGGCGGCTTGTGACTTTTTAGAACGCAAGAGTGCTAAGATTAAAAAATACGACGTTATTGAAGTTGTTGTAGCCGAAAAACTATTTATTTTATTATGAAAAAATTTTTTTTTTGTACGAACTTTTTCAGGATTTTTCAGTTTTGGTGGTGCACTGCACGGTTTTCTGAAAAATTTCCATACAAAAAATTGAAATTTTGAAAAAAAAATACAAATCGTTTTCGGCTACAATAACATCAATAATGACGTTTTTTTCAATCTTAGAACTTTAGAACACTAAAAAGTCACAAGCCGCCACTGCCCACTAGCTCTTAATCGTTGAATCTTATGCGGTATTCACATGATAAAAAAATTCCATTAGTAAAACTACAAAATATAAGTTTATCAGTTTTACCGGTAGAGAAATTACTCAATTAATTAATATTTATTTAAAGTGTATGTAAGGTCAGTTATGTATGTCCACGCAAAACAGCTATTACGCCATGAAATGGCATTGTGAAACTTGACAGTTGAGGGGTGTAGAAGTTCTACAAAACACAAAAAATAAGTAAAATCCCAATTTAAAGCAAAATATATAAAACAGTATGAATTGTAAATCTTGGACAAATTATTACAAATATATTGTAAATATGCATATTTCTTAGAAGTGTTCGTCATAACAAGTGGAAAGCTGGCTAGTTCAAAAATAATTTTGACAGGAGTCAGCAGATTTAAAAAGTAAATTGGCTTTCGTGCCCAAAATAATTTGACTCAAAACAGCCTTGCCCCTCATACAGGGCCGGTCCTGTGCAGGCGCAATTAGAGCAGTCCGCTCCAGGCGGCGAATCGCTAAGGCGCTGATAGAACCTAATCGCAGTACTTTATATACATATTACATATATTATAAATGAAAAAAACCACATCATTCGTAGACGGCAATTGAACCCGTAAGTTCCCAGCCCGACGGCGTGAAGCAAAAACCCGCACCTCTCGTCTTATACTCGTACTTGGTACGAGTTGATACTAATCTTCTGTTTGAACAAAACATTGGTGCTATTTAACTGAGGGCCGGACCTGCCTTTATATTGCCATGTATTTAAACGCACTCTTTATCAATTGTACTACAAATAAAACTCACAATCCGCATTGTTAATTATTACATTTGTATAGAGACATCGTGTCTATATCCTCGTGGAGGTGATATGCAAATTATGATAAGTTGAGGCTAATTCAAGTAAACACAAAATGTCGCCAGAATGGAAAAGGTCATGAATATTAACATTCGTAGCTACTCGCGTATCAAACTACGAGTTTCCTCATAGAGCCCACAAAAGCGTCGATTTACTAATCGCCTAGCGAACGATGGGAATCGTGTTTTAATGAGTAAGTCGGTTAGATACTTTATTTGAGTAACATAAATTTTAGAATGATCCCGGGTTAAAAGGGTGCTTTGAGTTTACAATATACTGTTTCAATAGATAAAATAATCGATATAACGTTACCAAATACGTCTATTTGTTTGTTTGGTAATAACATATTTAGAGCATCAGTTATAAAAAAAAATACCACGTAATTATTGTTTTTTTTTTTCATACGATTTACGAGCTTAACAATCGAGTTTCGTTCTGGAGTCGAAAAAATAGTGAAATCAGTATTAGGAAATTTCAACTCTCTATTTTCATAAATTTGAAGGAAAGTCGTCTGTTTGTTACGTAGCTCGTAATTGAAATGTCTTTGCCAGATCAAAATAGATGTCGAAGTTCTTTAAGTTTTGGAAACAGCAAGAAGCAAAGATTATTTTTAATAAAGCAATTTTTCTGTTGAAAGCGGTTAAGTCTTCCAGTAAAATACTGTAATGAATACATTTGAGTACATACATTTGCTGAAATGATTTATTTTCCATAAACCCACTTGAATGAATTTGTAAAAGGCTTTGTGGAAATTATTTTTTCAGAAAAGAGATTACCTCTATTCAGTGTTATACTTAAAACTATTTAAAAAAAAAATATTATTCTGACTATAAACAATTTCCTTTGTCATAAAATTAAAGAAAAAGGTAAATTTCAAATACCTACCTATCTAATAAAGTACCTAGCCATAACATATTTTAGCAGATATTATTATAAATATGAAATGGGTCGATTAAAGCAATTAAAAGTTTTATAGTCAAGGTACACCCCTTGATTTAAAAACAAAAACCAAAACGTATATATATAATAAACAGCAATTATAAATTAACATAAAACTTTTCGTAAATATAGAAAATATAAGTAAATTTCTCTTAGGTTTTTCTAAAGCCCTTTTATCATTCAGTTTTCATTTCGTTAATTTTAATGAAGAAATCTGATAAAAATGTTAATTTTATTCATGATTCATAAAACAGAAACCTCTTGGAAGCTTATTTAAAACATATGATTGTAAATTTTAATAATATGTATCTGATGATCACAAAAATATAACTTAAAAAATAAATAATTGCAAATCAAAATTTCGGAATCAAGTTGTGATATGAAACAGTTTTGTAAATTCTGTCGGTATACGAATATTAAGAATCCTGATTTTGAAATTTTTCATGACAAACAGAAATAATGTCCATATTCAAAGGCTGTTTATCGATTTGAGTTTTTGTTTTTCACTATGTTTTAGCTTTTATTGTAACTATCATAATCCTTTTGAATCAAAGACTTTGTTAGTTCGTAACTTTCCTTGTCATCTATTGTGGTCCAGTCGCCTTTGTTCGCATCCGTTTTCCAGTTACTTACATTATTCTCAGAATATTTCCGTTCAAATGATCTTCATTTGGCAAGCTCAAGGTTTATACAAACACTGTTGCTTATTATTATACTTACACCAAATAAACTATTTTTGGAAACAATATATATATTTTTTAAATATAGATTTTTTTGTTTATTGGATCACCGTACAAGATTCCCAACTGCCTGGAGCCAGTAGGACTATGTTATCTCCAATTGTTGTGAGGCTAAAGGAAATCGGTAAGCAAAAGAGATGGGGTAGGTTGGGAAGCGCCTGGTTATTGAAAATGGAAGTACCAGTATAAATAAAAAATAAAAATTCAGATCTGATCCCTAAATACGGCGAAAAAAGCCATTTCAAGCAACGTTTCAATTCTGAATGGTGGTCTTTCACCAGGGCGATACTGAGAGTATCTACTTCTCTGTATTACATATTATTTCAATATGTATTAAGTTTATTGCATTATTCTATTAGTTATGATATTTTAATATTGATACGCTTAGAAAAATAATTAAAACAAAGACGTATTAAAATTCATTCAAATTCATTTTTGTACTTGTCTCATTTCACACTAAAAATTCTAGGGTAATTTAGGTTCAAAATTTGAGCTTAAAAATATAAGTTATAAAATATTTTGGCTCAAAGACTATCAAAACTTCATTATGCTTGAACTCAGCAGCTTTTAATCCTGTGATTATCAGGTTATCGTTAATTAATTAGGTTCTTCGATGCATCTCATCCCTGCCATAAAGTTAATACGTTCGCGTAAAAAGTTTGTTGCATCGAGTTTATTACTCGTGACCGAAAAAATGTTTCGTTGCATTCGGCAATTTATGATCAGTAAAAGCAGTGTTAGTTTAAGTGCGCTTTTTAACAACATGATCCTCGTGATACGTGCTCGTCTCCACACCTTGCCGCATAAAACTTAAATGGAAAAGAGAAAACGGTATAATCCAGAATTGCATAGTCCATCAATGTCGTGCTATATGTATCGTCTCTATATATCTATGTTGGCATCATTGCTGATTTAGGCTCGTTTGCATTAACTTTACAGAGCTGTTTTCGGCAAGTAAAAACTATTTAAAAAAACATAATTTGTCGCATAAAACTTAAATGGAATACAAAAACGACATAAACCAGAATTATTACTAAGTAAATCCACCGTCAAGCTACATATATGATATAACTGTGAAGCATTATCAGCAAAATAAATGATGAAATAACTTTTAATTCATCATTTATTTTGCTGATTAAGGTATATTTTATTTTTTTCATCAATAATGATTATTATTTCAAATGAAAAAAAAAACGATTTCTAGTCAAAAGTTTTGCTAGGTAATTATTTTTACGCGTGACAGCTATTTCGCCTTCTGAAGGCATTATTAAACTGTGGAGAAGCCACATACAGACGGAATATTTATATCATAAAATGAACAAATATTTAATATTATTATTTTCAACCACCCCCATTAAGTTTTTCTGATAAATTGTTAAAATGCCTGATAATGTTGATAATGCCTTCAGAAGGCGAAACAGCTGTCACGCGTAAAAATAATTACCTAGTAGAACTTTTGACCAAAAATAGTTTTTTAAATTTGAAATAATAATAATTGTTGTTTAAATTTTTTTTTAAACCTAGAAATTAAAATGGAGTTCTTCAAAATTAACTTTAAAACAATGAGTATAAAATAACTTTGTTTAAGACCACAGATTTCACTTTAATTTTTATGACCGATCGGTTTCGCTTAGCCCAAGCATCATTAGGGTACAAAATTAAACTTAACAAAAAATACATAGTGTGCGGTTATGTTTACATACAGAGGGAGAACAAATTATAAAATAAAATAACAAAACAATGAGAAAACAATAGAATAACATTAAAATTATAACAAAGAAACAAAGAAACAAAGAAAAAGAGACAGATAATATGAATTGAAAGAGACAAAGTCTCTTGTCTTTGTCTAAATCGGACATAAAAATTTATGTAATATTCGTGGTCTTATGCAAAGTTATTTTTACAATTCTTTAAATATATGTCAAACTACAAAATGATTGCATTCTACAAAAATATAACATTATTATTATTGAACCTCAATGAATACAAGTTTAATGAAAAAAAATACAAACGATGAAACTATATTTGCAGAGTCCAAAGATCAAGCTTGATATTTCTTCTCTATGTTTATATAAATACATTAATTAAATTCATTGGTGCTGCACTTCTTGTCGCTTATATGCACTTCTGTTCACATCTGTTTTCTGTTAGTAAAAACTGCAAGAAAAGTGTTAGTGTATCTTAGCAAATAATACTTAAACGGAAAACAGAAAGGCAATCTTTTTTTCTCTAATGTTTTTGCACAATCCATAAAATGTCAATTTATACATAATTCTTTCCCTGTATAAGTGAGTTAAGTGCATTGCTGGGGCACTTCTTTTGGATAATAGCCTTACATTGCTATTTTTCACAGGTGAAAGCCATAGAAAAATAAGATTTTCTGGTCATCCATCAAACTTCGAGCCATATGGTCGAATACCTTTTATACCAGTTAAGTGCATTTCTAAAGCAATCATTTTAGCTTATGTGTTTTAACGTCGCTTGACTGCATACAGATAAAAGTTGTAAAACACTTGTTTTTTTTTGTCATTCATTAAATGTCGAGCTACATATCTGTATATATTCTTTATAAATTAAGTGCATAGCTGGAACACTTTCTTTAGCTGATATGCAATAGCGTCGCCTAGCTGCTTCCGCAGGTGACGGCTGTAAAACAAAACTCGGTGCATAAAACTTTAACGGCAAAGAGAACAACGAACAAAGCTAGTATAGTTCATCTAATGTCGAGTTAAATATGTAGTATATATACGTGGACCACTCCCTGTAGGCGATATGCATTATCGTTACCTGGCTGTTTCCGCGGGTGAAGGCTGTAAAAACCGACGAACCTAATTACCCCTGGAGCTCCCGTTCAGTTTCCTGCTCGAAGCGTGATATTTTCAAGATTTTTTACGGTTTGTTTGCAGGCGTCTGAAAGACACTGAAAACTTTTAATAGCTGCATACCTCAACCCTTGTGGGTTTATGCCTCAGTTAATTATCAAACTTTATCCGAGGCTTTGGTAGCTAAGAAAACCTCCCCCCCCACTCCCCCGCATGTGAGAAGTTTTTCCTGGAATGCAATTACGAGTACGTTCGTACGTGTAACGGTATAGATTCTACATTCGTATTTTTAAGTGCGTAGGTCCCAGTTAATGTAGACCTAAAAGCTAACTGTTGAATATTTAAATAAAATATATGATTTTGAATCGTACAAAAACCTTAATAATTATAAATTGTTCGATAAATATTTTAATCCCAAGGGGAACATATTTGACCGGTACTTGCAATTAATCTCTTGTTGTGAACACTCGAGAAAAGAAAACAACTGTCGAAACAAACATTTTTTTTCCTAAAGAAGGTTGATATCACCTCCTTTTATATTATTTTTAGTTTTTGTTTAACATTAAATGCTTACTTAATTTTGTTTTATTACACTACTTGAAAAATCACGAGATGTATAATAACTCGACTTGCCAAGAAAAAAACATTAGTTGCTAATTTAATACACCCATTCCAAATAAAGAATAATATCTGCTAAAACTATTTCTAGGTTCTTTATTATCCAGGTAGAGATTTGAAAAGATTATTTTCTAATTACATAATTTTCAGAACACACCCGTTAATTTGGAAAAGTTCACACTCGTACGTATGTATTCACAAAAATTATTTACAGTTTATTCACATCATTTAAATAAATACAATTCTTACTAGATTTTGAAATGTCTAAAAATATGTAGGGCTTCATTACGTAACTTTGAACTGGAGATATTCTTCATTATTATGAAACAATTTGTTCTTCTACCATTTCCTTTGTCGGTATGTACGCCAGTTTTCTCAACAAAGCTGTAATAAAGTAAAGTGTTTCTTTCTGTCATTGAAATAACTTTGTTTTCTTTGACACGTTTCTTTCTCCGTATTCAATTAATTATCATCAACTCCACAATTTCAAACCCCTTTTCTAAAGGCCAGTTTCCACTAAATGGCTAGCCGCACGCGATTCCTATTTACATGGAGTTGGAATGTAATATTTCTCTGGGGCAGCTGCGACCCGTGCGACAGAATCGCGCGTCAAGAACAGCCGCGCGCGACTTACTATAATTTGAATGTACAACACGCACTGAAGCAACTTTACCTGGGCGACAACGCCTCCCTCCTTTCAGTCACAGTATGCGCCGTGCAGTTATCGTACGAAGAAGTGATTTTTTTCATACACTCGCTGGTTAGACTGTAAAAAAATCTTCAAAAATTGACAAATATGTTTTCTGTGCCAAATATCATTTTTGTAACTTTTGGGGATCATGACAAAACGTATTAAATACATCCTTCGTAGAAGAATCCATCAACAATAGGGTGTGATGAAAATGTATGTTTTCGTTTGCTTTAAAGCGGCTCAACGGGATGCATGCTTTTTCTTCGACATTTATTTGAAGGCAGCAGTCGCGATTAAGTCGCGCATTCAGCCGCGTTCCCCGTAGCCGCATAGTGAAAACTAGCCCTTGGTCAGGTCGGGGTATCGTTATTTCGACCAAGCGCCCCTAGCGATCCTATTAGAAGATTTCTTATATCAGAAAACTTACTGCGAAAAGATATAATAAAGACAATATATACTCCCCATCCGGGCTCTTAAAGGCTATATTAAATGTTTCATTACATAAAGCATCCACGTTCAATAAGTTTATTATTTATATTTATATGTAGAGATTAGCAAAAATAAAAGTAAAATTTAGTGAAACACACACAATCATTCCCTTAAATTATATATAGCTTGTTTTACTTGTTTTTTTATACACTTCGTAATTTATTTTAAATAAATGTAAGATTCGTTGCATTTTTTTACAAAGGTGAACTTTTTTGGATTGCATCAACCATATGTTAAGATTTTTTTGTTTCGTATGAAATCATCTCACAGTAACACTTCGAATTGCAATTGCAAAAAACAACAAACGTTTTCTTTATCAATTTGTTGAAATAATCAGAAACGAATAAAAGCTTTTGTGGTGATGTCTATTACCAAACACCGCTATAAAAATTGACCAATAATAATAATGTTGACAAATCTGAGCAAATGTTGTATGGTTGTATCAGCTGGAGAAAAAAGCATTTCAATAATCTTATAATTTAAAAAAATGCACATTAAAAACATTAGTTTCTAGTAAATTTTAATATTTGTTACCCGGAATATAATAACGGATTATTTATTATAAAACCTGCGCTGTTAATTAAAGGAATGCATTAAAATAAAATAGAAATAATAAACTTCAGCAAGATTGATGCAAGCGTAGTGAGCAAGATTAAGAAAGGGATGCTCATATGGTTTTGATATGTAAAACGGATGAACAGAAAAAAAAGCATTAGGAGAAAACTATTAGCATGGAATGTTCCCTTACATGAGTATTCTATAATATTTGTTTTTTTCTAATTAAATTTGGGAGAAGCAGGGATTTTTTCTGTTTAATGGTGCTTGTATGATGGTCTATTTTCATTCTTGCTTTGAACATATCGATAAGTGGCGAATAAATTGCATTTTAAATTCAATGAATTATTTGTCAAAAACTTTTTATTTTAGGTACCTAGAAAACAAAAACATATATTTCGTCTGTCAGTGGCTGACAGTTCTATAATGACTTCAGAAGGTGAAACAGTTGTTGCGCATAAAAATGAGAATTTTTTTAATTGAAAAAACGTTTATTAATTTCCCTTCATACGTATTTTTTTAAAGCTTAAAATAAAGAAAAAAAAAGTTTGGTAATAATTTTCAAGTTACCTTTTCGCCTTGCTTTACAAAGAAAAGACAGAAAAAATACAAAAAATACAGTCCTCTCTTATTATTTAAAAATTCATCCCTTCGGACATGTTGGTCGCGGACTCGGGTTTTTAATATCCTCTAACTTCCGCATTTCGGTTATGTATTTAACTCCCCAAGCAGTTGTATGCCACCGCAGTGTCTAAGCGTCCGTTAGGCAAACTTGTACCTGAATTATGCATATGCAACCCTTGGATTTTTATGTGACCAATAAAACACAATATTTCAAGTCTGCCTTGAACTCCTAGGTCTGACTTCAAATTTTATTTATTTATTTTGGCCTTTATTTTAAAAAAAGTTTTCATGTTTTAGGTATTTTTTTATTAAAAAAACGGTAAATAAATCAACTTTGCCAACACTTAAAACTAGATTTTTTTCTAATAATTTAATTTTAAGAATTCATTGATAATTGAGCCCAAGCTAAAATAAAGGTGGCTTTGGGAAGAATTAACTTTTGGAATTAAAAAGACAATCTGTTAATTTCCGAAACTGGAAAATATTTCGGACTAGATTATAAAATTTCACAAATTTCGCTGTCTTTAAAAAATCGATGGAAATACAACTATTAAAAATAAAAACATTTCCATTATGAGCTATTGAGCTTTGACATACCCATTTAACTGTGACAAAATATGACAAAACGTTATACTGTTTGTTCAATTGTACAAAGTATTAAAGTCTCTAGTAGTAAAACAATTTCTCTCGTTGCTTTCAGTATCAGTTTACAGAAATAAGAATGGAATATAAGAAATATGCCCCAACCGAGGTACCGTTCAGGATCCTTTTCATACCATTCTGCTAGCACTGTTTTTGTTACTTCAATAATTTCAACTGAATAATCACCATACAAGATTTGTCCTTGCGTTCCCCAAAACATGCATTAACATCTCTGTAAAGCCACTTGACTAATATTATCTGACTTCGCTCTCAAAGGTTCTGGAATCGGGAGGCTGCACGCCTTAGGCAGGTGCTCCATTGTGAGGGGATGAGATTAAGAGAGGATGAAAAGGGCTTCTGGGGCCCTTTGATGCCACATTCAATACCTTCTGGCTGCGTTATCTCTCGGGATTAATGCTGTCAAGTAATTTATGACGCGAAGGAAACTGTCTACAATGGAGATAGCGTTGAATAATGCGATAAAAATACGTTTTAAAAAATAAATTATTGAGTATATTTAAGTTGGATAAAGAAGATAAGTACATAGAGCAATGTTTCCTTTTGTGATGGTTGTTTATTACAACTACGTGTAACAACATGGAAAAAGATTCACTTATTCCCTGAACACTAGTATGGCATTAGAAAATGTTAAAAATAACTCATTCTTAATGCTTTTTCTAGAGTAAAATTTGGTTTAAAGAAGGAAGTAACTACGTGTCCCAATGTTTTTTTTTTGTTATATCTAGTTGTTTATTACAGATACTTGTATAAATAAATACAGAAAAATCATCCCCCGAGGGCATGCAAAATGGTTGTATTAATAAACAATAAATAATGTCCTTTATGAGTACGTACGTACGTACGAGTGTGAACTTTTTATATTTGGAACTGATGCTTTGAAATTATGAAATTTAAAAAATAACCTTTTCTAATCCCTACCTACCAAATAAAGAGCCTACCCTGTTAAGGGTCAGCACTAAAAATACACACTTTTTGGCTTTCTAGTACAAGCAAAACTACAAATTCTTTATATGTTAATACTATACAGGCGGTTAGAAAAATGGTTAAGGCTACCAGTGAATACAATTCTTAAACAGTAATCTTTTAAATTCTTCTTTCTAATAAATGCACACTGGAATTTTAGGAAAAACGTTGAAAAATGCTTTTGCTGGTTTTCAAACTGCACCTTTTACCGATATTTACCGGAAACCTCAGACATTTTTCTAACTGTCAATAGAAAAAGTTGCAGATAAATCATTTGTAGTATGTAGGTAGGTAAGGTGCAAAAATCAACTATTTACTTTTTCCTGATAAGTCAAGTTTCATCCCATGATTTTTTACGGTTAACAAATAGTACAATATAGACTATGAATGGACATATCGTCGCTGTAAAGGTAAAAGGGCTTAAGCGACACTTATAATAATATGCAGTTATGATTGAATTTTTGCATCGAATGCTCTGACTCTCGTTTGATTTCGAAGACTTTTGTGGCCCTTCTGCCATCTAAAATATATTTAACGTTTGGGAGAAGGCTTCACTTAAGAGATACAAGTTCGGGAATATTTTAGGTTTTTGTCGCTTCGGGTAACTCATGAGCATTGAGTTACCCGAGTTAACTTTTTTTTCAAAATCAAACCTAGTACTGAAGACTAATTTTACAAAAAAAAAACTTTAAAGTGCTCTGGTAAAAACTTACTTTTCCAAATGGCGCTTCAGCCTTTTTGCCTTTCCAGCGACGATTTAAGAGTATTAGTAGCTGGTAGCGTGAAGAAATATTATGTAAGAAAATAGGTTAATTATCAGTTTACGTCAGTTTATCAGTCGGTTTTGCAATATTTACGACATCTTTGAGAACTTGAGAAAGACAAAAAGAATATAACCTTTCCGAACAAATTTTATTTGCCCACGCTGGTTTTCGAACCCGTAACCTCTGAGTCCGGAAGCAAGAAAATTACCGTTCTGCTGTGGAGGTCGTCTGAGTTGAATATTTTATTAAATAAACCTTCTAACATCATTTTATTTATGAAAATGATCGCCAATAATTTAGGAAAATATGTTATTCAAAAATATGCTCAACTTGAACTGCGTTGAAGCGAACTGAAGACATGTAGGATGAAATATGATTTTTTAAAGTTTTATTAATTTGTATGAGATCAGAGGGGCTGAGTAAACTTCTCGAGAGAGCGACGTCTTGAAGGAAATATGAATGAAATTAAACCGCTTACCTGTGTGGTACGAGCCCAACATAAGTTGAAATATTTACGACACTTTGAGGATTACGATATTAGAATTTATGTATTATTTGAATCAAGCTCAAGTAGACAGACAGTGGTTAGTTCGATATTACCTCGACATTAATTTATCTGGTGAATGTAATTATGATTGAAAACAGCATAAAACGTTTTTCCACTTGTTTTTTTCTTTACCGTACTGATTTCACTCTGCTACGCGCATCTTCTGTATGTTTCACTGGTAATACCAATATGCGGTATTACCAGTGAAACCGACTCGGTCAAAAAATTGGAAAGTTGTACAGTAGGTACAAACCAAATTGAAGCTTAAATTAAATGCATTTTTCTGCCACATTAGAAATATGATATCAGAGGTATTTCATTGAGTCTATGTTCAGAGGGAGGACTAGTTTGAAGTCATTCAATATTAGTTATATTATTCTGAAAAATAAGTAATATGGTACTCGCTGTGAGTTTTAAACTCGATTCGTACAATTCGTAACCGAGTGTCCTGTTCGCTTGGTAAACAAATTTTACAAAATCGTTGATTTTATTGCATGGCGTTATTATAGCTCCATGAAGTGTCTATCGTTTTATTTCAAACCCATGTTATATCATAGTATATAGCTGCATATCATCTAGCTCTATTACCTATAAAAATATATGTCAATAAATAATTTCACTTGTGAGTACGTACGTACGAGTGTGAACTGTACATATTTAGAACCGTCGGAAGTGTTGAAGTGAAAATTATCAAAATGAAAGAGAGTATTTTCAAATCTAGAAAAGTAGGTACCTATCTATAGTGTATTTACGCAGACATCATTCTTGATTGAAATGGGAACTAATATTTTATCATTGTTAGTCAAGTTACATTCGTTGATTTTTCACGGATATCAAACTAGTATATAATAAATAGCAATTATAAATATACATACAAATGTTCGTGAATATAGAAAACAGAAGTTAAATACTTATAAGTTTTTTAAACCCTTTTTACCATTAAAGTTTAAATTCTTCAAGGTTTAAATGAAGTAATCTTATTGAAATTGCTGAAAATGCTTCTTTTTGTTTTATTCTTAAATCTTTCTGTTGAAATTTTGAAAATCTTTCAGAGTTTTGTGCTTAAAATCCTTATTATTTTCGTATCACTTCAACTTAAAATACAAATGGTAAAAAGTACTGTAAATGGACGGTTTTCCCTTGGCGATGAATTGTAAGATAAAAGATTGATTTGAATCATAAAAAAACAAGAAAAAAACATTATCTTCAGGGTTACCATGTATATGCAATTCAATAAAACTTTATTACGTTATTTCAGAGATAGCCGCTAGCACCTACATTCTTTTATATAATATTTCCCCTTTGCGCTATTGTACGAAATTGGAACTTCGGTGTATTTTAAATTTAGTCTTTCTTTACATTTTGTCCTTCAAATCTGGATCTTTTCCACAGGCCGCGATATCTGGAAATATTTAAAGCTAAATCTTAGTTATTGCATAAAGCTTTGATCTTAGTTTGAATGTCATTTTATTACAGTTTAGAGTTATTTTTAAATTTAAAGTTATACTTTATGAAAATTGCACAATCCAAGCAATCTCTTATAGAAATACAATGAAATTTGCTGTCCAGAAAAGAAAATATTTCAAGTAAAACCCCCTGGTGATGCGCCATCACTCACAACCGAAACGTTGCGGTATCTCAAATCATTTTTTCCTTTTTAGAAACATTATTTCTTAATCCAGCATTCCGCTATTCATAATCCAAAAGAACCAATCAAAAGAAACCTTTTTGAGAATCCCTACAGATATTATGATTATTTTGTGAATTTTGTGAAATTATTTTCGAAACTTTTCCATTTTCGTGAATAATAAAATTCTGTTTTTTGATTAATTAAAGAGGCAAAGTTTGCTTTCCACAAAGGCGCCCGGCAGATTATGTCCAAAGCCGTGGGAAAACGCATCGAAGTTTTCCAGAAATTGTAACTCCATAATTAAATTTCACACAGGGTGGAATATAAAAAAACCCACAGGACTGTGTTGTTTAAACGTCAGTTTTTTACTTTACCAGAATTAAAAATTTGCTTGCGAATAAATTACAAGAAGCCTTTATTTAAAAAATTAAGCAATTTTTATCATGAAATTATATATATATATATATATTAATCTACTTCTGAATCATTCAAAGAGTATTTATGTAATTTAAAAAAAAAAACAAATTCTTGGCTCAATATTTAAAAATGTTCACAACATTATTATTTAAAATGGGTAACTCGATATAATATATTATTTTATTTTATTGATAGGCTAGTAAAAATCACGGCATGGAACTTGACTTACAGTGTACTCTGACACAGCGATCAAAAACTAAAGATCTGACTGACTTGTAAAATATATTGGTTGGTTGACTGGATCTCTTTTTTAATCTACACAAAAATATTCCCAGTACAATCATCCCGCATGTCTCAAGTATTTTACTATTTTTTACAACTAACCGAGAGTATGTTTTTAAATAAACATAGAATAATTCAAAAATGAGTAAATTCAAACCGCAGCATAGTGAAGGCAATTGTAAAAAATGTATTTTTATGCCTTTTAAATATTGAAAACCTCTGTACGTATTGTTATACTAACTGATATTTAATTTTGGGTATAAAAGTTAAAGTCCAATTTTAGTAATCGTAAAATAAAATGTTACCGCTAAAAACTTTGGTGATGTCGGTTGTTGGCAATCTTCCACAGATCGATGTCTTCAAAACCGTTTTAAAGTGATTGATAAACGATTATAAATATCTATCTCGTTACAGAGTTTTTATTCTCTATTCAAGTGTAAACCTTAAGAAATAATGCGGATAATTAAAGAAAAAATGGTTGCTGTCAGTCTGGTCCTTAAAATGCTCCATATTTGATGGATCTCATAAAATGTTTTCACAGCTGTCGTTAAAAACACTGATAAATAAAATGACTAATTAACGGTCCTCCTTACTAGCGAAAAAAATATTGTAAAAGTGTTTTTTATTTTATTTTTTTTTTTTTACATGAATACCGCACAAGAGTCTCAACTGCTCCCAACCGTATAGAGCCAGTGAGACTATGGCATCCCTAAATTGGGTATGTTGTGAGGCTGAAGGTAGTGGGGAGGGGAAGGAGATCGGGAAGAGGAAGGTTGGGAAGTACCTGGCTATTCAGATCTGGTCACCAAAGACGGCTTAAACCATTTCAAGCAACGTTTCGATTCTGAATGGTGGTCTTTCACCAGGGCGATACTTAGAGTATCTACCACTCTGGAACGTGCCGCAAATATACTTATAAGCTGCCCTACTTTCCTCATCTGAATACATTTTAAAGAAATGAAAAATAACTTTGTATATAACCACGAATATTATTTTTCATTTTACTTTTTCTCCCTCTGTTTGTATATATAACTGCACATTTCGTATTTTTTGTATAGTTTAATTTTGTATCCTGATAATGTTTAGGCTAAGCGAAACCGGTCGGTCATAAAAAATAAAGTAATATCCGTGGTGTTGTACAAAGTTATTTTCTCATTTCTTTAAATACGTTAAACCACAAAGTGATTGCTTTCTACAAATATATAAATTTTTCTATCGATTACTATAGTTTCCTTTAAAATTTACTCTCACCCAAATATCGTATTGCGAAAATCTTAACTTTTACCTAATTCAGTCGGCTACTCGGGACCAGGTGCTCAGACATACTTCATTTCATGGCCGGCAACCTTGTCGTTTATTATTTTGACGTCATATCGGACGTGAAAATTCAAACATCGAATAGTGAAATTACGACGCAATTTTCTTACATTCACCACTTTAGAATGTAACTTGAAATGATCTTACCTAGCTCCAATTCTTCCCCCGTTTCCTTCCGCCACACAATATTCCTAACATTGGGGAAGTTCTACTCTTACTGGCTCCAATAAGTTATACTATTCGGCGTCGCTCCAGTTTCAACACCTTTTTTTCTTCATATAAAACAATTTTAAAATATGGAACAAACGATATGGCGTCTTGGTTTTGGACAGCTCAATGAATATTTTTCATAATTACTGACTAAAAAATATTGTTGCGTGCTAAAAGATGTGCTAATTTCGTGATGCCAGAGCTCACCACTCGGGAGTTTTTGTTTTTTTAGATACCACACAAACAGATTTGTAGATATGATAACAGCATAAAAACTTGCATGAAAATATTGTTAGGTTTTCATAGACGGTTTAAGCTAGCCTTTAAAACATTATTTACCAGAGCGTTGAATAATTCTACCATTAAGGTACGCCAAGCCTACAGCTCTTATAAGCATTACTTGTTTCTTCCAGAAGACGTTTCTGTAGATATCTGTAATTTATAATCAAGCTGTACATTTTCAAGCCCCTATTAATATTTCACCGACTCAAATTCCTGGAAAAAATCCTCAAAGAACAAACCTTCCCAACAATTAAAATATAATATGTACGCTTATTATAATTATTAAAGGTCGTCTTCGGAATATTCTTATCTTACAGCGTTGCTCTAACTTTTTACCATTAAAACGGCCGGTTTCTGTTGAAAATATCAACCGCGATTTCTGAAACCTGAAATTTGTTCAAAACTGAGTAAACACCTTTTGCTGAGTGCTTAATTTGAGTCACCTTAAGTTTTTTCAATTTTGGTTTTTATATTTTTTAAATTTCCCTTTCAATTTTTTTTCAGATTTTTAAATTGTGCTGGCCAAATATTAGCGTTTATTAAAAAGATTCTGTAGAGTTTCTCATATTTCTAGTGGATATTTGTGATGACAGTAGATTGACACAATTATTATTGAAGGTGGATAATCCAGTTAAGGTGTAAGAAGTGTAGATACAAATTATAATTATACAAAAATAATTAAAGTAATTATATTTGTTGGAAAATTAAAAAAAAAATAACACAAATAAATTTTAAGTTAAGAGTAATTACTACCTGAGTAAAAAAAAAACAATAAGGTTTTTTTAATCACTAAGAAGTTATAGGAAAGCTCTGGCCTTATGAAAATAGCACAACCTTTTCTCTTGCACACAACTCTACCCAACGAAATGCTTAACTTTAAAAAACACATTAAACTGTCAAAACGTATTAAAAGACGCCATATTGTTTGATGCAAATTATTAACTTATTCAATAAAAAAAAGTATCACGATGGTCTGTTTCCAGCAAGTTATCTCTATTTTGCGACCACCTATGTGATTTTTTTCTACTCTCTAATCAGATATCAATCCGGTGCTATTGTTGGTCTATTTTGAAAGCTTACACGCAATATACACAAGGAAAGAGGTTACGCCCTAGCATTATATTCTACGAAATGACACAATCTTCCCCAGTAAATATGACAAACTTTCTTTTCCCCTATCCTCCAAGGCTTTGTAGTGATTTATTCGCATCATAACTGCTTTGTAATAACCCAAATTCAAAGCGTTTGGGAGAAGAAGCGTGTTGATATTTTTAAAATTTATTTTACTGGCCTACCTAAAACGTTTTGTAAAATCTTTTCAAAGCACGTGTTAAATTAAATACAATAGAACTGTAAATATTCAGTTCCTTTGATATTACTTTCGATATTTAAAATGGATGTCCCGTGTTGAAACCCGTATGAATTTATTATTTGTTTTTTGCTACACCGACTCGTTTCAGGTTTTATGCCTCAGAAATACGAACAGTTATAAGGTCAAAAACATAATTACAAAAGCTCATAGGACATAAATGAAACACCCTTCCATATTAACTATGAACATCAACTCTTAGTAAAATGAAAATTACTCGTTTCTTCGATAAATTTGTTTATAATACAACGCGCATGTTAAACGAGCTACAGGAATTCGACTTTCAGGTCTCTTCAATACCCGCATTAACTTATACCTAACTAAAGTTCTTTCCTTAACCAACCTCAAAATGTCATTCAACTAACGGGGAGACAAAATAATTCTATTAGCTTTATAGACAATAGTCAGGTGAGCTCTCATGGGGTGTAATATAAAAAAAATATAAAACACTTTTAACACAATTTACTCTCTTGTAAAAGAAAAAATAATTATAAGATGACTAGTTGAGGAGAAGTAAATTAAGCTTTATGTAAGGGTCCGTAAGATATTATGTTTGTGAAAAAGACTGTCATTTTGATCTGAAATAATAATAATTCCTAAATACATTGTAGTTCCCGCCCCCCAAAACTCATCAAACCAAAAGTGCAAAGGTTAGTTAAGCTTCAAAAAGCATCTCACCCGCAGCTTATCTTAAAGTTAAGACATTCTGCAAAAGAAAAAATAAATAATGTTGATTAAGCATCGCAACCTTCCTCTGTTATGTAAAAGCTGAGCTCGGGCACCCATTAGCGGGATTTTAGGGACACAACGAAATATAGTCCTACTTGAAGCTTAAATAATATAAAGGATGCATTCTTATGATGAACTTATATTATATAATATCTTTATGTATAAATGTGTTTTGGTTTAAAGGCGGTTTTTTTTAATAAATATATCTTAAGCGCTTCGTTTTTTTTAAAATACTTTCAAATTGTCCCCAAGTTTTGTTGCAACCGCAACATAATCAGGGCAAGAATAATAATTTTAAAATCATAATAAATATTTTAACCACATTCTGTAATTTTTACCTTTTAACACTTTGTAAGGTTCCTTTATCTGGGAACTAACATATATCACCAGCCGGCCGGGCGACATTTTGCGACATTGAAAAGATTTTTTAACACCGGTCCTTAACAAATACGGATTTAAAGAAGGCGGAAAGACGAATACCACTAGCTTATTCCGTATGCAATTAAATAAACAATTGCATATGACACAAATAACTTATTTCTGTTATTTGTATAAGCTATCTGAATAAACGTTATTTTAAGCAGTGTTTCGATTTGGGTAAATGTGAAATTAAAGTTTCACATATTCTGAGTAAATAAAATATGTTTTCTACAAATGGAGTTTTTTTACACAGATTCTTGTGCATACTTGGTCACATTAAAATTAGGATATCAAAATAAATAATTACATTAATTTGTTTTATAATAAAAACCCACGTAAATACTCTGTCGTGCCGTATTGTCCTCGGCCACATCGAATTAAAAATATTATATTAATACTTGAAATAATATCAATAATTTTCAACGTAAATATAAAACATAAAATATATAACGGTCGCAACCGAGACAATTGCAATTTAATATAAAAAAAATATTATATCTATTTTCGTATTTATTGGAGTTGCTTTAATGTATACACCTCTTTGCCGAAAGTTTTTTTTTTAATTCATTGAATTGATGTCAATCTGAAGTGAGCTTTAAATCAGCAATCATTTTAATTGTTTTTTCCAAGATGCGTGAACACTGGATTATAAAAAAAGTGAAAACGAATTTCAATTAATTTTGATAAAACGGGAACCACTCCATAACCGCCTCTAGATCTATTTGATCCCATAATCTACTACTTTATTTCGCTTAGATTATAATTCTGAAGTTTTTTTTCTAAAAGGGTTATTATTTAAATTTCTTTCTCTTTGGATAAGATATCTAATCCAAATACTCGTAGGATACAGGACAAATTTTAATAGATTCAATTTAAGTTTAAAAAAATATATTAATACCTTTTTTACCTTAAATTCATAATTTCGAATCGACATAATTGATCCTAATAAATGACACCAAATTTTATTTTTTTGTATCACTAATTATTTATATTTTATTCGCCTACTAGGGTTTTCTCGTGCACCAGGGCTGTTAACATCTAACTACAATTACAAACAAATATTCGTATGTATAGACGGGTGCATATATTACATAACAGTAGAGATGGTCGATATTTCTGTCCCGGATAAAAGGAACCGGCTCTAAGCCGGTCCCTAAACATTTTTCGCGGCGAGGAATCATTTCTTTATAATATAAAAATCTTCTTCGTGGAACTTTTCTGGCACCAGGAACCGGTTCCAAAAAGAACTGGATAAATAATGGGTTCCTCGCCGGTTACCGGTAACTGGAACCGCAGGTACATCGAACTTCCGATATCAACCATCCCTACATAACAGTGTTCAAAAGTAGACAAGAAAGAAATGGAACATTAGAGGGTGGGCTAAGTAAGTAACAGGAAAAATATACAGCTGAAACTTGCTGAATATCTTTAATTATTCCCTAATTATGTTGGTATTCATTCAAAACTGCTGTGTTTCATTTAGTATAAATATCAATGAAAATCAGTGAAAATCTGTAATTTACGTATATTGTTTCAAATATTGATGAAATGAATAAGGAACATGTTCCGAAACGATACAAAATTTGTTAGAGTGGGTTTAAAAAAAAAAAATGATGCTGTTAAAAATATATGGAAATTAAAGTTACATTTTCTGATTCTAATCTTCGCTTTTAAAATGCATAACTATTTCTTTCAAAAAACGATCTAAAACTGCTGATTTGTATTGTTGTATTAAGCTGGTGGTATTGTGACGTATGTTCCGCTAGTGGCTGCTAACAATAACTGTCACTGGGACCTGAAACCGCCTAAAAGCGTTGGTCGACATGACGTCACAGCCGCCAAACCACATACTCCGCGCAAACATATCGTTTTGGCGGCAATTTAAAATAGGTTTTATTTAATTTTGAAAATTTTATATTTCAGCAAAACAAGATCTAGATTTAAAAAAAAAACTATGAAAATATCATTTTGGGTGGCATTGTACAGTTTTCACCGAAATAGGTCTACTAGGTCAACTTTTCTAGATAAGTTAAAACAAAAAAAGTACTGAGACTGAAAAACTGACCAAAATTTTGTTTATCTATTGGGGTGCCGTGGGTTTCATAGTAAAATTTATAACAAACCACTTTTTTCAAATTTATCGGCGAGTAGTTTATTACAACTTTAAAAGCGATAGTTTAGACGCATCTTGTCTCAAGTAAAATGATTGATAATGTGTGTTATTGGAAAAACATTTCAGACCCTTGTCAAAATATTTTCTACTACAAAAAGGGGTGAACTTTATTCATTCGTAATAGTGACGATTTTTACTTAAAATGTTATAAAAACAAATACATTTAAAAAAAAATACTAATGACATCTTTCTTGAATAAACGAATATTCTTTTGTGATAATCTCCATTCAGCATTATGTGCTGAACATGTAAAGATTAGCATCAAGCATATAAACGAATTGCTTACTGTTGGATTTTAAAGTGATATTTTTTTGCGTTCTTACCTTCATATTTCTTATCCAATTCCTTACATACCTAACCATTTCGCCGTATCGTCGTTTTGAATAAAACGGTGACAATTCGAAATAATTGACAGAAGAACTTCAAATTGATCAGTGAGTGAATGGTTTCCCTTTTCCTCCCCTAATCTTTCCACAATTATAATCAGACATTTCCACCAAATCCATCTGAAGCTGGAAACACATTAAATGTTTCATCGCATTTGTTCAGTTTTTATAAAACGCTTTGTTATATATGATTGACCTAACAAAATAGGCTTCGTAGTGCAAACGGTGTCGATATATTTACTCACCTGCAGTGAATGACATTATGGTATACTTCAACAGCCATAGACTTAACTTTGTTTTCAATGCAAAATTAAGAGTCTCTTAATTTTGTTTTCTATTATTTGTAATAGACTTTTGACCTTGGGTGTTCTTGGTCAACAATTTGAAGTACGTAGAAAGGGAAGTTAAATCAATATTACATTGTTATTCAAGCGAAGAAAAAACTGTAAAACATTAGGTGTGAAATGAGACCAATAGGAAATATAATTTTAAGAGAAGGGAAATTAATTCTAGATAAAGGATATTTGTTCACGGTAGCATACATTTTATAAGTGATCTTAGATTCACACCTCAAGGTAACAATGAGTTCAATCTTGGAGCAAAGAAATCAAATTTTAAATAGGTTTGATGGAAAAGAAACAAAAATTCGTTTTTGTGAAATACATTGGATATTGCTGGAATGTTTTTTATAAGAATGCTTTTGATTGAGGCATATTTAGTTGTTTTTAATAATTTGGGTAATATAAGACCAATATTCAGCCCATTCTGTGTTGTCTCTGTCTTTGACATAGCCTGTAAATATATTATAAGTCTCCAGACATCATGATTTTCCACATTTAATTGAAATTTGCATAGCGACAGTAAATTTAACAATATATTTTTAGTTTTCTATTCCATTGTCAATGTTTTCCGTGTAATTATATTTACTTAATCCATATTTTAAAACCGTTTCATTGAATTTCAAAGGGAATTTGATGGTAGAGGTTGTATTATGAATCCAGCTTATTGCATTTCATCACGAAGGGGAGCTTTTGTAATCTCTTTGTTCGTCAACTTTTCTTGTGGCCCTGAAAAATAAAGAAAACAAAGGCGGAGGAAAGAATTTATGTCAAATTATTAGGCATGCGAGTCACAGCGAATCTCTATTATGAATGTTTAAGCCAAGTAGTTTTTGACAAAGTTTTGGGTTTTTGAATAAAAAACTTCTTCTTCAAAACTTGAATGTACTTACATGTAATAATAAATTTAAACACCATATATGTATTGAATGAACACGGCGACTCTAAAGGTTGGCACGATAGTATAGTAGTTAAAGTTATCGTTTGGTATTCAAATTCGGTCGCAGAAACCAGATTTCCTTTCTTATTTTTCAAATGCGTATGATTTTGATGTGGTGCGAATACATACCGCAATATTGTTTTTTTTTAATACCCAACTTATCAACAATCGATTGAGAAAATAGATTGTTGCCGCGATGAAAGGAGTACTCCAACCCACTGAGCTGTCGAGACGGCCTTTAAGGTTTCCTTGAATATAAAAATATAATTAAAACATTTTACTATAGATTTTGTTATTAGTTTTAACTGGTAAATTCACTTAGATTAATATCGTTCCACAGACTAGATTTTCATTACCGAGTAAATTTGATTGAAAACTTTTCTTAACAATTATTAGATCGTACCACAGTTTGTTAGATTAACCAAATAACCAACTGAAACTGCTCGGGAAATTTTCCGCCTCCCACAGCTGCGCAGAACCACTTAGTTGTTCATGAAAATGAGTTAATAATCGTGTGCATCGTCGAATATTCATAGAAATTCCCAAGAAAATGGAAGTATTATTTAGAAACGCCATGAAAATGCATGAGCTTCATCAGAATTATGGTTTAATTGGACCCCCTCTCACGAATACTAGTTTTAAGATTCAATTTACATTGTAAGATTAAGTTGACGCTTATTTTAAAAGCTTTATAAAAAATACAAGCGGTGAAGATGCTGTAGTAATTCATTCAGAAATAACTGTTGAATGCGACTTTTCTACTGTTTATTTGAGGTATTTTGTGAGGCTGGAAGGAATGGGAATGTAGATAGGGAAGCGGATAGAAAAAAAAGCCTGGGAAGTTCTTCCCCAATAACGGGAAGTGATATTCAGACCAGGTCATCAAACACAGCTAAAGCCATTTCATTAACGAAACAAAGACGTTTTCATTCTGGATAAATATTATTTGTTTTACATTAACTCCGCACAGGAGGCCCCGAGGGAAATAATTTCCTTTAGAGTCTATGTTATTTTCGGAGATTCTATATGGAGGGTTTTTTTGAGGAAAGTATGGAGTGAAGTTGGGTCAAGTTGTAGAATGTAGGAAACGCAGAGGCCGGCAATTTATTTCACAGCCGAGTGGTTGAATACAAAAACTAGTCATAGAAGCGACCCGTTCTCATTTATAGAACGTCAACTGCGTATAAATGTAGGTATGCGTTTAGCGAGTTTCCCGATTATGCACCGGAGTCGAAAGGATCAATGACGAACGTTCCTTGGAGCTTCCTCCATTAAAATACCGATAGAACAAGAACAGCATCCCCATCGTTTCAGTTTTAAACACATTGTGATCAACTGACAAGCATAACGGTCATGTTGTTATGCTTGTCAGTTGAAACGGGCCCAAAATTGACACTGTAACGATGCCAAATTTGATGTGATAAAAATTTGAAACACCTCAAACTGAATTGTCGTTTCGATCCGATTGATTGACTATCTATTAGACTAATTAGACATTGTCTAATATAGATTTTTTCCAATAATATTTGTCGTTGTGAAGTTTACTCATTACCACATCTTATGGTTAAAGATTTTGAAATTATTTGCACGAATCAATCCAGATGAATTATCATTGATACCTCTACTGTGTTTTTTTCTGACTTATCGAACTGTGCATTCATTTTTGAAATACTACAATATATTATATCCACCGATTTAATTTTATTGCACCTATTATAATGCATATATCGCACTCACACCACCACTCCGCGAAAAATATATCAAACTGGGCTGATGGGCTTAAACATATTCTTAGACCCACTTTTTGTAATTGTAATATAGATATCAAAACCTTGATTACAAAAATAACAGTGAATTTATATTGCACAGTTTTGTGATAGTTCACCGCAAACTGATACATACTTAAACATCCGTACGCATTAAAAGTTGTTCTTCATTGATGTTTATACATAAAATGAAGAACAACTTGTTACCAACATATTTTTCTGACAAAATTATCTACAATGTTGATATTCACAAACATAATACAAGGGCATGCAAAGAAATTATAATACCAGAAAAGAATAAAGCCAACATACAAAATAGCTTAATTTATAAGGGATGAAATCTTATAATGCGCTGCCGGAAACCATAAAAATTATGCCAAACAATAAATTCAAAATAGCCTGTAAGAACTATTTAAAATACATATAAATCAAAATAATAAGTAGTATATAAGTAAAAATATTATTAAGTCAAAAATTAAATGAAATAATTAGTAAATTTATAAACTTTGATGTACAAGTAACTAATATAAAATAAGTAAAACTAAAAAAACACATAGTAAAGATGTAAAATTTTCATAGGCCACTATCCCAGTTTGATATATTATACATTGGCTTTAAGTTACTTCAAAATAATTGAGCGATCTCAGAAAATGAAAGTATTCAGTTTCACATAGAAAAGAACATCTGAAACACAAGTTTTATCACATTAAAAGTGTACCTGGTTCAAAATCACTGATTAAAAAAATTGTTTATTTGACCCAGTTTTTTTTTAACATTTTCCATTATTGGATTACCGATTACACGTCATAATAAGTCGGAGTAAGTAACACTGATATCAGATTTTAACCGTAGTTTCAGTGGGTTTAGCTGCTTGGCGGCACGTTCTTGCAAAGTCCGTAAGTGCGGCTAATCTTTTTGATCTAAAAACGCGTCGGAAAATTTTATAGTATCGTGCAGGTTTAAAAAATATTATATTTCCAGCCTGTGGGCAATTATGAAAAGTATACGTTTGTAGTAATATCGCCACAAAAGATAAAGAAAAATAACTTTTTTATTAAGTGGTTTTAGCGTTCATTCCGTTCTCGTTCGTGATTTCTTTAATTCCTGAATAAATCGACTCGTAAATGCAATTCAACGGTATGCTCTACTTTTCGTATTCATCCAGAGTTCTCTCCTATTAGATAAAAGTTTGCTCTTATTTTTAACCTTGCAGGCTGATAGCAAAAAGGCATTTTACTATTATGAATTTATACATTAACTCCATACAGGAGACCCTGAGGGAAATAATTTCCCTCGGGGCCTATATCGTATATGGGAATGCTGTATGGAGGGATCAATCAATTAATTAATAATAATCAACCTTCTTCTTTTCCTCTACTTTTTTCAACAGCGCCAAGCGGAGTGTTTCATGTTTGGGTTATTATATGACTTACTGCATGTTTTTACTCCTATTCAAGAAACGATTGCGTTGCTTATTTATGTGGTTTAATTTGTCTCCTCATGATCCTGGTCACGAAAATGAAGATTTCTTATTTTTTGTTAAAGAATAGGCAAATTAATTATTTTACCAAAAAAAAAAAAATCCTAAATATTAATTTTAATAGATTATCAAAAAATCTAATAATTTCCAAGGTCCATCGTACTGGAATTTAGTGAAAGATTCGCTCATAAATTATGGTTTTAGAAATTCTGATAAAGGTTTGTATTGTTCATGTTTCCGTGTCTTATAATTTAAACTTTAAAAAAATATATATTGTTCATCGTTACTATGAGTGTGTAACAAGCTGCTTTGAGCGTTTTCCCATAGTATAATTAAGCGTGAAAAGTCGTACCTTCTTTCCTTTGTACGGAAACAAAGGATTTCATAGCCAACCCGGCCAGGTGACTCATCTATTCATAATATCGCTGTGGCTGAAATATGTATTTTTTTTTGGAAAGCCAAGTAAAAGCAGCAACAGCAGTATCAGGGAAATTATGGACACATTATGTCTAGTTTTACACTGCGGTAGAAATTGTTTTAGTATTTTTCATTGCATTTTCCACAAATAATCTTATTACCATCATCCTGAATAATAGCGGCTCTAGAATGATGTTATCTGAAAGTTCTGGTTGGCTCTAAGAAGGGTCTCCACTCCTGTACATTGTTGGCTTCCTCACCGCTAAGCCACTTTTGTCCTCCCATCGCTCCTTCGCTTCTTTCTCAGTCTAACACGAATATAATCATTTGAACCAACCGAAGAATTCATGAAGTTCTTTTATAAAAGATTCAATTTTAAAAAAATCTATTTTTTTCTTGTATTATAATACAGAAAAAATGACGACTTTTTCACCAATTTACATGTTTTATACTTTTATTGTTTTAAATGAGCAACCTACCTACATATCTAAAATTGAAAAAGCGCCAAGTCTACGAAGGTAATGTTATTTAGTCATGGAACGTTGTAAATGTATTTTGTACTTACAACACATGCCTTTTTAAGTGTGAGCATCCTTTAGGAATGTTTTTTGAAAAAAAAAAATACTCTAAAGAAATCTACTTCTAATTTTAATTTATATATCCTAAAGGCATATTATATAGGGTTTTGCAGGAAGTACTGACAGACTTTAATCAACGATTTCTGGGTTTATTTGGAGTTAAAAATGTAGATGGAATTTTTATCTCCGGCGACATTTTTTTTACAATCAAACAAAAAAGTCAGCATTAGACAGTAAGGATCAAGGCGGGGAGGCAGAGTGGGCGGTATCTCGGCTTAGTAATCAGTGACGACATGTGACAGAAATAAATATTTTAGTTTTTGATTGAAAATGAAAAATAAATATTATTAAAAGTAAATTAAATTCCATCTACATTTTTTACTCCAAATAAGCGTAGAATCACTGCTTAAAGTCTGTCAGTTAACTCCTACAACATCCTGTATATTTAAAAAAAAACTTTTTTTTAGCGAAAATATCGCTTGAGACTTTACAGTGTGATGACAAAAATGACCTGTAAAGCATAATGTACAAAATATGTTCGTTTTATTATGTTTCGGGGAACTAAAATTTTAAATCATTCATCTTCCTACTATTTTTGTCACTGTTCCTGAACAAATCTTTGCATTTTAGAGCATTGAATCCAACTTTTATCAAATTAAATAATCCACGTGCGCAGCTTGTACGTGAAAGCACTTTTAAGAACGATAGAGCCTCATAATAAATAATATCCTTTCGGAGGCACACTTATTCGTCCTCCATACGCTCATAAACCCACATGAGAATATGCTAAAGTGTAGCTAAATGGTAATAGGGTACTCAGCCCAGGTACAATACAGACTGTTAGTTTTAAAATTTCCTAGTGCGAATGAATAATTAATTTTAGTGGAGTCATTTGTCCGTTCGAATTGCAAAAAGGACACAACTATCAGCGCGCATTGTATAAATAATGTACAAATAAATCATTTATTCAGAAATGTAGGAATGTTAGCGAAATTTCATACTCCCGTTGAATATATTCCTATCTCCATAGTGAAAATATTATTTCATCACTTGGTTAAATCGCTAACATAAAGAAAAAGTATACACAAAACGTCTATAAATATTAGGCTTAACCCTTAAAAGCACACATTTTCCTTTTGATCTGAAAAAAATCTGCATGTAATTCAAAGGAGAGCCGAATAGAAATTGTTTATTGACTTGAAAAAAAAATAGGGGTGGTTTTGGGGGTGAATATAAAACTAACCTAGAGGAGGTGTTGTGCATTGAGGAGGTAAAAAAGACAATTTTGACTGTCTTTATATATTTTTAAGTAATATTAAAAATTTGCATGAGCCAATTATGAGTAGTATTTTGAAATGCGAAAATAAGTTCTTTTAAAACAAAATCCTGCCCTTAGGCTAGCTTATGCATTTAAGGGTTAAAAAATATTAAATAAACAAATTATTTAAATGAACTGTTGCATAACTTGGATTGGGCCAATATATTTTTACGATATGCTTCGATGCTGAAATCTAGAATTAGGCGGAATTGCCCGATGAAGAAATTCCCGAAGATATTAAACTCTTTTCTCATTCCTGCCACCCTGGTTTATAAGGGTTATATAAGGGATGCAAAGCCGGGAACTCGTAATTTTGTTAGAATATTTGACTCATAAGTAGATGGATGAGGAATTCGGGGACATCTCAAAAATTGGGGTCATGTCACGAGTCTAAATGACAAATAGTTTGTATGAATGTTGATGGATCGAGGAATTAATACTCTCGGGATATCACTGCGTGAAAATGGCGTGAATATGAATGAAGTTCCGGAAATAGTTCTGGATTGTTCGATGAAATTGACTAATAGCTTTCCGTCGGCAAATCACAAATTGCAGCAGACCCGCAATGCAGTCCGCATGAACCCCTCAATCAAAATCGGTCATTTCACTGCAAATCTCTAAAAGCCTTTTTTCAGGAACGATCTGGCTCGTTCAATGTTTGAAATCAGTCACTTGAAATTAAATACATACGTTTCAATTGATTTAGTTCAATCACATTAACATTATCTGTCACTAAATGATCTCTTCTCGGTGTATCTAATTGATAATGGACAGTCACTCATTCGAGTAACTGTCAATCCATCCCCTTACCTTGACCATTACTGTCCATTGCTGTTTTATTAAGTGGAAAAAAAGCATATATTTTTGGAGACCAATCTATTTTTTACTCAAAATAAACTAAATAGTCGCTCATTAAAGCCTGTCGGGTTTGATCTGTTTTACCCTATATAATTTATTTATTTAATACATACAATATATCTACATCTTCCTCGTAATTATATACTGCCCTGAGGAAGTTCAGAACAGGTTAAGCGAAACTGGTTGACAATAAACTAATCAATAAACTAGCGGTGCATCTCAGAGCAATAATATACAGGAGGGATAGTCTTGTGAAACACTGTAGTCAGGATTGTTGATTTTTATTCCTGACTCCGGGGTGGCTAGAGTTTTCATGTACACAGCTTTTTACATCCATTCATAGCACATGTCGACATAATGTTTTGTTTATTTGTATAACCACTTTTTCACAGTATTGTTATCAAATATAGCATATAACCACAAAAAACGTTGAGTTATGTCGCATAACAATACGTAGTGGGCGGAGTTGCCGGAAACGCGGGAGACGGAACACTACACTTTATAAAAGTGGTGCGATATTATGTGATAACTTGTCTTGTCTCTTTCTCTCTCACGGTTTAGGACGTAAAAACCGGAGAAAGTGATTTATCGTAAATTTATATAGGTTTGGTAAAAATATTTACCTCTATCTCCATATACTATCGTATCTTCTTACTCCAAGCGGTGCATACAAAGTATATCTTTTATTCTATATACTAGTTGTTACCCACGAAATGTTAGTTGACTAAGAAAAAATATGTTTCCTTTAATTCACTTATTTCAAAGTTTATTTTTAACTTTATGAGGTAGATAGGGGTTAACAAGATATTTTTTTAAATTTGATAATTTCAGTCCCAAATTTGAAAAGTTAATATTTATGTCATATCATTTATGTCTTTCCTGATACTGAAACTACCAAACGCAAACCATTCACTTTTATTATACATCTCTAATGTAGGTCAATGGGGTGTTTAGCCTTATGTCGGCATTTCAGGCTAATTATTTTAAATGGCATTCATAAAAAAATTGCCACTGGCATGCATTCAAAATGTCGATTCGGTTCCATGATTTGTTGTTTATTTTATTATAATATTAGAACAGAATATACAGTACATTAATTTTAACATTGGATCCTATGTTAATCAATAAAATTGTATGATTTTGCCAACAAATCGCTTTCGACAGATTAACTCCAAAGTCTCTCTTCAGATTCACTCAGTTGTCTGAACTAATCTGGGTGCCCCCGAGATTCATTCGGCAAAAGGACCAACTAACTTGAAGTAACTGTTAAATCCGAAGACGTGAACAGAAGCCCAGTTGATGGAAATGTACAATTGAAATTATAATTAACGTTTCTATAATGCTGCAGCTATCGGACAGTTGGACAGTTAGGAATCACGTGAACATGGCTGAAGTTTTAAACTTCTCAATTTGTCTTGCTGCTATCCTCCTCCAAAGAATTTATTAAAACCATTTGCTGCGTAGGCACCGTATATTTTATTTTTGGGTAATTTTACCAAAGCATCGTTAGGTAAATGAATCAACGCTTCACGTAACTGCTATTGCATAATATTTTACACTTTTTTCAAAGTTTGTTAAAAAAAAGTTAACCAATAATTTTCTCGTGTAAATATTAAACACACACAGATAATTTTCCGTTTTTGATGCAAGTTTGACCGATTTACCTATTAAAAAGAGGTGCTTCTGCGCACGAATTCTCTGCAAATGATATATTTTTGCCGGAGTTTCTTTAGTCCGGTCATAAAAGGAGAATATGGCCGCGAGGTTAGGGGTAAAAGAGAGTATTTTCTATTTCAGAATATTTCCGTTACTCTCTAGAAGGTTCGCCATCAAACTGCGGCATGGGACACGCTACTCCACAGATGGTTTTTGTAAGATCGAAGGATCTTCTTTTTTCCTTCAGCATTCAGGCCAGCCAGTAGAATCTTCGAAGGCATTATCACAACACTTAGTAGGCTGTAGAATATATCCGTTTATAGTTTAACTGCGAATTCTCTGAATGCACGATCTGACTCGTCATAGATCTACTTGCAGCTACTAAGTTTCGAACTAAACGACCAGTAGAATGTCCAATTCCATGGTTAAGTCGTATTGCAAAGACCGTGCCTGTTCGAGTACGTATTCATTAGTACTACGAGCATATATAAATGCAGAGTCCTGGAGGCTATTGGATATCTACTTAGAATTAACGAGTTTGCTGTATGCTCTATTGAGTGACTTAAAGGACTAGAAATAAATAATAATATTCAGAATATTTGCTAAGAAATAGAAATTGGATTATATGCGTTATATATTTTCGCAATTTTAGTCGATAATGCGTATTTGATCGTTTTTGGTCTATAAAGCCTTGTTGAGCTTATTTCCCTTATTTTCTTACTTTGAGTATTATTTTTTAGAGGTCCTGCGTTTTACTTGAGTATTAAAATACTTAATCTTGACAACATATTCAATGGTCTCTCTCCACGGGCAAATGTATTAAGGAATAAGGAAATAAATCTGTACTAAAAAGCTCGTATTCGTAATTTTTTTTAATTGTACCAATTTTTTGCTTTTCCAATCAAACATGGATATTTTAGCATTCAAAGTGCAAATATCCAATGTATATAAACACGGCGCTAAACAAATTATCCAAATATTATTATTTTTAATAATAATAAATATCGTATTTTACTCAGGATTAACACTACCACGCATATAGCAAAAGTCTTAACCGTAATACTTTCTCACTAATAATAATCATAAGTAAAATATGAACGACAGATATGTTGATTTTCAAACCATTTATATATTATTACTTCACCGAAGTTATTACTAAATCAGTCAGATATTTAAAGAAATATATAAAGCAGTACCATTTTATTGCATAATATTTTTTCTTCTTCTTATTTTCTAGTATCAGCCTTCTGGCGTTCAGTTTTTGACAAAAACTTCCTTCAAATGTCCCCTGAAAATTCATCTAAAAACAGCAGCTATCATAAATTCAACTCATTTTAGAGCATTCTTTGTAGTGCTTTTTCATGTCTTTCCCATGTATTAAATTAATATTAAAGAACTAACAAAATTGAAAATATGCTTAACATTTTCTCCGTTATTTTGAATTGTAAACAGTCTAGGCTCGATAAAATAAAGCGCTTTTAGATTTTTCATGCTTACGTTATAAAACCTTTGCCTTTTCGGCAATCTGAAATTGTTCATTTTGCTTTGTACAGCAGAAGTCAAAGGCTTTTAAGCCAACTATTTTATGAAAGGCGAATCTTCGGTGGACCGAAATAATGACCTGAATTTCCCCGTTACTGCGATTAAGGATTGCGGGAATGATGATTTTTTTTTCGTAAAATGCAACACTCAAAGTATTATAAATAACTCAATAGAAGTCACAACATCAAAGGTTATAGTAAAATTTTCAGAAAAAGATATTGTTTTTTTGAGTCTCCTTTTTATTTTTGTTAAATGGATGTCACTATTGGACAAATATTTATATTCGTGAAAGAATTTTTTCTCTCTCTTGAAACATTTATTTTCTTCTTATTTTCCCTAGCCCACTTGTTGAGATTTTTCTTAGGCCTTGAAAAAAAGAGAGAAGTAAACTGCGGACTCAAGAATAAGATAAGAAGTTCAAATTGTTTTCGTTAGGTGGATAGATATATTTATTTAGGTGTTACAAAATACTTTGCCACGTGTATTAAGTAATAGACATTGTCAAGCATCCTTCAAGTTATTTGAGTAGGTACTGTGCTTCTTTGAAATAAGTTATAATTAATTACTAATTAAGTAAAAAAATGTGAATTTAAAATTAGAGCCTCTCATCAAGCTTTTGCTTTTTTAATGCGTAAATCTTCCTTAGGATGTAAAAAAATCTATCTTTGTATTTCCTCCCTTCTACTGTCTCTTTAATACCAAGGTTCACTCCTTCCTTTCGTCCAAAATACCCTCCACACAGCATTCCCCAATTATATATATTTAATATTATTATATAATTGGGGATGCCATATCTCAATGGCTCTAAACGGTAGAGAACAGTTGGGACTTTTGTGCGGTATTCATTATAAAAAATTAAAAAAAACCCAAAAATTACATAGGCCCTGGGGAAATTGATATGAAATAAAAACAAAAAAATTAAGAAAACAATTGAAATCAAAATTGTTGTATTTTTGTAAAAAATTATATATTGATGTTTTTTATGGTGGTGAAGGGGGAGGCGGAATTGTTGGAAGTTTTGCATTTAATTTTATTTTCTATATTACTTTTTACCTTTATCGGACTTTTACCACTAGGCTTTTGTAATTAAAACAACAGTTTGTCGACGTATAAAATCTATTTCGCGGAACTATATTTTTGTGATACAGCCGCAATAAAATACTACAAATATCACACCTGGGAGCGCGAGAATGGAATATTACATAAGCAAATACGTCACTCTTCTGACTGGTTCACGATGTATTAGTTATTTTATGGTAAAATAATTTCAACTTTTAATATGTAATCAAACGAGTTTGAACGTAACTGTAATAAACATGTTATTACTATCTTTAATCAAGCACCACGTTTGCTAAAAAAAAAACAACGAAAGTAAAGTTATATTTATTCGTACAGATATCGTGAGTTTTCAGCCCGTGAAGGTAGGTGTAAAAAAGTTTTAAGTTTTCAATAATGAACAGGATAAAAATGATAGTAAAGGAGTTAAAATTTAGATTTCCTGAAAACACAACCAAGTACCTCCTTATTAATCCTCAAGTATTCAGGAGGTAAGTAGAAACTTTCGCGTAATAAATCTGTCAATTTTGCAAGCTTAAAGCTTAAACAAATGGTAGGAAGTTAATTTAATTTTAGTAAATACTAACGATCAATTTTCTCTTTTAAATGTGTCGTGATTTATATTTTAATCAACTTAATGTAAAGAACAGAGAGCAACCCCCTAAAACAAAGTATAATTATTGTATGGAAAGGCTTTGGAATTAAGGGAATTTCTTAAAAGCTCCATCAATTTTACATGTAGAAAATTAGATGTACAGAAAAAGACACAGCGCTCAATTTCCCAAAAAATGATTAATAAACTCCAAATAATTTATTTTGTGTGTACTTACGTAGATACGTGAGAGTGGGAACTTTTAAAATTTGGAACTGACTGAGAGAATTATGAAAATAACAAGTTTAAAATCGCTTCCTACTCAATAAAGTACCTTCCTATAATGTATTTAAGCAGATAGTATCCATATTTGAAATGGGTGGATTAAACTAATTAATATTTTTTTTTAGCGAGTCAAGTAACATCCCGTGATTTTTCGCAAGAACAACTAGTGGACTAATATTAGGTAATCTCCACTTAAGCGGTACCTTTAATTTGAAATAAAAATTCAGCTTAAAGAGTATAAATCTGAACCCCGTGAAATGATGGGATTGTGGGACAGGTCTTTGTGTTTCTCTCTGCACGGCCTGAGGCAGTGTTCATTCCTGACTGATGTTTCCTCTTTGTCTCGCTCCGAGATCATCTGTCAAAGCAGAAAATCGAAAATTTCAATTTTTTTGTTTTCCCTGAGCCGTTAAATATATTTTTTAAGCGGTTACGATGTGACAAAAGAATCTTACTTTAGAATTACCTAGTTGAAAATCTTTCATTAAAAAATGTAAACAAAAGCTCACTACTTACCTTATTCTGTGCTAACTCAAAATGGAACTCTATATTTGAATTTAAAATAAAGCATTCACTGTAGTACGGGTTGGGACAATGTTATTACAGCATTAAAACTTTCTCCAATATCCCGGTCGTGTCCCAGCTTCGATATATTATATGCCTTTCCCGACCTCACTTCAAGCTGAATAATTCATACTACTTAATTCAATAACCACGTACAACAATGGCCTGTACAACTTTGACGAAGCTTCACACACATAACCCGCTCAACTCATAAGTACTCTGGTCATACGCATGTGTGAGGCATTCCGCCCGTAATATTATATCATAAATACTACGGGTCGCTCAAATTATTTATAACGCGGATCACCCACGTACGGTACGCCCCTGACATTGTGCGGGTCCCTCGAGCAGAATCCGCACGCCACTGGAGCCTTGATTACCCAACTACCCTGAAGGATTACTTCACTCGCTATTTGGAATAATATTTGCATTGTTCGCTCGAGTTAACGAGCAAATAAATAATAAGGGACGCTTAAAGAGCATTTAACTGACCTGGAGTCATTGCCTCCCCTGTATCCTACCCTGTGTTGTGGTCATGCTACTGAGTAAACTCTCTTGTGTCACATGCGTTGTTATGAAAAAAAGAGAGAGGCTACAACGAATCTGTCAGTGGTACGCCTATAGAGATTTCAATGCGGAAGAAAATATTTAAAAACACCCGTTATAAATACTACTTTTTCTTTTTTTAAACCATTATATACATTTTAATTTGTACCTACAATTAGCTTCTAAACGTTTAAATCGAGATGAGATTAGCCACGATTAAAAAATGGTTTGGACAAAATAAAAGCTTTCTAAGGATTCAACAGAGTGACTTGTTAAATTGTTTTTATTTTATTCCAACGTAAGCCATTCAATATACGGAGGGTATCAGAACGAACCAGGAAGACTTCAACCGGCTATTCCTGAACTTGTTTTAAGTAAAAAATGTAGACGATATTTTTAACTTATACGACATTTAAAAAAATATATACTCAAACAAAATCTTAAACTAGATTAGTATTTCACATAAGAAATAACATTGAATAATAACTGTTAATTTTTAACTCAAATGAATGAGTTCAAGTTAAATAAATAAACAAGTACCTAATAAAAAAAAACAATTACGGTACGACGTGAGGGGAACATATGTGCTAGCACTAAGTCTACACCTCAGAGCAAAAATATATGGAGAGATGGCTAAATATTTTTACCCAACCTATACAAATTTACGATAAATCACTTTCTCCGGGTTTTCACGTCGTAAACCGTGAGAGAGAAAGAGACAAGACAATTTCTCACATAACAAAGCTCCACCATTCGGTATGTAAGCATGTTCTCCGCCTCCCGCGTCTCCGGCGACTCCACCCATTACGTTTTGATATGCAACATAACTCAACGGTTTTGTAGGTTATATGCTATATTTTTTATTATAACAATACTGTGAAAAAGTGGTTATACAAATAAACAAAAACATTATGTCGAAATGTGCTACGAATGGATGTATAGATACCCTAGCCCCTATCTTAACCACCCCTAGGTCTAACCGAGTCAGGCAAAAATTATCAATACTGACTACAGAAGGGCTCCCTCTTGTATATTATTGCCCTACAAAAAATAAAAAAAATATTCAAATATTATTAAAATTAAGGTCTACACCCTCAGAGTAATAATATACCAGGAGGGATAGCTTTGCGAAACAGTGTAGTCAGAATTATTTTTTCTTGACTCGAGCGTAGCTAGGGCTTTACCACTTATTGTTATCAACAAAATTATTGGATGTAACCTCAAAAACCGTTGAGCTTTGTCCTGTTATGTCGTATAACAAAACGTAGTGGGACGCGGGAGACGGAAAACATGCTTACATACCGAAAAGTGGTGCGATATTATGTGATAACTTGTTTTGTCTCTTTCTCTCTCACGGTTTACGACGTAAAAACCCGGAGAAAGTGATTTATCGTAATTTTTTTGTAGGTTGGGTAAAACTATTCAGCTTTCTTTCCATATATATTCTTACTCTAAGTCTACACCTGACGCATTCATATTCAAGCCTGGTGGGTAGGGCGCTTGACCAGTAATCAGACGGGCCAAGGTCGAAACAACAGATAACCGATTTAATCTCTTCTAATGAAAAGAGCTGTTTTAGAAACCTTACCTACCTTGTATTCAAATTTATTTTTAAATTACAGTCAACTTTACAAAAGCTGTAAGGTTCAATGTTATGTCGATTATTAAAAGAATATTTAAAATCTTCAAGGAATGCAAAAAAATTAAGACGCAGAACTTTTTAAATTGGATGTCTTAATTGGTAGGCGCGCCACGCCCGAAAAGTGTGAAGATTCCGAGTTCGTGTCTCGGTCACAACCCAATCTTTTTGATTTTCTGTGTCTGAAGATTATTAATATTCTTTGAAGATCAATTAAAAATAATAAAATTCGTATTAATTTTTGTTCAAAAATCCTGCTGGAATTAATTGTATGCTCATCAAAAACGGTCGAGCGGTTAAGATTCTCGACAAATCCAGAAGTCGCGGATTCAGATCCCGGCGTGCACAGATAAAATCTATTGAATTTCATAATTCATTAATCAAAAGTAATACATAGTATATTTGCTGTACGTTCTAGTCTAGAGTAATAGATACTCTCATTACACCCTGGTGAAAGTTCATTATTCAAAATCGAACTGTTTGTTAAAATGGTTTTAACCATGTTTGGTGACCAGATCTGGACAGCCAGGTACTTACCAACCTTCCTCTACTTCATCTACCTCCTTTACTTCATCTCCTTCCTCTCCCATTACCCTGAGCCCCACAATTTACCCGAATTTGAGATGCCATAGTCTGACTGGCTTTTGACGGGTTTGAAGGGGGTTGGGGGACTCTTTGGGGGAAATTTACATATGTATTTATTTTTTTTATTTTTTTAAAAAAAAATAAAAAAAATTTTAAAATTATTTAAAATTTCTCTATATTTTTAATATATTTGGTCATTTTTTAATTTTTTAAAAAAAAAAATTTAATAATGGCATTTATTTTTAAAAATTTTATGTTTTGTAATTTTTTAATAAAAACCCAAAAAAATTGGAACAAATGTCTTTTATTGTTTAAAAAATTTGGGAATTT